>PVLA01001286.1:0-379245 GCA_004027455.1 Hydrochoerus hydrochaeris | reverse complement strand
TGGCCCTGGGCCTGGGGAGTTTCCTGCTTGGGGCTGGGGGTTGTTGCCAGGGTTGGCAAATATATATTCCAGCTTCTAAAAAATAAAGGCGGATTCAGATTCACTCACAGACTGGTGTGCAGTGTTTTCTGTCTCTCAATCGCCGACTCCCTGACCACCTTTGGGAAACCCTAGCCCTGCCGCAGCTGGACTCCGGCAAAAATATAATAGGGTGGGTAGGATGGAGCTAGGCCGAGTATAGGGAAGATACTTCTTCCGAGTAAAGCTGGTAATGCAGAGAGGGAAGAAAAAGGTGCAACCAGAAGGACAGATAACTAACAGTGGAAAGAAAAATGAAAAGGAAGACAGAATGGAGAAGAAGAGGGACACACACTGCAACTCATAATTGCTACAGATCACCTAACTTTACCTTAAACTTTGCATTCCTATAGAATCCTATAAATACAAACAAGCACCCACCCAGCAGCCCAGTTCTAGGCATGGAAGCACTGAAGGCTCAGGATAGAGCACATGTAGGAAGTGTCCCCTCTCTTACAGACTCTGGGTGACACCACAGAGGCCCCAGGCAGAAATCTGGACTCTCTCTTGGGTGATTCCTAAGGTGAGTGATGCCCCATGGCATTCCTCCCTGTTACTTCTTTCTCTCTGTGGCTTTCATAATTCTCAGGAAGGAAAGACCCATTTCTCTATTTCAAATCTTTGCAAAAGTTGAAAGAATAACATGCAGAAGACAATTTGAAATGTCTCACCATTTATTAGGTTTTTATTCCATGTGCAGTGGCAGGCAGACAAATTGGGTTGCAGGGTGGCAAAGTGTCTTGGTTATTCTCATTGCTAAGACAAAACACCTGATGCCCAAAATTAAGGAAGAAAAAGTTTATTTAACTCATAGTTTGTGGAGGTTTCAGTCCACAATCAGCTGGCTCCAAGGCAGGGTGGCATGGGACAGGGGCGACTGCTCAAGGAGGCAGAATACAATAAAAGCAGCAAGAGCAAAAGATGGGGGAGAACAAGCCTCTTCTCTCCTATATTGTAAGCATGCTGCCATCCCCACTCAGGGCAGGTGTAGCACTCACAGCATGTCCACGCCCTCCTCTTGTACAGGCTGAGGACCTTTACAAAGTAAGGACCCTGGGCCCCTGCTGAGCTGCTTAGTTAAACTTCTAAACTTCTCAAGTTGACACCGTGTATCAGCCATAACACCAAAGGTGGCCTTTGTGTGTGGTATTTGGTAATTTCTGTAGAATAAAATTTCCCACTGTGAATATGTTTAGCCACTAACCAATGATTCAACAAATCATTTGCAAAATTCCTATATATCTGCTCTCAGAGGCTGCTAATATTGGGCTCTGGTACACAATATGTTTTTGAATTACTTAAAATAACTTGCAGATACCATGGCACTAAATCAAATGATTCAGCATGCATAAGAGTTAGGGCAACCTCTAATATAATCACATCATCATCACCCTTAAGAACAAAATAGGCCAGGCATACCTATAATCTCAGCTATTTGGGAGGCTAAGGAGAAAGAATCCTAAATTTACAAATTTAAGGTCAGGGCCAGGGACATAGCTTAGCAGCATAGTGCCTGCCTAGCAAGCATGAGGTTGTGAATTTGATTTCTGGTACAAACTAAAAAAAAAAAGATCATTTTGGACAACTTGGTGAAAACTTGCCTTGAGATATAATAAAATAAAATAATAAACCAATAGAACTTGGGATGTAGTTTATTGGTATAGCATTTGCTTAGCATGAAGCAGGTCCTAGGTCCAATCCCCAGTACCACAAGAAGGAAGGAAGGAAGGAAGGAAGGAAGGAAGGAAGGAAGGAAGGAAGGAAAATAGCTAGATATTTCCTAATATTATATAATATACTTTCCCACTAAAATTTCTCAGTTGTCCCTAAAATGTGTCTCTCCTGCATTTTTTCTCCCTTATGACATTCATATTGTTATTTTTCATCCTTTTCTTTTACTGTGAAAAGCTTATGCCATTTCACTGGACTCAATAATCTGTAATAGAGTTGGCATGGTGATACATGCTGTGAGTTTGAGGTCAACCTGGGATACATGGTGAGAACCTGCCTCAAAAAAAATTATCATCATTATTTGGAATAATCTCTTTATTTTAAACTAAAAGTCTTTTTTTCCTTGCAGTACTAGTGATTGTACCATGTGCCTCACTCATACTAGACAAGCACTCTATCACTAATATACAAGTTCACCTCTAATCCCCCTCCTTTAAGGTAACCTGAATTCCATGTATAACAATAGCTTTTCCATGTAACATAATTACAAGTCCCAAGTGTGGACATCATAGGATAGATGGCATTATTCTGTCTATCATATAATGATATCTATATATTTACATAATTGCTTTTTCTGACACTATATATAAGACAGTTTCAGAATTCTATTGCCATTGTAATTATAAACAAATAACCATCTAAGAAAAATTTTGTTTTCTTTTAAATTCTTTTAATCCCTCCAATATCTGTACTGAGAAATCACACAGGGAACTATATTCAGGCTTTCACTTAAATTCATTTGTCTGTGTCATAAAGTTATCAACTTGATATATATAGCCAGATTCATTCATTTTGTTTGCATTGAACTGTAAGGTTTGGTTGTTAGACTTTTCACATTTAACTTTATTTGATGAATAACTAAAATATCTCTATAATTATATGAAAAGGAATACCTAGAGAAGTCCTATCCCCATCTGTATCCCAGCTTCTGAATTCCAAGGACAGGGTGTGTTAGGAGCATGCTTTCCTGATTGTTGTCACTGCTGTCACTTACCCAGTCATGAACATCACAATGCAAATATATGTTAGCACAGAGCTGTCATTATTTTCATCAACTGTAGCCATTTATTGCAAGTTAAGTTCTAAAAACAAAGAACAAATAGAGCAATTCCTGCCCCAAGGCATGATAGCCCTTATGTAGACCTGATGTGCCCCTGGGTAGTGCAGTGCAGTGAGGCTCAGCACACAGTGAAAGCTTACTTACCAAGCATAGGGATTCAGGATGATCTTCCATGGTTAGAACTCTGGAAAGGGTTTGTGGAAGATTAAAAGCATGGTCGAGAGCATTCTGAGGAAGAAAAATTATCAGCAAAGGCAAAGGGACATATCCTACAGTGCTGGGAGAGCAATTAGCCAACCATTTTGGAGCAGTGACCTAGGAACTTGAGATGGAACACAGTGAACTGGTCCCCAGTTCAAATGCTTCCCATGTAACTGAGGGCAAGCAGTCACTCAATGGTAAGATTTTTAGTTTCCTCAATTATTAAATAGAGATAAGACTAAGTATCAAGCCATTTTCAAAATAGTTGACAAAAATCAAGTTTCTTTATGGAATTACAGAGATGAAAGTTTGAGGAGTTGGAGAATCATATTTGAAGCCCATTATGAAAGTTTGAGGAGTTGGAGAATCATATTTGAAGCCCATTATGAAGCATGACAGAAAAATACAAAGAATGCTGCTGAGTGCCGTCCAATGGAAAGGCATGCTCATAAAAACATTACAGCATGGACTCATACACCTTATTCACCAGATCTGACACCATGTGACTTCTGGCTCTTCCCCAAAGTCAAAAACTCACCCTACTTTTTGATCATATCTTGTATAAAGGATCTTCATTTCCAAGCTAAGAAGTTTGAATTCTGTTTTATAGGCAATCAAAATGATCAAAATGGATATACGCACAAGAAACCTGCCCCTGCCCATAAACCATGTGATACTAGGGGTGAGAGTGAGCGGGGACAACAATCACAAGAGAAATGATTTTTAAAGTATGTTTTATGTGTGCATAAATCTCCCAAAATTAAACTGATAATCAGTATAACCGATATGTTCTAATAAAAATGTAGGAAAAAAGCTAACGAAAGGATCTTTTTAAAAGTAAGTAATAAAAAATTTATCGTTTGAAAAATTAAAATATGTGGAGGTATTCTTTGACCTGGTTGATAGTATTGCACATATGTATTTCTGAAAGTTGGCCTTATTTATTAAGTCATATATATTCATGATCTCTTAATACTGATACTTTTGCTCTTTAATTAATGAATAGTATTTAACAGGATGTAATAGTAACATATTTAGCAATTTACTTCTTCAATATAAAGATTGCTCCAATTTTACAGCATTACTTATGAGTAAAGTAGGAAAGCGAATAAAGTAGCAATTTAAAGTTACTCTTTTTTAAATTTTATTTAAAGAGAGGGAAAAAATAAAGCAAAAAAGAAAAAAAAAGGGTAGAAACAATACAGAATTTCAAAAAAAATGAACAGTAAGAAATCACTAGTTGATACATTACATATTGTCTTCCTGGATGTAGTTGTTCAAGTTACAAAATCAAAGCATAAAAAGTGGACATTCAAACAGTGAGGCTGCAAACAGCTCCATTCTCTGGTCTAACAAAAACTTAGCAACATTATTATCATTCCTAGACCCTTAAATATACATGCAGTTATATCCTTTAGAGCACCTGCTTTTCCTCCTTTTGCTTTTTAAGTCCATTATCTTTTTAATTATATCATGCTTCAGGTTGCTCAGTATCTTGCTGATCTGTTTTGTTGTTTTATTTACCTTTTTATAAAATTTTTTCTTATTTATTATTTTATTTATTTATTTATTTCATTTTGAAGGTAGTAAAATACAGCAGAACAAGACAGGACATAGCCAGCTGAGGCAGTGCAGTGAAATTGGCACAGAACCTCACAGCAGGCCACTGGGACAACAGCAATAGGCACAATAGTACATCTGGTTTTCTTCACAGTAGTTGTTCCTTCAATCAAGCAGAGCAATATCAAAGGAAATACCGAAATTACAAGAACAGAATATTGAATAGAGCAATACCATTGATCAAAACAGAGCAAAGCAGAGATAAAAATATTTGCCCTCAAAGAGATGGCAGAAGAAAATCCCCCTTATTTGCTATATTGCATATAGTCAAACTTGCAAGACATGCTCAGATCCCTGACTCTCACTTGCTGGGGGGTGGGGGTGGATGTTTGATTCTTAGCCTACACCCCTGAAGGCTCACAGCCACCCACCAGAGGGGTGAACTGGCTACCTGTTCTTCCAGCACCCCAAGGTCCAACAAGGCGCATCACGGGTCTCAGGAAATGCTGATATGGTTCTCATCCTGAGGTGGCTGTGCTTTGCCAAGCCCCAGCCTCTTACCAGAGTGGCATGCTGGCAGCTGCCTGTTCTCCCAGCGCCCCAAGGTCCAACCGAAAGTTATTCTTGTACCTTTGTTCACACAAAGATATATCCACAGAGAGGGAAGGTACTGCTTTATTAGTGGTACTCAAATTCTAGGATACATCAGAGTCATCTGGAGGTTCTGTTAAAATAACATATTTCTAGAACCCACTCCCTGAGCTTATGATCTGATAGATCACAGGTGGGGATTGTGAGAATTTGCATTTTTGACAAGTTCTTAGCTGTCATTCCTACTGTGGATTTAGATCAGCCTTTGAGGGCCATCTTTCTATATGATGGATTCCTGAAATTAGAATTTTTGGGCCAAACCTTACACAAATTTTTCACTTTGGTGAATCTGGACCATTATCTTTTACTAAGACTGCAGAAATTTACATTTTATGGTTTAATGATCATGCCTTGTCTATTGCTTACACTGGCCATGACAGCTTGTATCTTCTTAGACAACTGAATGATGAAAGAAGTCCTGTATTGTATTTTGCACTACTTTGAGTAGCTTTTTGTTATTTCTACAGTAACTCTGTCTTAATATGAAAAAAAATGTTATTGCAAAAAGATTTAGGAATTGCATATAAAGAAAAAGAAAAAAATCATCTATAATTCTACCAGACATACATGATCAATATTAACGTTGTAAACTGGTTTTTATTTGATAATGTACTCTGAACAATTTTTCTACTTCACATTACATCACATCACTTCACATCATTAATGATTCTTTCCAAATATCAGCCAAAATGCTTCATCATATCAATGGAATGTTTCTGAATATGAGTTGACAATTCCAAAATGATGTTTTGGGAAGATTGATCTAGCAGCAGGATTTAGAATGAGGACAACCCACAGGCGAGGGGTAGGGGACTATTGATAATACATGAAAGTGGTGACAGTCAAATTAATAGAGAGAAGTGAACACAGGAAAAAATACAACAATGTCATTAGCATCCATGAAGGGTGATGAGAAGCAGTCCATGGTTGAATCCAGTGGGACTCCTTGCAGTATTAGGACCATAAAGTTGGCAGATGTCTTGGAAGGCACAGAGATGACTTATCCTATGATGACTCCATAAACTTATCTCAGTGGAGGTGGGCAGGAAACAGAAGTTAACATTACAGAGGAGGAATTTCATTTTGGAGACTAGCACAGCTTAAATCCTAGAATCCAGATTTGATTTTCCATTTCAAGAGATTAAATATTTGAGACTCCATGTCGAAAAAGAAAGCAGATATATTTAAGTATTAAAAAGACAGTACTGTGCCATTTTTTGATGAACTTCAAGAAGCCTATTAACCTCCCTGAACAGTTTTGTCTACAGAATAAGAGTAATAATAATTTATTAAATTGTTGTGAGGATGAAATGAGATAATACATGTCAAATTCGGTTTCACAGCCAAAGGGTATTTAAGAAAAGGCAGTTTCTTATATCATTGTGGAAATAGCAATAGTATCCCCATGAATTATTTCCCAACTTTCCCTGCCCTAGAGGAACACTCATGACTAACATGTCTGTCAATGAAGTAAAGTTAGTTTTGAAACATTTGTGAGAAGCTGTCTGCCTTGGTATGCAGAGTAGGCTGTAACCTCCCTTTTATACTGAAGCTCTGATAGTGTGCCATGAGGTGGCTGCAGAGACTGCATGTGTACAGGACAGAGGTTACTTGAGAGCATTACAAGGAACAACACATCAGGAAGCCAGGAGGAGGAAAGGTCAGTACTGACAGACTTCATTGTTACTTTTCTTCTTACTTTCCTCTTCTGCCAACTGATGTGGAACTCAGGTTCGCTATTAACTCTAGTCTCAAACTATAGACACTGATTAAAAGAAGTCTGCAGGTTAAGTCCAACTCTCATAGTTTTAGTCTTCCCTTCCTTAAAGTAGAGATGTTACCCCAGTAAACCTGAGGTGCAAATTTCATTTCAAAGTGCCTCACATGGTATCTAAGGAGAAGAGACACTTAATGAGTTTCCTTTGGAAATCTAATGCCTTCTTTCTACAGGCCAGCAGTAAGTAAAGTGTGCCCCAACATGTATTTGTTTCAGTTGCTTGGCAACCATCTAATGTATGATTAGCAGAGAAAATAGCCATCATCTCCCATCCTTAACCAATAACTCTCAGACAGCAAGAAACACAAAATACCCATTCTCCTATTTTTCTTCAAGGTTGGAAGAAGAGAAGACTTAGACCCAATCACAATACCTTGTTTACCTTTGATGACAGGAAGTGCACTTCTACATGGCAGCCAACAAATGATTCACTAAAACCCTGTGGTCTTGGGGGTCTGGGCAGAGGGGTGTGTGGGAGAAAGTGCGCAAATATTCATTTAACTAGCAGTTAAGTCAGACCTGTTGCATAACCTTGTTCCACCTCATTTTTACAAGTCTGTGAGTTGGGTATCATTATCCTCTTTTTAAACACCAAGAAAGGAAGACTCCGAAAGAGTAAGTAGATGTAGAACATAGTAGGTGACAAATGCTTCTCTTTGGTCTCTATTTTTTCTAATTTAGTTTCCCAGCATATGTTCCTAGTATCCTGATTACTTCACTGACCAACAGTCCTTCAACTGCAACAGAAGAAGCAATGCAAGTTGATCTCTCTTTTTACATCAGTCTACCCAATTTCCTCTAATGCCAAGCTGGGCTCAAGTAATTTCAGTGAGTATTAAACTCTACCGTCTCCTGTAACTAAACTTTTCATGTCCACTACGCAGCCCACATTACAGAATGGTGAATTGTGAAGGTAGAGAATTATATGTTTAAAAGTAAAGCTCCACTTGTTTACTGGTTTTGTTTTGTTTGTGTTTTTTAACACATCCTGCTACAGTGTGAACCAGTTCCTGGGTTTTTGTTAACAAAACCATTATGTTTTCAAAACTGAAATGAATGAAAATGTGCTGTTTCCTGCTGCCCTGTCTCCCCTGTTCCTTTCCTCTTTCTCACTCTGTGTGTATGTAATGTGTTTCTTCCTTCCAGACATGCTCACAGCTGTTTCCTTTCCTTTCTCTCTCTCTCTTAAGCTCTGGGGCAGCTTTCATTTCTTCATCTAAGTGTGCCTGGGCCTCATGGAAACTCCCCCACAGTATGATTGCTTCCACACTTTTATATGCTTTAAAGCACGTTAACTGAAAATTGCTTATTGATCTCCAGCAGGGAATCCTCCCTTACAAAGCAACTTGCAATTAATGAAGGGATGCAGAGGCATCCTTCTCTACTTCCTGCTCCCCAGCTTCCTCCTCACTCACCTTGTGCTGACACCTTACATACTAGATCACCCTGGGCTCAGTGCCTCCTTTCCAAGTTTTTCTGGTGAAGCTGACTTTCTATTTCTCAGATACTGATCACTTGAACCATTTAATCATTCTAGTGTTGAATAATTTTGAAAAAATTTTGAAATCCAAGTATGGAAAAGAATTCCTTGCTTTTCAAACACTTGAAGTTCCAAGTTGCAGAGCCCCCACCTGCTTGGGAAGTCTTAGTGGTTCATACTTTCTTCTGCCCACCAAACAGCAGAAATATGGTAGCTATGCAAAGGCAGAGTTCTCAGATGCCACTAATCATGTTGTTCTAAGCTGATCAGGTCTGATTACCATGTCCATGTCAGTGCTCAATACCAAGCAAAGTTGTAGAAGAGGAAACCTACATGTTTTTAGGGCTCATTTTGCTCCAGGCATGATGCTAGTCATGGTTAAATATGGAATGTTTGCTGACTCTGCCCACAACCTCTCTAGAAGATCAAATATCATACTCCTAGAAAGTGAAGACTTTCCAAGGACCTGTCACTTATAGTCACTGGTCACACAGAGATGTAATGGAAGTGACAGATGGCAACCCAGCCCTGTGACTCTGAATGCAATCTACTCTCCATTTCTCCTCAGCTAGCAAGGGTTCCATTTGCTAAAAACTCATATTGGAAATGAATTTGATGTGTTGACAAATGGCATTGTGATGTGTCCTGATGTTGACTTAATATGAGTTGTCTGCTAGAGGTGATACTCCTTTTCTACCTAGGCACTGACTATGAGCACTGCAGCTTTGGCTTGACTCTTTTTGTCTGAGCCCTCTGGATCCTTTTTGGGCTGGGTAACAAAGTCAGAAATAATACAGCATGCTATCTGAACAGTGGGTCTTTTCTTTCAGAAAAATAAGACTTTTATTAAACAACAAAACTAAAGCTTTCCTAATATTAGCATAGATTCACATGTGAAAGGTTCATAAACTAGCATGGTGATGGTGCACACTTGTAATCCCAGAACTCTGTAGGCTGAGACAGAACTCAAGTTGAAGCTTAATCTGGGCAATTGAGAGACTTAGCAAGAAGCTGCCCCCCCCACACAAAAAAAACTGTGAATATAACTCAGGCCCTGAATTCAGTCCCCAAAGTTAATAAATAAAATCTGGAACCATTTTTTTTAAGTTAAAAATAGAGATGAGTAAATGTCTTAAAGTTAGGCCTTTTCTTTTTTTAAAAAAGAAATGTTTAACCTGTTCCGTTCAGCTACCATATTAAGGTAATAAAGTCTTCCTCTTCCTGACACTTCAAGTTCACTTGCAAAATTTTTCCTCTAAGGAAATATGTAATGTCACTGCTTTTGTGCTAATCCCAAGAAAAAAATGTTCTTTGTTCTTCTGTGTATGTCCTTTTTAATTTATGTTAAATAAATTTTTGTTGTTATTATTAAAAGCAGAACCAAAAATCCTAGCCTATAACCAAACATACAATTTTTAAAATGCACTAAGGTAAACTACTATGTGTTTTTAGATATTATGTTAGTTATTCACAGGTTTGAGATCTTCTAAAGTAGTCTAAAACTCTCTGTCTCTGTCTTTCCGTCTCTCTGTCTCTGTCTCACTTTCTCTCTCTCTCTCTCTCTCTCTCTCTATATATATATATATATATATATATATATATATATAAAACCTAAAAAAAACATTATATATATGGGAGTTTTATATATATATGGGGTTTGTTTTTTGTTTTGATTTTAGTTTTTTTGAGACACAGTCTCACCGTGTAGTTCAGGCAGGACTTGAATTCACTATGTAGTCCAGGCTGGCCTTGGATTCCTGGTAACCCTTCTGCCTCAGCCTCCCAAGTGTGATTACAAGCATGCATCACCACAGTAGGCCACACAAGTGTTTGTGGGAGGTTTTTATTTATTTTGTTTTCCACAAATGTTTCTTTAAATGCCTCTCTTATAGTATTTGCCACCTTTCTTAGGTGAGGAACTGCTAAAACACTATTTATCTTTAGATAGCCACAACCCCAAGACCTAATTATCAAGAATGACTTTCAGACCAAAGGACTACAAAGTGTAATAGATGTTTACTTAGGCCAAAAGTATCTAGAGAAGTGATGAAAGATTGCGAGTCTGCCAATCATTCAAATGTTTACTGTGATCTGTTTTGACTATAGGACCCACTAACATAAATAAAGATGTCAGGATCTCAGAGGAAATGGAAGAAACAAGGGCTGAAGCAGACTCTTGCCTGCCTCATTCTCAGGCTCAGAGTCCCCAGATTCTGACCCTGTCCGTGCAGCTCTATCCTCCTTCTGGGGCATCAGGCTGCCTTACTGTCTCATGATGGGTGTTTCCATATTATCAAGCTTGTGTCTGAATTCGGCTTGCTGTGCTATGGGTTCTGGTCAGACTCTGTTTGTCCTTTCAGCATCATTTCCAAAGATGATTAGCTAAGTGCTGAATGTCTCAATTCCAAATTTCAGAAAGAGGAATGTGAGGAGCTGATCTTGGTTGGACCAAGAGCAGTTCAATCAGCTGAGCCATGGAGCTATGCTTTATGGCCCCTATGATTTAGATCTAGTGTAACTTTAAAGATTCGTATAGTAAAAGCTAATTAATCTGGATAAGTTAAATAGGCTTTCTATTTGATTTTCTAATCTGTATAATGAAGGCAATAATTGTCTCAAACTGTTATAGTTAAGATTTAATTAAAATACCAGGGATATAACTCAGTGACACAACACCTGCCTGGCACAAGTGCCTACCTGGCAAGCATGAGGTTGTGGTTCAATCCCTGGTACCAAAAATTTTTTTTAATTAAATAAGTTGATATTTGCCAAATGTTTAAGACAGAAAGTGTTTTTACAATGCTGATTTTCTTGTGCTCTTGTCTATGCTGTGTATAAGTTCAGAAGTATTATATCTAATAAAGGTTTCTAATCTTCATAGAAGCCAAATCTTTAGTATTTAGATTACTAATAGTATCACTTAGACCACAAATGGAGGCTATTAAGAAAATAGACACTATACCAGTATCTCTTTTTTGGCAACAAATGACAATATTAGTAACTAACATTTGTACAATGCTTTACAGAAGAGACTATCTTTACTAATACTTTCTTTACTTCTGTAACAGTCCTGTGAGATCAAAACACTTACTTCTACAGTTAAATAAATTAGTCAAGGCCATATGCCTTTTAATGAACAACTCTGGGTTCCAAATCAGGTCCTCTAATACTAAAAATGTTGCACTTTTCAATGTACCTGCTAGAAAATACTTAAATTCTGTAGTGATTATTTCAAGAATGGACTGTCCATTTTATTATTGGATTCTCCACCCCTTTCCATCCACTGTATACAATCTAGAAACTTTTTCATGCCTGTTAGAAGTCTTTCATAGTTTGGCTCTGAACTCCTTGTCTAGTCTTATAAAACACATTGTCAAGCACACTGTGCTAGCCCAGGCCTTTGTGACTTTTCCCAACTTTTCCTGTCCTTAAAGTCTTCTCCATCCTTCACTGCAGTGAAGCCCTAAGACATCTGCAAGGTGGAGTTCAATTGTTGCTTCCTCTGAAATCCTTAACACAAAGTAGAATTATTTGTTTTCTCCTCTGGGCTTCCTTAGAGGTGTGCTCACACTGCCTCAAATTAGAGCACATAGACTATGGCAGGAAGAGCAGTCTTTTCACCCACGTGTCCCCAGTACCTACCAAAGCACCATATATGGTGCCTATAGTAACAAGACCTGTTTCAGACCCATCAGATGTAGGTCTGAACCCCTGAAAAACATTGATCTTTTATCAGATTGGCTTCAGAAATGGGTGGGGCTGCCCTTGAAGGTAACTGGGACAAAGATGCTCTTTTCAGGATGCATGTAACAGAAGCAGCACCCTCTATTAAAAGAGAAGAGGGTTTAAAATAAGCACCCACAAAACATACTTTAAAATAAAAAGCCAGTTATCCCAAACTGTATCAGTCAGCTCATTTTATATGAATGGGCTTCTGCTCTTATTTTCTACCAAGTGCTTACCTCTTGAGTTGGTACTCTACCCTGAGTCCTAACCCACTTAGCCAGCCTGTCTCACTCTGGTCAGTCCCTCTCCTGTGCAAGGGGCAGTGCACTGCTGCCAAAATGATTCAGCTTCCAGAAATTGTGTAGGACAAACTTCAGTTTCCTGGAGATTAAAGTCAAAATCAAGTTTAATCCACAGAAAGGGAATACTTGCAATATAATAATAACTCAGAGCCATGAACCTGTGCCTTGCTTAACTACTTGCTATCATCCTGTATTGATTGCTGCTATATTCTTTATTATATTGAGACTTCTTAGATCACAATAATTTCAATTAAATCTGAAGTCGTTCGAACCTTGGAGTCCTGGGTATTGGGCAATTGAAAATCTTTCCAGAAGATGAGCACCTAAGCTAAAAATGATCCCAACTTCCCATCCTTCACCTGCAGTCATTACAAAGAAATCTGTGCATACTTGGTGCCATTTTCTCTGAGACTTGACTTTCTAGGGTTTCCATCATGGAAACTAGGACTTGAAATTAATTTGAAGGATGGGAAAACACACAAATTCTTTCCTTTGTTCTCTAGACTCCCACCTTAATAGAACAACAAGTTTTAAATCCTATAACTGAGTTCCAGGAGCTGCCACTACTTCTTCAAAACAGGGTACCCTGATGTCATTCTCCAGTCCTCACTCCCCCAACACTGTCATTTCCAACTAAGAAGGTTTTTGTTCGGTGTGCATGTTTGCCAAAACTCATATAAATCAGAATGTGCACTTTGCAAGGTTTGGTTTGATTAATTTTTTAAAATTTAGAGGCTGCTTGAGTGGGGTTTGAGATTGAGTGTGCAAAGATGTTTAGGGGCAGCCTCCCCACCAGCCTTCAGATTGAGATAGATGAGGAGCAATACTGGGTTTGAGCTGCCCATAATTGAAAAAGTCTGTGCCCAAAATATCATATTTATCCTGCATCTCTACAAGAGCCATAACTCTAAGGCCTTCCATTAGAGCTTCAATAAAGGGAATGTCTTCAACTTTCAGGCTCCCAGATATTCTTAGTGTTGGTTATTACTTACAGAACAAGGTTGGAAATGTCAAGGATGAAGGGTACTGGGGAGGAGGAATAGGGTCAGTCCTCAAAGGAAAATGATCCCTAAGCTTTCCTGAGAAATCAGTATAAAACTGCAGAAGAGCAGCATTTGTCAGTGAGTGAACAACAGGAGAGAAAATGTGAATGACACAAGTCCAATCTGCTAATGTCAAGGGCCTGTGCCCACAGTGACCACAGCAGTCCTCTCAGAAGGTGTCCAGCACACAGTCAGCACTGCCAGGTACCCAGCTACAAGGTTCCATTACACTATATATCCAATGTCAGTGAGTGTGGCTGATGACATTGTGCAGTGTTGTGGTTGTGAGCAGGTGAAGTCACAGTGGAAAACAAAATGTAAGTCTTTAGATCAGGATCACAGGTCTCCTGGCTCTAAAGTCTGGCACATGTCAGTGGCACCTTCAGAGGAAACTGAGGCATAGTCTTCATATATATATTCGGCAAAGAAACATGTATGTTTCTGCTCCCTGCAGTCTTACATGTGTTAAGGAATCCAAACTGTGTAGGAGAGACATTTAGCAATCTGATGGTACACATGGGAATGAGGGCACAATTCTTATCGAGTAGTAACTTTGCTGCTTGATTACAATTTAGGGTGCCAACCTCTGACATACTGTAGATCTCCAATCACCAATCCTTGTCCTTTTCTGTAGCCTCCTCTGTTTTCTTTATTCCTTTTGTTTCAAATGATATGATACAGACCACAAAGTATAAATAAGTGTAGATTAAGATCTTTCTAGATATTTCACTTATTTTTTTTTGCTACCTTTGAAATGTTGACATTTAAAAAGTTCCACTACTTTTGTGTGTGTCTGTATTCACACTCATTATGTATACAAAAATAATTCACAGAAGACATCTCTAATCACAGGCCCAGAACTATAAAGCTGAATTTTAATGTGAATAATAAATTAAGTTTAGGTATTAAAAAGTTGGCAAGAACATTAGCATGATATTTTATTTTCATTGCAGATTTGCTGAATTTGAATGAGTCATAAATAGTAGCTAACTCAAAAAACACTATTTCAGCAAAAGAAAAGGGGCTAATTTTCCCCATTTATCAATCATGAAAATATTCTGATGGCTTGTTGGAGCTTGTAGAGTTGGCAACAGAAAGAACTAAGAGACAAGTTAATAGATACCTGACCCCAAGAAAAGCTTATAAAGGGCATTTCATGTGCATCAGCAAATGAATGCTATCTGGGGAAATGCTCTCAGTGCAGCAGTCACCATCACTCTGAGATCCTGATGAAGGAGTAAGATGGGTGATTTCTTTATGCATGGTCAGTGGTATCACCTACCCACCCACGTGCTCAGTGAGAACACATGACTAACAGTGAATCAACCTAAAGGGCATTACAGGGGGCTATTGAACTATTTTCACAACTAACTGAGAGATTTAAATTATTATAAAATTAAAGTAAAACAATACAAAAAACATGTTCTTACTGTATGCCTCATCATCCAAACACCCCAAATCTGAGAAATATAAGCAAATAAGATAAAGGGATGAAACTCTCCTCTACTCTTATTTTTTTTGCTCTGTCTGTATCTATGTGTATACTCTGAAGTCCTCTGCACTTGTTAAAAAGCCACACAGAGGAGGCTCAGTCAGAAGTGTGGCTTCTCAGATCAGGCTAGGTGACAGGCTGAGAGTACACATGAATGGATGCTTTGTGCTTCACCCTCCGGAGGACAGGTGCAAGGTCCTGCCACAGGCACAAGTACGGATGCTCCTCCCTGTTGCTGGACGCGTTTTCTCCTCTGGGTGGGGAGCTACAGCAGAAATTCTTTTCATAGGGGCTAAGAACCTAAGCATATGTGACCAATTAAAGCTAATATCTCATTTCTAATTCCATTGATTCCTTCAAAAGAGCAAGTCCCAAAGACCATGACCATCTTTAGTAATCTCACCTCCTCCCCTACTGTGACCATCATCCCTAAGCAGGGATGAAGCAGCAGCAGGGATTCTGGTCAGAGTGTAGCAAAGATTCCCGCCTCTCCAGTGTCACGGGGTTCTGTCTTTTAAGTGCATACTTATGGTCTGATTAACACAAATGCACAAGAAGGTTTCTCTCATCTCCCTTCTTTCCTGTTTCCAAGTCACAGCTGTGGCACAACCACCATTAATAACAAGATGTCTCCTTTATGGGCTTAAGACCTCTCTGATATCCACATCGAAAGTGCGTTTTTCTTCCTTGTCCTTTAATCTTTCTGTGGTTTGGTAGGAAATCCTCTCCATGACTTTCCTTTTAGTTACACAGAAAATAAAGGAAAAGCTTAAATCTTATTTATCCAATTCAAGAAGTTGAGTCCTCAAACTGGATTTTCAATGAAACATAGCAACATTCCAAAAGGCCTTAATCCATGGTTCCCTCTGAGAATAGACGAAGGAAATAATAGAGCTTCCTTGACTCGCCCATTCAACCATTTATAGTGCTATGGAGTTTCACATAAAACTTTCTTATGTTTTACCTATGTGACCTGATTGAGTGTTTGTTATACTGAATTAAACTAATCATAGAAACTCACTCAGCATTGCCTAATCTGTGAAAAACAAGTAGTTGTATAGGCATTGTGTTAGATCTCACACCTTAAACCCAGAACAAATGACTTAATGACTTGATGTTTCATAGTAGAACTGCCACCAAGTAGCTGTATGATCTAAGGCATTCTCCTGGCTTCTCTGGGTTTAATTTTCTGCATCAGTGAGAGCAAGTGCCTTGAACTGGAATTACTACATGTTTTGTATAACCTCTCCCAGGTCTAAAGAATAAAGGTTTCAGCGCTGGCTTTCTCTTAAGTAAAAATTTCCACCAAATTGCCAAAGGCCACCATATATTTTTTTTTGTGTGTGTGTTCTGGTCCTCATTCTGACTTGGAAAACAAAATAAGTCAAATGTATTCTCACGGTTTACACTCATACAACAAAAATCAAAGCTTCCAAAGCCAGCACTGGGGATAAAATGATGATAAATGGAAACCAACTTTATCATCCAAAAATACCCCCTCAAGTTCTGAAGAAATATTGATAATAACTCTCCATCTGCTGAATAAATCAGAACAAGACTGGAGATTCTACCCAACATTGTTTAATGGAGGACAGCCAATAAAGTACTAGAGTTTCATGAAAACTGATCTCAGGAGAACTGACATAAATAAAGCATGTCAGAGTTTTAAAGAGGAGAATAAAAATAAAAGGGATAGCAGAAGTGTTTTCTGTTTATTATTACCCTCACTGCAAAGAACTCTTGTAACAAGAGCACAGGTCTAGAAAACCAGATGCTTGCCTTCTTGTCCAATATCTGACACTGATTCCCATCTAAACTTAGAAAAGTCCTTTCACCTCTCTACAAAGGCTACTTGGCTTGATTATTATGAAGCTTAATTAAAAAAAAAAGCATAACAGTGCTTTGTGGGAGTACCTAAATTTTAGCATGTTATGTGAGCAAACTGCATGGTTAGTTATAATGAATAGTGTGTAGTGGAATACCTGATCCAAAGGCTGGGGGAATCACTCTGAGAGGAATGAGCTGCCTTAGTGCAACCCTGTAGGGTGGTACAGGTATAGGCACTAGGCCACAGCCCAGGATTTGCAGTCTAGTGGGACCTTCAATGGATCTGAACTCAGCCTGATCTAAGCAGTGAGATCTACAGTGAGGATAAGTGGGGGGAATTGAGAAAGCCCAGCTTAGCCTTTACTGCCAAGATTCCTTGACACTGTTATTAAGTCCCACCAAAGTCCCTCCAAACCCAGCATCCACATTCCCAGATCTTTCAGATAGAATCCCAATTTTAAAAGTAAGGCTGTTAATTCTCCTGGCCTCTCACTCTCCTCATTCTAAGGATTCTTAGGGATAGTTCATATCTCCCTAAATCATCTCAAAGTGTAGGGTGGTCTTGGGTGACTGATGGTCATTTAATATTTAGGGTGAGTGCCCAGGTTTAAGGAATCCCCAGTTTACAGAACTCTTGGCTTACATATAGGAAGAGTGCCTCTAGTGAATATCTGTTCTGTTGTCTCCCCCACCAAGCAGTGTAATAAATGTAGTGTACAATGTAAGTAACTAATCAGCCACATAAATGGACCAAAATATCTTCTGAGGCTAAAGTAAGAACAGCTGTAATGATTACTACATAGTTGGAAACTCAAACTGGGATAAGTCCAATAATTTATAGGTATCACTGCATGTTTACATAAATGTGGTCAAATGCCAAGATTGCTAGCATGTACCATATGGAAAATAAAAATCATTCTTTTTTAGGAGGGTTGCTCCTTTAGATATTCTATCTGGGAGAAAAACATACAAATATATGGTATAGAAACTAGGAGATGCAAACTGAGCTACATATAATAATCATTGGGAGTTCAATACCACAAAAACTATTCTTTTTAAGAATTGTTTTCCATCTTTGTCCTCTTCTTTATTCCTCTTGACCTTATCCTGAGCTTCTCATTCTAATGAAGTTTCCGAAATTGCTCCCATAGGTTTATACCATTATAATTCTCAAGCTCTAGAATTGGGGGAAGGTAAGTGTTAAAGATCGTATCTGACTCTCTAGTATTTATACAGAGTAAAGGGTTCACCAAAGAGAAATAAAAGGGGGTTGGGCTGTCGTTTGGCTTGTCAGTCATGACATGGAAAATTTCCACACATTTTTAGAAGGTTAAACTATTTAAATGACTGGGCATTTCAAGGAATCAGAATTTTAACATTAAAAGAAAAGCTAAGGAAGAAGAACAATTCTCCAGAGAAGTAAATTGCCTTCCTAAAAATATTATGAAACTAGAGCCACAGCTTCTGCTTAAAAATGTGTATAGAGAGGAAAAGTAAATGAAAGAAGAGACAAAGATAAAGAGAAGAATCTGGCTTTAGAACAGAGGGAGATAAAGACAGAAAATAAAGGAAAATGAGGAACTTTGAGAAAGAGAAGGCAGTGTTGCAACAGTGCTGAAGATAGAGTAGTTGATGCACAAATGTAAAAAAGTTACCATAAGGTATAGTTAGCAATATCCCATTCTTCTCTTTCTTGATATCCTTAGCATAAGGAACAAACACTCCCACTTAAAATTTTGACTTTTAAAATAATTGGATTTCTGAGCAATCCTGAGCATTGAAAAGACTGCCACTCACTTCAAAAAAGAGCCTCTCATCTAATTTAGACAGTGAAGTCTAATACCCAGTGGCTGGAAGAGACCTGAGAGATCATCCTCTCATGTTCTGTTTTTGTATTGTCTTGGGTTTTTTCTTTCAACCACACCTAAACCATTCCAGAGACATGAAACTCTAATGATTTGATTCTCAGAAGGGAGCTGAATGCCTTGAAGCATCTGGCCTGGTGCCCTCACGTTGTCACAGCTCATAGCTCATCTTTCTCTGTGCCCTGGGCTGCTGAACTGAACGCAGAGTGTATGTGAACTTCAAAGGAAATGGGCAGGATGGAGTGGGGGCCTCACTGCTTTAATCAAGACGGATTCAAAACCTTTGCTTATCAAGTAGGAAACTGAAACCAGCAATGAAGAATTAATTGACAAAGACTGAAAAGGGAAGTGAATCAAAAAGGTGCGGGGAGATTAATAAGATTATATTTAAAGGGGTAGTACGCACCTAGCATTTGATGGTGGGTTAAATTTATTTGTTGTCTCTGTAAATAAAATTACCATGTGAAATAAGATAGCCTTGTATAAGGTATGAGATGACAAGTTCAGAAAAATATGCAATAGCTCAAAAACATTGTTTCCACCTGCATGTCATGGTAGTGATGTTCCTCGCTTCTTAAGCGTTGAGTTCCCTGGCCATGCTTCTTTAGCCAATAGTGGAAGCAGCACCAGGGATTACTTTTGTATGGCTCTACATCTCAATAGGACATCGCTCAGCACACCATTTTCCTCTTCTGTTTCAGTCATATGGAAATGAATCAATCAAACAATGATCTGGATTCCGAATTATTGTTCTTTAAGTTAGTTTCCTTCAGGAAAGCAGTGAATTTTATTTATTCTAGGTACTCTGACATGTTTGTTGAATAAATGCGAGGGGAAAAACTGTTTTTCTTGTACCCTTACCCTTGCACCCAGAATAGTGTTAACACAAAGATAATAGTGAGCCACTTTCATACCATGTATTGCCCTGGGGGACAGGATGGTGTCTCTAAATTCATGATTAAAGTATTTATCTTCTCCTTTGCTGAGAGGCACTCAGAAACCTTGCCATACCAAAACAAGAAGAATTCTTGGGAAAGAAGGAACAGAAACAGGGGAAGAGGTTCTTGGACCCAGTTCTAGCCACGAGTACTTCATCAATCTTTGCTTAGACTTATTCCCTTGGTTCTCTCCTTTATCCAAGACAAAGAAACATGACCTCTGGGCCTCCACTTCCTTCTCACTCTCTTATAAATCTCAAAGAGGAATTATTCAAAAACAGGACCCATAGAAAAAGATAGGTACTAACAGATTAGGCATCTTTCATTGGGTTTGCATTCTTTTCAAATTGCACAAGCAAGAACATATGCCCTTTCCCTCTCCCATTTCACCCTGAATCTGGGACTGGTGCTTCAGCGCAGTCCCTTCATGTAATGATGAAATCAGAGGGGCAATGCAACAAAATATCCTCGGACTTTTCCCTGATAAGGGCAGAGGAGAAACAAACAAACAGAAAAAAAGCAAAACCTAGAGAGGGCTGGCAACAAAAAGCAACTCTCTCCAGGAATATGTGATCCTTAAAAATTTTTTCCAAAAAGTAGATAAGTGGTCAGTAAGCACCTGAAAAAATTCTTGACATCATTTGTCCTTAGAAAAATTCAAGTCAAAACCACAATATGAGACCACTTCATGTATACTGGAATGGGTAAAATAAAAAATATGAAGGATAACAAGTTTTGGTAAGGACATGGAAAAACTGGAATCATTAAATGTTGCTAGTTTAAATAAAATAGGACATTCTCTTTGAAAAAAAAGTTTTGCAGTTCTTCAAGAGATTAAACACAGACTTGTATGATTTAGCAATGCCACTAAGTATACACCCAAGAAAACTAAAAAATATGTGTACACAAAAACAAATCCATAAACGCTCATAAAAGCATTATTTATAATGACCAAAGGTGGAAATATTCCAATGTCTGCCAACTAATGAGTAGATAAATAAAATAGTCTATATATGAATAAAATGGAATGTCTAAATACAATATTATTCAATCATAATAGAGATGAAAAACTGGCACATGATGTAATATGGATGAATCTTGGAGACCCTATAAGTAAAACAAGTCTAACACAAAAATCTAGTTATTGTATAATTCCATTTAAACAAAAGATCCAGAGTAGAAGAAGAGAGACCAAAAGTGAGTTATTGGTTTACAGACATTGTGGAGAGTGAAAATGTAGAGTAACTGTTCATTGGTTAGGATTTCTTTTAGAAATGATTAAATAGCTGCAAAAACTTTTGAATATATTTTTGAAGCATTGAATTAAATTTTAAATAATAAATTGTGCAGTATGTGAAATATATATCAACAAAAAATGTATACTGTGTAAAAGAAGTTTGGGTTCTCTCAAATGACAAATAAGACCCTGCTAAAAACTGATCACACCACCACTCTCCTCACACTTCACCCTCAACTCCCACTCCAGTGGGAGCAATACAATCACAATCTCTACCACTTATTTTCTTTCTTTCTTTCTTTCTTTCTTTCTTTCTTTCTTTCTTTCTTTCCTTCCTTCCTTCCTTCCTTCCTTCCTTTTTTTTTTTTTGGTACCAGGAATCAAACTCATAACTTCACGCTTGCCAGGCAGGCGCTTACAGCATTGAGCTAAATCCCTAGCCCTCTCTATCTACTCTTAAGAAGACATCCCAATCAGCAAAAAGAGGTGAATTGAGAAGAATTTGATGTTTGCAGACTTTCACTGGAAGGGAATGGAGATGAGACTGGACAAAAGAATGTGAATAATAGTGATTTGCCAAATTTCAAGAAAGGATCATTTAAGAATAAGGATCTCCAGAGAACACTCTTTCCAATAACATCTCATTTGTTGACTGTAAGAGAGTGTGGCTAACATAATTCTCTTTTGTCATGGAGCAATTTTATCTGAAGATAGGAGGTCAGCCTTGAGAAAATTTGTGGTTTGTACTGGGCTTCTGCATGAGTTCCAACTATGACTGCGTGATTTCACTGCAACTCCAAGGCTGTCATTTTCCTCTTCTTGAATCTTTCCTTTCCCTTATGATGATGATGATGATGATGATGAGAGAGAGAGGTTCAAATTATATTATAAAAATAATTGCTTATTTACTTAAAAATTGTCTCTGAAAAACCAAACTACTTACCACTAACAATGCAAGATTTCCAATTTATTCACACCATTAGTGGGAACCACTTTAGTACAGCAGCTATACAAAACAGCATGGAGGTCCCTCACAAAGTTAGAAATCAAGCTACTGTAAGATCTAGCAATCCCACTGCTACATATTTATCCAAAATAAATGAAATCAGTATCCTTAAGAGCTATAACTACTCATGTGTTCACTGTAACACTATTCACAATATCATTTGTGGAAATAACCTAAATTCTCATTAATAAAATAAATACATGAAGGAAATGTAGCATATATGTATGGTGTTGCCCATCTTTCTGTCTCTATGATAAGTACATGAAATAACACATAAATAGAAAAGATGTTAGATTGCAGTTTTAGAGGATGCAGAACATCGATTGGCCCCATTGTTTGGGGCTTGTTGTACTTCATGACAGAAATACGTGGCACAGCACACATTTACCTCATAGCAAAGATATATAAAAGAAGGTGAAGGACTGGAGTTCCACTAATCCCCTTCAATCACATTCTCTTGATGACCTAAAACCTCTTAAATGTTCTACCACTTGCCCACAGAGCCAATCTGGTGACCAAGCTTTTCACATAGGGAACTTTGGAGGACATTTCAGATCCAACCTAGAACAATTCAGTAATATTACTCAACATTTTGAAAAAAGGAAATTAAATTCTTCAATATTATATAATATCAATCAACCTTGACAATGTTATATTAAAATCAAATAAACTGGTCACAGAAAGATATAAATGATTCCATTTATAATCAATATCAGAAATAGCCAAATTCCTAGAAGCATGGAATAAGGGTAGTTGGTAGAGGGTAGGGATGAGAGGAAGAATCAGGAATTGATTTAATCAAGTAAAAAGTTTCCGTTTAACAAGAAGAAAATCTCCAAAAAGCTGAACTACAATATTATATGTATGATCAATGATAATGCACTGTGTACAAAAATTTGTCAAGAGGACACATAGCATGTTAAATGTCCTGACCACAATGAAATAAAATATCCTCTCCCTCACAAAAAGAAAATCAATTATCTTTAGAAGATGCCAAGGAACCAGTTAGTCTTTTTTTTTAATTTGCTAAATAAAGCTTTTCTAAAATCTAGCTTTTATCCTGTTTTAGCTATGCAAATTGTACCACTGAAAAAACAAAAAACACATGGGTATTCAATAAGAGTATTTCAACAAATTCATGAAGAAAGCATGATAGAATTGGCCTGTCAGTGCAATCTTAATGAATTAAGAGAGTGAGTGTTGAACATCAGTGAGTACTAACATCACAGAAACAGAGAAATTGAGACATGCATGCTCCCTAAGAAAGAGTACATCATCCATGAGGATATCACTTTTTTAAAAAGAAAAAAAAAGAAAAGAAAAAAAGGAAAAGAACCTAGCTTGGTACGTAAATACAACCAGAAATACAGAGGTTAAAGGAAGCCATTGGCAAGGTCCAACCAGAATGTGTCAATAAATACGCTACAAAATAAAATGTAAGGAAAAATAAGAAGATGAAAGGGAAACCTATGATTAAAAGATATTAAGATGTTTACCATGAGAGAAAACAAATAAAACAATTATTGTTTAAGAACGTACACTTAGGACTAGAAAAATTGAGTAGCAATTGTGATAAAACTATGGTAATGAGTAGTCTTGCAGGAGAGCAGGTTGATTCTAGAAGATTTCTGGGGCCAATAGCGTGATTCACTCTCTTATTGTGGGTTGGGCTTACAAGAGTATTAGCCCTGAAGCAATTGCTTCCATTTGCACAATTGCTTTTTGTAGTTTTCTGTATTTATATTAAAGACTAAAAAAAATTAAAAAAACAAAATTAACTTTACTCAGCCATTAAAAAGGGTAAGACTTGAGATTTTATAGGTAAATGGATACAATTGGAGACCGTATTCATGAGTGAAATAAATCTAACTCACATGTGTAACTATCATAGTGTGTCCTTGATATGAGAAACTAAAAAAATAAATAAGGTCTAAAACGGCAGTAAATATTATGAAATGAGAAGAAATTGTTCAAAAGGCAAAAGAAACTAGGATAGGGGAAAGAGAAAAGGGAGGAAGGGACAGGGAAAAAAATACAAGATAGCTATCCTGTTAGTGTTTCTTAGTTTATCAGAAAGAAAGAAGTGTGCTAACCTCATTTGGAGAACTGGTTATGTCCATACCTTGCACTCTGAGAAACTGTTTTAAAAATAACAGTACTCAGTGTATTGATTGTTGTCACCCTGTTATCTTGTTATCAAATTTTATTCTACTTTTTTCCATAAAATAAAAATTAAACATTAAAGTAAAATAAATTAGTAAAGAAAATTTTGATGAGAAAAATAGGAAAGCAAAACCAGAAAATGGAGACAAAATATTAAGAATATGAGAGAAAAGTTCACATTTATGATCTATAGCAGTTACTATCTATAGCAAAAGCAGAACAGGATTCTCTAACACAAAGGTGACTCCTGGCATTACCCAGGACTTCCGTCTTTAACATGCATAAAGTACCTTCAGTTCCTGTGATAGAGCCCAGGTGTGAAGAGATTGGTATCAAGACTGTCAGGCCGAAAGCATACACGTTGGTGTTCTAACTGTAAACACATCTCAGGACCTCCAGATGGTAAAGGCCTGAGCCCACACAGTCCCCAAGAAAGCAAGAGGGCTAATGTTTGCCATGACCTAGTCAGAGAGGTACTGGCATCTCCAGATGCAGCTGGAGAAATCAGGCCCGGTGCAGGGAAATGTCAGCCTGTCAGAACCATCAGAGCAGAGAAATGCGGACTCTAACAGAAATCTTTGTCCGCCCGTCCACGTGTCTGTCGGCATGATATTTTGGGTCAATAAATATTCATCGCGATTCACCATTCCAGCTGACCTGTGCTACCCCCTCTGCTGGAGAAGAAAATAAACAGTTTCTGGGTGCAGAAGACATGGGGCCCTTCAGAGCTGCTATTGTGCTCTGCCATGTGAACCAAGCACACAAACGCTGCCTCTTGAATCCCTTGGGACTTGTGCATCAAATATCTGGAATGGATTTGACTCCTTCTCTGTGTTTAAAGGTAACACATTGTTGGATTGTTGAACAGATCTGTTTGCACTCTCATTGCTTCAGTGTCCTCTGTGTGTGCTTTAATTTTGTAACTTGAACAACTATTTCTAAAAGAACAATATGTAACTTACCAACTAGTGATTTCTTACTGTTTATCTTTTTTTTTGAAATTCTGTAATATTTCTATCCTTTTTCTGTTTTTTTCCTCTTTAAATAAATTTAAAAAAATTAAGGTAACACAGCACCATCAACTTATAACTATAGGAGAATGACATTCAACGGGAGGTTTTAGCTCATAAGAAAGACTAGTTACTGCAGTGGAGAAGCAAAGTGATGATGGAAGTATGGACCAGATGAGAGAAGGAGGTAATAAAATGTTCGGTAGATCTGAGATGTAGGTAGGAGACAGATTCGGTGGAATTCTCAGGTGCATATGAGTGGTAAGGAGTCATTCTACAATGTATGGAATAAACACCTCATTAGTAAAGCTACCATTTACTAGTATAACCCAGTACTAAGAATAGAATAACTAGCTCATACACAAATGATAAAGCATGGCTAGACTCATTTAAAATATTGATATAATAACTGAATAAAAAAATTAGCCAATATGATCTAGTTGTATAATTCTAGTAGCTAACATCTGTGAAACATTGATAGTGACTACAAGCCAGCATCTTCATCAGTTCATTATTAATATTTATTTGCATGAACTCATTTGTTTCCACAACCACCATATATGAAAACACTATTATCATCCCCATTTCCCTGATCGATAAACTGTGGCTCAAAGAAGTGAAGTACTTTGCTTGCACTGACATAGACAATGATCCTAGGTATGAATAGAAGCCAGAGACCTCTTTCTATGTACAGTTCTATTTATACAAATTTCAAGAACAGAAACTACACGTGCATTGTGTCAGTACAGTGGTTACTTCTGAGGGAGGGGATGACTGGAATACAACATAAGAATGCCTTCTTGAGTCTGGGAATAGTCCTTTTCTTCAGATCTGATGTTACATGATATACACACATCAGGCTGTAAACTAAAGATTTATGCATTGTGTTACATATATTTTTTAATCTCAATAAAAAGGTATGTGCAGGATATATAGAAGACTAACAATAACTACATAAAAACTCTAAAATTATAAAATGTAAACATTGATCCATTAATATACAATGTACATAAACACACTGTTCACAAAAAAGTGTAGGTGGAAAATAGATACACATGAAATATGTCTAAGTAATAAACAGATAAATGCAAGTTAAAAATTGAGATTTTTTTTCCCTAACAAGTTGACTATTATAAATAAGGTACATAATACCAAATGTGGATAACAATGTGGGGAAATAAACACTCGAATGTTGCATGTAGCAGTAAAAATGGTTACAAACTTTCTGAGATTATTTTGTATGCATTAAAAGTATTTTCAATTGTATATACTTTGAAATAGCCATTCTGTGTATTTAAAATCACTGTAAAGAATTGTTATAAGTCTATATCTGGTTCTTCAGATATTCACCATAAAGATGCTGATAAAAGCAACTTGGAAATTACGAATGCATAGGTGATTAGTGAAAAAATTGTTATGTAAAAATCATTATGTAGGATTGTTCATATAAGACAACATGCAGCCATTTAAAATTATGATGTTTATTAATATTTACTAACATGAAAAGATGCCAACAACATATTAATTTTTACATTGGTTTCAAAAACTATGTATCATTATTATGTGTATATGCATATAAAATTACATATATGATTAGACATGTGTGTAATATAATTCATAACTATATTGGATAGTTATGGATTGAAGTATAAGAGTAGTTATCAGCCAGTAATATTATTGGGTCTCACACATTTCTTCCCTATGATTTTTATAATTTTTCTGGTCTGCATAATTTTTTAAATAATCAGAAGAAATTTTATAATCATACTTGTAATTTTTAATTAAAAGCACATTAGCCTAAATTTCCTGAAATTTTCACTTATGAATTTCATCTACCTTGGTTTTTTTAAATATAAGGCAGGTTTTAAAAGTTAGAAATTAGCTTTCCTATGGTACAGAGTTCTTATTAAGGGCATGATTTTCATCTAGGTATTGTAATTTAAGGATGTCTAATACCTTCTGAACTTTTTTTCTGAGTTTGGACCATTTCCCACTTTGTAACTCCCTAAAGTAGGACTTGACTTTGCTATCCCAGGCTCCTTTGCTGCTAACTAACATCAGTAACTTACACGTAGGAAGTCAAATGCATCCATGTGAGTCCTCAGCTTGGAAGTGCTAGCAGGAGGTGAGAGTGCATGTCATCTACCAGAAGAACCCGGCCAGAAGGGCTCAAAGACTGAGTGCCTGGCATCCACGTAAGAGCATTATGGATGCAAGTTACAGTGTCTATGCAAGAAGCAGAATTGTTACCAAGCATTGGCAGCAAAAGTGTTTACACTGGAACAGACTTTAGAGTGTGGTTTCATGTTATTTCTCCCTTCAGCTGCTTCTCTTGCTTTCACAGAGGAGTCTATGAGTTGCTTAATATTTTAGACAAATTCTATTTCTGCCTAACCTCAATAGAGTGGATTCTGTTATTTACAGCAAAAAAAAAAAAAAATTGTGCCTAATCATATTATTTTCATTCCCATTTTATAGGTGAAGAAATTAAGTCTTTAAGAAATGAAGATAATCATCAAGGTTATGTGGTCGATAAGTAATGAAGCAAGACACAAGCTCAGGACTTTTGAAAGTCTAGGCCTTTTTTAAATGCCATGCCAACATCTGGAATATATCACATATCCATTTATAAGGATAATAATTAGATAAATGTTTAAAGTACAGAATGCACCAGAGAAATATAAAATTAAGACACTCCAACATTCACTATAATACAATAAGAAAGGTTACCATTTAATGACTAGTTCTGATGTAACAGTGTTGTCTGTCTACCCGCAGCAGGAGGGATCGTAGAAGGCATCTAACCATTTCATTGACAGATGAGGAGATTGAGGCCTGCAAATGTGATTTGGTTTGTCTGTATCATTCAGACAGGCAATGTCAGAGGCAGGACAGGATACCAAATTTGTTGACTCTTATTTCCCTTATATTAGTAGACAAGGACATCACATGCAGACTCTGTTAGAAATACACATATCTCCATGAAGGTTGGGAAGACACTCAGTCAGAAGACAAAGCACACAATCCCAGGAGCCAGGTTCCACCATGGGGATCAGGAAGAGACTCAGCAAGATGACAAACCCTTCCTTCCCAAGCGTGGGCTGGGAAACCAGAAGAGAATTCCTCCTCTCCCCTCGTGGTATGCAACTGTTTGATTTGGAGGAGTCAGGGTGAGATGATAGCAACTGGGGTGAAAGGAATAGCTTGACGCTTTATTGTTTGGTTGACTTTGCAGGCCTGGGGTAGGTGGTTTGGCAGAGTGCATTGTGGCAACAGTGAGGGATTTTGTCCAGTCTTGTTTTTGAAATTTAATGTTTTCTTCCATGTTACTGTTTTGCTTTATTCCTGTTTCTGGCAACCTGAGCAACTACTTAGAAGATAACAATGTACAATATCACAATCATTGTTACATTCCTATCATCTTCTTTTGAAAACCTATATAGCTGTTGTTTTTTGTTGAAGTTGTCATTTTGCTTTTGTTTCTGTTGTTTTTTAGGTTTATCTCTTCTTGATTTATCTATTTTTTTCTCTTTTCACATCACAAATCCAATATCTCAGTGAAAATCTTGATTAAATATAATAAATAAGCTTTAAATATATGATGACAACTCAATTTAAAACATTACCAATCACTTGAAGGAATGTTCTGAACTATATCATCATCAATGATTTGGGTGACTGAGAAGCCTAAAATAGCTTTTGAGAGAAACCTCATGAAAATATTTCCAGGAAAACTGAGATTACATTACCACCCTGCTCTGAAATGTAAAGTTTAATTGACCATGTATGAACTAAGAAAATGGTCCTTTCTGTAGAAAATAGGAAAACCACCTGAGATCTGGAATAAATGAATGAGTCCAGAAACTGACCGGCTATTACTGCTGCTGGTATCCAGGTGAACAGCCTGGGAAGGCCCGGAGACTGGCCCCTCCCATAACAATGACTGGGATCCAGGTGAACTGCTCAAAAAGACACAGAGACAAGTAGGAATGTCAGCCACACACACAATAGGGACCCCAACCAGGGTGTGCAGGATGGATAGACAGGACTAGTGGCATGAAATTGTCAGAAGCAACATAATAATATGAGCCAAATGGCAGTAAGTGAGGAGAACAGGCATTGTGCTTGAAAGCAGAGGCACACAGAATGGAAGTAGGTAGGTAGAGCTTCACCTTCTGTCTCTCTTTTTTCTTTTCATTCTTATGTTTTTTCTCTTTTCTAAAGGCTGGACAAACCCATAGACCAAGTTCAGATAATCCCTTGTTTACTTCTTCACTTTTTCTCTTATGCCTCTCCTCTAGTTTCTCAAAGCTTAAATAATCATCATTTGGACTTCAGCCTGGCTTCTACTTCCTTTTCACTTATCTTTATTTTATTCATTGTCTTTCTTAAATTTCATCCATCATAAGGTAAAATCACTCTACCAAGGGGAAATATTTTGCATACAAGCTCCCAATTTATGATTGGTTCTATTTATTCCTATGTTGTAAGGTACAAAATTAATAGTTACCACAGTTTGTCAGTTTCTAAACTGTGCTTGAAGCTATTGTTATTGATAATTATATTATTGTCGCTAGGCTGTCACATCTTTTGTAATCAGTTTTTGTCCCTTGTGTAACAATACTGGAAATCTCTAGGGTAATAACCTCCCCCACAGTCCTACACCAAAGTACAGGGGACGTAGCTAAAAGATACCAACATCTCACTCTTAATTAATTGGAAAGATAGGATATTGAGAGAGACCCAAACCAAGAAGCTCCCCCACACAGAAGACATCCCTGAAGAATAAACCTTGCCTAGACAAGCCTTGATACTAGTGATAAAGCAACCTACTATGAAAACTTATAAGGATCAACACAAAAAGCAACATAAAAATATTTGAAATAGAAAATGAAAAGATGCAAAAAAAAAAAAAATGCAACCTCAGACCTCCAGCCCATCTAGAACAAGTCTAGGAGACAATAAGAGGAAAATAGAAAACAAATACCTGAAATTTCTGAAATGATAGCAGCTTAGGAAACAAAGTTCATAAGGCTGCAGATGAAATCAGACCCAAAATAATCTCTCAGATTAAAAAAAAAACGAAAGAAACATCAACATTTACAAAGGCATTGCTCAGCAAATCCAGAGTAAAGATAGATAAAAAATAAATGATGGTAGGAAGAAGATGAAAACTGTGAATGAACAATATAGGAAAGAAATAGAATGCAGGAAATGGATTCAAACACATAACCATGAAATTGAAAATTCCATTGAAAGCTCGCAAAACCACTTGAAAGGAACTGAAGAGAGACTTTCACACATTGAAGGAAAGATCTTGGCTAATGAGGGAGAAGACAAGATGGCCAATCAGTGAGCAACAAAATACAAAGCTTCCCAGGAGAAACAACTCATTTGGCCAGAATAAAACACCCTGGAGAGACCCAGACAGAGGGAGATGGATCCTCTTGACACAGGAAGAGATTAAAACATAAAAAAGCTCATCAAATACTTTGGGAATACAACTGAAACAGCTAAAATACATGGGACACAGCGTTTTCGTGGTGACTCGCCAAGTTTGCACCAGCTTGAATCCCCGCCGGTCAGCAGAGCTGCCCAAACTTGTTCCTGCTGCCACTCACAGGAAACACAGCAGAGCTGAAGTCGGGGGTTGGTGAGCCCAATGGAGAGCAGAGCCAGTGAAGGAACCTTCATTAATCCATGGTCAGTGCTGGGAATGAGACCCCCCCCAACGGGAAGGGCGTGACCAAATGGGCGACATGTTGGAATCCGGCAGGAAGAGCCTGAACTGGGAGCAATAGTGACTTCAGTTGGTTCCTCTCTCCCCAGAGCAGGTTCGTGGGATTTGCTTGGACTGGACTGTGCCCCTGGCCGGAACCCAATGAGCCACCCCAAATCAATTCTCTATGCCTAGCAAGCACTAACTTGGTGAAGGCAGCTGAAGTTTGGTTGGCCTGGTGGGGAGGAGCAGGCAAATACAGCCACTGGGTTCACCTCAGTGACAGGAGCAGCCAGGAGAGGGCAGAGTTCCCTTGCCAGCAAGCTTCAGAGGAAACGAGGCCAACAAGGAAGGGGGCTGGGACCTGCACTGGAACCTATGTGGAGGAAGCCAGGGCCATGACAGGAGAGAGAGGCAGGAGGAGGCCCCCAGCCCAGAACCCTGAGAGCCCTGATCCAGGAGAAGGAAAAATAAGGGAGACTGAGGGTGGCAAACACATATCAGACATGGCTTCAATGGACATTAAGAGGTATCTTCGGGACCTTGTAGATGAGCTCAAAACTGAAATATTAAATCAGGTAAAGCAGGATATGAGTAGAATAATAAAAGAAATGCTCTTAGGAAGCATCTTTCAGGATGATACAGACAGAAGAAAGGAACACAAAAAAAGGTAAGAAACATTTGATAAAGAATATAAAGAAAGTATAGAATACATGAAGCAGATTCAAAGAGACTACCAGGAAATTAAAAACTCCATTGAAAGTTGGCAAAACTCCTTAAAAGAAACTAAGGATAGACTATTAAAACTTGAAGACAAGTTGGCAGTGTGTGATCATGAAAGGAAAGATCTCTTAAAAATAACAATGAAACAGGCAGTAACAATACAAAGGCTAGAAGATGACAAGAGAATCTACAATTTAAGAATAAGAAACATGAACAAAGAAGCAGGAATACATACAGGAGAATTACAAAGGCTATTCATGGAAATAATGAAGGAAAACTTCCCAAGCATGGGAAAAGAAAATGATATTTGGTTGTGTGAGGCATACAGAACTCCAGCCACCTATAACCAAAACAGATCTACACCCAGACGTATAATAATCAAGATGCCAGAAATTCATTATAAAACCAGAATATTAAAAGCTATCAGAGAAAAGAAACAGATTACCTATAAAGGTAAGCCCAGCAGAATCATGGCTGACTTCTCAACACAGACCATCAGATCAAGAAGAGGTTGGGGCGAAGTGTTCCAAGCCCTGAAAAAAAATAACCTCCAGCCCAGATTGATGTACCCTGCAAAACTGTCACCAGAAGTTGATGGAGAAACAAGATGCTTCCATGACAAAGAGGAACTGGGGGAGTTTGTGATCACCAATCCAACCCTATAGAGAATACTGAAGGATATTCTAGAGAGAGAGAAAAAAAATACCAGGATTTTAGGAATAGTGGCAGAAAGGCATCAATGAGTGGGGCAGGCAGTAGAATGAAGGAGAAAACTAGATAAACAAAGGCAGAAAAATAGCATAGCAGAAAAGAGGCAGAGAAGGATAACTAGAAACTCTAACATACTGCTATATTCAATTATGCCTGATGATATAGACATTCTATTGAAGATAATAAGAAACAACACAGTAATCATTGTAGATCACCTTGTACTGTGGTTTTATATGACCTTTTGGTTTCATGTTTTAAAGGAATTTGTTTTGTTTTGTCTTGCTAAGTTTTGTTTTTCCCTCTAATACAGAAAGGATAGAAATACATGCAGAGATTTATGCATGCGTAGCTGTTTACACTCTCACTGTTTGACTATCTACTTTGTATGCTTTAATTTTGTAACTTGAGCAACTATTTCTAAGAGGACAATATGTAATTTATTAACTAGTGATTTCTTATTTTTTTTTTTTTTTGGAATTCTGTTACCCTTTACATGCTTTTGTTTCTCTTTAAATAAAAAAAATGGAAAAAAAAAGATCTTGGCTAATGATAATGAAAGGAAGGTTCTCTTGAAAATAACAAAAGATGAAATAGCAAATAAACAGCTGCAAGATGATACAAAGAAAAATGATATAAGAATAATTGATGTCAATAAAAAAGCATGAACATAAAAATCTATTTACAGAAGTAATAGCAGAAAATTTCCCAAGCATGGGAAAAAATTCTGACATACAGACAAGTGAGGCATATAGAACTCCATTAGCCATAACCGAAATAAAGCTACATATAATAATCAAGATCCCAGACATATAATAATCAAGATCCCAGAAATTCAGTGCAAGAACAGAATATTAAAAGCCATTACAGAAAAGAGGTCAGCTATGAAGGAAAGCCCATCAGAATCATGACAGACTTCTCAACACAAAACATCAAGTCAAGAAGAGCTTGGAGTGCAGTATTTCAAGTCCTGAAAGAAAACAACTTCCAACCCAGATTGATGTACCCTGCAAATTATCATTCAAAATTAATGGAGAAATAAGATACTTGCATGACAAACAACTGAAGACATTTATGACCACCAAACCAACCATACAAAGGGAGCTGAAAGGTGTTCTAGGAAGAGATAAAAATGACCACAATTCCAAGAACAATGGAAAGAAATCAGTAAGCAGGGCAAGAAATTACACAAAGGGGAAAAAGTAGGGAACCGACAGCAGGAAAATAACATGACAAAGACAAGCCAATACATAATCATTAACGTAAATGGCATGAATTCAACAATAAGAAAAACACAGGCAGAGTGGATCAAGAAACAAAATCCATCAATATTCTATATTCAAGAAACACATTTAACTCATGAGGAAATTCATAGACTGAAAGTCAGAGGAGAGACAACAATACTCCTTGTGACAGGAATCCAGAAAAAAGCAGATGGAGCTTGTCCATCAACTGAAGAATAGGTAAGAAAAATATGATATTATTGATTCATTGATTGCCTTTAAAGAGAATGAAATCAAACAAAATTAAACAGAATAAAGCCAATCAAAACAAAACAAAGAGTAACGCAGGGCTTCAAAACAAGAATAGGAAATCAGCAATGGCTACCATAATATCTCTTGTTATCTTCAAAATAGCTACCTACACCGTGACATAATAAAATCGAAAAAATAGAACAATAAAACCATTTAAAACAAAACAATTAAAGTGATACAGGACTTCAAAATAAGACAATAGGAAGTCAACAATGAAGATGTAGTGTTTTTATTTAATGGAGTGCTACTTAGCTATAAAGAAGGATAGTCTCAAGGCTTTTGATGGTAAATTAATGCAACTTGAGATCATACTCAATTGTGAAATGTTTTGGACTTGCATGGGTGAATATCTTTTTGTCTCCCTGGTATAAAAAACTAAAAGAGTTACTGGAATCCAAAATGTTCAATAAATATTGTGAAAGTAAAAAGCGGGGAAATGGCCAAAAAGGGAAGGAACAACTAGATTGGGGGAAAAGAAAAAAAGAAAGAAAGGAAAAGAATATATATATATATATATATATATATACATAATAGATAATTATACTACTAATCTCTGTTAACCCAACAAAAAGAATGGTTTGTACTTTCATTGTTTGATCATTTTTTTATGCATATTTGTAGTAATCTGAAAACTACTTTGAAGACAATAGGCAACATGGTAACCATTGTTAATCCCCTATTATTCTGTTTTGAAATTCTGTATCATCATTTTTATTCTTTTTTTAAATTTTAAAATAAAAAATCATATGGTCATGTCAATAGATGCAGAAAAAGCTTTTGACAAAGTCCAATATCCATTCATGATAAAAGCTCTACACAAAATCAGAATAGATGGCTTTAATCTCAACCTGATAAAAGCCATCTATGACAAACCAACAACCAATGTCATATTAAATGGATAAAAACTGAAAACTATTACTCTAAAATCAGGAACAAGACAAAGATGTCCACTATCACCATTCTTATTCCATATACTTCCGAACACACTAGCCAGAGCAATTAGACAAGAAAGAAAAATAAAAAGAATGAGGATAGTAAAGGAATAATTTATCATTAATTGCAGATAACATGAAAGATAAGATTGAATGTAAAAAAATTTATAATAGTACTATTTCCACATTCATAGATTATACTTTTTTTTTCAACACTCAAAAACCAATATCACTTCTGTACACAAACAACAAACTCACTGAGAGAGTAATAGCAGAAAATTTCCCAGAAAATTAGGGAAATTATACCTTTTTCAGTAGGACCCCCAAAAATGAAATATTTAGGAATGAATCTAACAAAGGAAGTAAAGTATCTATATATTGAAAATCTTAGGACTCTGAAAATAGGAAATCAAAGAGGGTATCAGAAAATGAAAAGATATGCCTTGCTCTTGGATAGAAAGAACCAACATTGTGAAAATGACCATATTCCCAAACTGTTATACAGATTTAATGCAATCCCAATCAAAATACTATTAGCATACCTCACAGAACTAGAACAAACATTCCTAAAATTTATCTGGAACTAGAAAAGACCGGGAATACTATAGGCAATCTTGAACAACAAAGGTAAGGCAGGAAGCATCACAATCCCAGACTTGAAATTATACTACAATGTTACTATGATGATAGTGGCAAAAAAAAAAAAAAAAAAAAAACAGACCTGGAAACCAGTGAAACATACTAGAAGATGCAGACATAATGTCAACACACTCAGTTCAGTCACCTCATCTTTGACAAAGGGGGCCAAACATGTTCACTGGAAGAAATCCTCTTTATTAAATAGTGCTGGAAAAACTGGCTCTCAATATGCTGAAGAGTAAAATTAGACCTATTATATTATGATGTATTAAACTAAAGTCAAAATGGATCAAGGATCTAAATACTAAGATACAAACACTAAATCTACTGGAAGAGAAAGTAGGTAAGAATCTTCAAGACATAGGTGTAGGTAGGGAGCTCATAAACAAAACCCAGACAGCAAATATTTTAGTGAATCAACAACTGTGAACTCCTCTTATTAAACAGCTTTCCCACATTAAAAGACATATCAACAAAGTGAAAAGACAACCCACAGATTCAGAAAAATTTTTAGCTAATTGTCCCTCAAACAAAGGACTTCTATCTAGAACATCCAAAGAATTGAAAATAATCAGAATCTCCAAATCCAAAGACCCAATCAAAAAATTAGCACCTGAGATGAATACACACTTATCAGATATAGAAATTTACAAATGGCGAGTAAATACTTGACAAAATGTTGAACATCACCAATCATTGGAGAAATGCAAATTAAAACAACACTTAAATTCCATCTCACCCCAGAAAGGATGGCTACCATCAAGAAACCAAGAAAAAAACAAATGTTGGTGGGGCTGTGAGGGAAAAGGAACACTTCTCCCCTGTTGGTGGGAGTGTAGCCTGGTGCAACCACTGTGGAACTCAGTATGGAGATTCCTTAAAAAACTAGGATTAGAGGTTCATTCCACCCAGTCATTCCCCCTTAAGGGAATCTTCCCACAAAAATTAAAAACATACCACAGCAATATATGTGCACCCATATTTATAGCAGCACAATTTGTAGTAACTAAAAATTGGAAACCATCCAATTGCCCATCAACTGAAAAACTGAATAAAAACATATGATGTTTTCATACAATGGAGTACCAGTCAGCCATTAAGAAGGATAAACTTGAGACTTTTATAGGTAAATGGATGCAACTTGAGATCATACTCACAAGTGAAATAAATCAGACTCACGTGTGTAAACATCATAGTCTCTCCTGTGTGAGATATTAATAGACTAAATAAAGTTTAAAAGGTATACTAGGTATTGTGAAAATGGAAAGAAATCGTTTAAAAGGAAAAAAGAACTTGGATAAGTGAAAAATTTAAGGACAGTAGGGAAAAGGGAAAAATGCAAATCAGATATACTATTAGTGTTTCTTAGTTCATTTAAAAGAAAGGTTTGTGTTAATATTGGGGAAATTTTTATGCCTGTATCTTGTACCCTGAGCAAATACTTTAGAGATAACATGTAATATATGAACTATTCTTATTCTAGTATTTTGTTATGAAATTTTGTTTAACCTTTTTTCCATAAAATAAAGAAATTTTATAAAGTAAATATGAAAACTTCTGAATCACTTATCCATAGAAAAAGATAAGATTGAGTGTCAAAAAATTTATAATAGTACTATTTCCACATTCGTAGATTATACTTTCTTTTTCAATAAAATCTAAAATGTATTTTACCCAAAGAGCCATTTCTATTGACTGTGCAGGGGGAAATTTCTGATTCACTTTCCTCTTAATTCATCAAGATCTTGCTTCCTATGGACTATCTGATGACCAGTCTCTGAGGGAATGTTAAGACATTTCAAGCTTTACTTCCCTTACAAAAATAATATAAAATGAAGTTTAAAAATGGAAATGGGTCCTAATTAATCTACATGGCCTATGAAAGATATCAATCCAAGATGTAAGATGTCTGAGTGGATTCTGAATTTTCTAATTTTCCTTTCCCTATTCAGCAGTTCACCTTTTCATAGAGAGTGCTTGAATTTAAAATATGCCTTCCTACTGGAAAAATAAACTTTGTCCCTTAAGACAAATGAGTTTTTTTTCCTTCATCAGAAACTACCTTGCGATATTTCAGGGTGAAGGTACTGTGCCAATCTAAATCACATACTATGTAGATCTAATCCAAGAGACAATTGTTGGAAAATTACGCTTAACTAGAAGTCTACCTTTACAAAATCAGATAGTGATTTGCTAGTCACTCAGTACAAGCACACATTGACATAAGATTGACTCCTTTCCTTCTTCATTTCTATTATTAATACCTCCTAGTTATAGGAATAACTTAAGTAGCTTATAAAGAGAATGTAACAAGGCTACAATTCCCAAACAGTTTGGCACTGCATCAGTTTGGTCAGCAGAAGAAACCCATGAGTTCTGTGCTTTCAGGCAACTGGTGAACCGGTCATTTAGATTTTTGACAGCACCAAAAGTGCCTTGAACCTGAAGAAATACCAGTAGGATAAGAGTATAATATCATAAGCAGAATTCAGGAAAATTTGTTTGTCATTTTATCATTATTTATTTAGTGCCAGCTATAGATAAGCAATGTGGTCTGCCCTGGAGATTACCAGTGAACCAGAAAGATGGTTATTTTCAAAGAAATTGGAAATTTGGTCTTTATTTGGTTTGGGAGTTGTTAACAACAGCGGCAATTTCTTGGGCTCCTTTGTGGCATGCTTCATGTTTTCAGAGAAAGGTATGAAGTTAGCTTCATACCCACTGATTACTTTTCATTTTTAGTCCCATGATGCTCAGTCTCTGCTTTACATCTTTTGGAGCTAACTTTCTCAGGGATCTAGTGACCACATTCTTCATAGCACATATGACACACTGGAACAGCACCATTTACCCGTAGTCTGAATCTTACCTCCAACTTGTTTATTCCCAGTTTATGTCATTGCCCCCTACTCTACTACAAATAAAGTCATTAAACTTGTAATCTTCCAAATCTTTCTTTATATCTTCAAAGTTATCTAAGACCTACACATTTAGAATAATCACAATAAATAGCATTTGCAATATTTGAGGTGCTTTAAAATGATATTAAAATTCAAGTGGAAAATCACATGTAAGGCTACTGAAGGGAATTTTTAAAATATTTTAAAAATTAGAGAAAACTAGCTCTACTATGCAATCCAATATATTTTGAAATTTCACTACATTTAAAAGTTTTGCTATCTGATAAAAATGGGAAAATGCATGTGATAGAATAAACAGTCTAAATATCTAAGAAACTTTAGTTTATGGTGACAGTGACATTTCCAACACGGTGAAGGGGAAAAGGGAGAATTCAAAGCATGATGATGGGCAACTGGCTGGCCACTAAAAAAATATTGGAACTACATTCCTTTCATCAAAAAATAAATTCCATATGTATTAAAGATATATAAATGTAAAAAATAAAAGATTTAGAATATAGAATGGCAAATACATGAACCAGATTTATCTTCTGACTGAAACATTGAAAATAGGCAAGGATAAAACATAGGAAACAATGTTTTTAAAATATTGGACAACAAAAAGTAGTGACCCCTGAGAGACTGGAAATGAATGACTTTAGCCTAAGGATTGCTCCGACTAAAGGAAGGGAAAGCAAGATGAGACCCGGAATCTCAACAAATGGAGGTCAGAGCAAGAAGCCCAGGAAAATCAAGATAACTAGAATCCACAGAGGGACAACCAGAGAGGAAAGAGCCATATAGAGTAAGCTGCAGCGATCTCCTCCTTGCAGAATTCAACTCAGTACTGCTAAGCAAACATGTTTGGGTCAACTAGCTGAAGCCCTGGAAGCCAGAGGAACAACTGTCGGGAAAGACGAGAGAAAAATGACTCACAATGGGCTGGAAACATTTCCTGTTCCTTGTAACCAGAGGGAAACACCTCAAAATTCAGAAGGCATAAAATAAAGCACCCAGAAGAGTTCTGGCTCTTTAAAGGCAAATTATACCTATTAAATGCTGCTATTGCCCTGCCTGACAAGATCCAAATGGATCAAAACAAGACTCAAGAATTAAGTGCGAATGTACTTCAGTGATAGAGCACATGCTTAACGCACCAGAAGCCCCAGGTTTAGTCTGCAGTGCACATGCGTGCACATGTGCAAGCACATACACAATCACCAACACTCAAGGATATTTACAGGATTGCAAAGATAATGAGTATCCAACAGAATAAAATTCACAATTTCTAGTATTCATGCACACACATGCAAGTAAGGTTAATCACAGCATTATTTGTAAAAGCAAGTAACTACATGGCTTCAATGTCCTTTCCTTCCTCAAATAGCACTACTTGAATGAATTCTTATACCCCATTTGCTGGGACTATTACCCAGCAATTCAATAAGAACTCTAAAAGATATTGTTAGAATAGAAAAGGTGTAAATCAGCATAAATTCTACACTACCCTTTTTATTACAAACCAGATGTTTGAAATACATATGCAAAAGTACCCAAGAAATTGTTACCTATGATTAATACTGATGTTGACTTTACTTCTTTATTTTTTATTTCATTTCTTCCATTTTTTGTAAAATTAAATCACTGTACAAAAATATATTTTATATGTAAAATTTATATATTTATAAATATGCATATGCATATATGTATGTAAATATACATATATGTATATAGATGTGTGTAAATGTTGAATCCACCTCTGCTTCCTCATTTCCTGTCTGGAGTCAACCTCCTTATCTTTTCTCATTCCACAAACTTCCTCCCTTTGGACATTAATTCCCACATACTCACTGCCTTGTGCCTTCATTTTTCTTCACCTCCAGCTACTCTCACCTACTTATAATTATGTTTATATAAAGAACTGAACTCTTTTCTGGCCCCAACCTGTTACCTCAGGCCACTGATACTCCAGTACTTCTTGAAGAAATAATAATAGATACAGTTAACCAAATACTTTCTGTGTGCCAAGCACTGGTCTCAATTATTAATGTGGGTCACTTAAAACTCAAACAAATCAATTAAGTATTGCTAAAGAAAAAAAGAGATTAAGAGAAATTAGATTTAATAAGAATTTAATGAAGTTGCTGAATTCAAAATAGATACACTAAAATGTATGTTTACTTCTATGTGATAGCCACATGCAGATTTTAAAAATATAAAAGGGATATCATTTTCAAAAGCATTTTACAAATTAACTAACTAGGCATAATATCTAACAAAAGATGGGCAAGGATTCTGAAGGAAAAACATATCATTTTATTAATAAACATTAAAGAAGCCCAAATAAATGGAAAACTATTAAGATATCAGGCATTACAATTGTCTTACAAGTTTCATTAAATTCCAAACAGGTTCCACATAGGTATATAAATATATGTACACATGCTTGTCTGCATGTTTGTCCTAAAAACGGATTCTGCAATCAATAATGAATTGTGAAAAGCCAAGAGTAACCAAGACACTTACAAAGAAGAAAAAAGAAGATGAATTTTCCACCAGATTTCAAGGCTTATTATTAGTTATTAAAATAATTAAAAATACCATTGAAGCAGGACTCATTAAATAGCCCAATGGTACATAAAAGATAGCTCAGTAATATCTCATTTGTATAGAGAAACTTGCCCTTTTGGAGAAAGAGAACTTTAGGTACATCTTTTCATAAATGGTGCTGGGAAGATTCACTGTGCATATGATGGCTGGGAAGGGGAGGAATAAAACACATCATTACCTCAAAGAATATTCAAAAGTCAATTTATTAACCTGAATGTTAAAGGTAAAATTTTAAAGTTTCTGAAAGTAACATAGAATACCTTTCTGACTTCCATAAAAAGAATTCCTTAGTAACAGTTACACAAAAACACTAACTATAAAGGGCAATATTTATAAATTGACTACATTAAAATTTAGAACTCTGTTATTAGCAAAAATCATAAAGAAAGAGAGGGGATAAATTAGATAATTGGGGGAAATTTTTGCAGCTGATTTAACTGACACACGAATAGTATCCAGAATATAAAAGGAAACAAACACCACCACCAAGGACAAACAGCCAAAAAAAATTAATGAAAATAAATAAATAAATAAATAAATAAACACATGGAAACTTTAAAAGGTCATTCACAAATTGGAAAATACTTAATGGGTAAACTAATATATTTTGGGGTTCTCAAGCATAAGGAAATATAAATTAAAACCATAATGAAATTCCACCAAAGCTTCATCAAGTTCATAGAAATGAGTAAGGCTAACCAGGCCTGGTAGTACATGCATGTAATCCCAGTACTCTGGAAGAATGAGGCAGAAGGACTACAAATTTGAACCTAGCCTGAGTGACTTAGTGACTTAGCCAGACCCAGTTTAAGGATTAAAAATTTTTTAAAGGGTGAGAATACAGCTCAGTACATAGGCCCTGAGTTTAATTCCTTGTAATGCAAAAAGAAATGTGTAAGTCTGAGAATATCAGGTATAGCAATGATGTGGAAGCCTAGGAGCTCTTATATTCTAGGAGCTCTTATATTCTAGTAGTGGGTATGTAAATTAATGTAATCCCTGGGAAAATGTTTAAATTTGAAGTTACTCGTACCTTACATAATATTCTAGAATTGTTCTAAGTATTTAAGCTAGAAAATCACTTGCTCTTTTTGACAACACATGTTCACAGCAACCTAGGTCATATTACTCAGAGTTAAAAATAACCACTCATTTATAGAAGAATAGATACATACATAAATTGTTTTGCAGTTTTACAGTGAACTATTATCAAGAAATACATAGACAAAACTGAATAACTTAAAGAAGCCAAACACAAAAGAATATAACATCATTGTCAATGTAAAATTTAAACATAAGGAAAAAATATTCTGTTAGTAAGGAACATACTCATAGGTGGTAAAACTACAAAGAAATGCAAAGAGAAAAAGTTGTGATTAAAATGGGATATCCTGTACAAGGGATTGGTTGCATATTTCCTGGCCTGAACAGAGGTTATCCATTATTTTTTGTACAGTTACTTATTATGCTGTGCATGTGTCTACTTTTCTACATGTGTGTGGCATTCCAAATTGGAAAATAAGTAAGCACAGCTAAATGTTTCCCTATTAACACTATTGCTAAGCTTTTATTTATTTCATACACAATACAAGCAAGAACAAATACTGCTTTTTTGCATCATAAATTAGTCTATAACCAACTTTGAACTCCACAGATGAATCACTCATGAAGCTAACTGATTTGAGCAGAACATCCAAACCATTTAGACCGCAAAATATCTATCTCTGGGAAATAAGAAATGGTAAGAATGGAGGTTTTTTACAGAAATATCTGATAGTTAATGCTACAAATCTAGTCATTTGAATCATAGTATTTCATTTCTTCATATTTTAAATTTTTAATAGAAAAGTTGATTGCTTTGACTTAATTCTTCAGAAAAAGAACTTTTTACACGAAGATAAAAACTTTTTTGTTTTCAGTTTCTTAGAGTTTTAGCTGAGTTTAAATTGTGTTGCAATCTTGCTTTGTGCTTGCTGCATTGTATAGGTGATCTCATCCAATCTCCACTGCAACCTGTAATGTAAGAATATTTATTACAGTTTTGCAAATATCATTCATGGAGATTAGGTAATTATGCACATAGCAAATTACTTAATGATTGTTGGTTAAGATTTAAATGCAGGCATTTTGATTCTAAACTCAAAACATTACTCTCTATATTACATTGTTTCCCCTAAGAACCTCAGAGGATGTCAGGCTAAAGGAATTAGATTACCAAAATATTAACACTTGACCTGCACATGGCAAAGGAATAAATACTACAGAAAATGCCAAAGTGACATGACATTACTGAAAGTGTGAAAGGGAGGTATGCATAATATCATGTTTTTTTAAAATTAAGATTATTGGTACAATTCAGATGTACACAATGATAATGTCTTAAGGAACACATTGGCTCAGCTGTAGCCTGAGATGCTGTGATTCGAGCCAGCTGAGAAGACAGTGATACCACACTAAACAGCTAGTGAATGTACTACAGTGCCCTGGAAGTAAGATTTAAGTGCTATGATACAGAAGCAATCAGTCAGACTATCTCTTTCTATTTAATTTTTAAATTCAAACAGTTTGTACTGTGGATAATTTCCACATGTGACATGACATAAATGATGAATAACCATTATTTTCTGAATGTCAAAAGATAACTTTACAACAAATTCAATTTAAAGATCTTGAATGACTTTTATTTGCAGTTCTAGTGTCAGACACTGCCAACTGTTTAGATGAGTTCAGGAGAGGAGACTGGCTTCACAGACAGAAAAGGGCTGGGTAAGCAGAAATAAAGAGAAGGAAAAAACCTCACCATTAGTTACTGTCTTTGCAAGGGTTAAAGTAACAGGGACTTTCCCATGATGCCAGAAGAAGCTGGTCTGTTTGGCTATTTTCTGTCACTCTAATTTCTCAGGTCACACAAATGATTTTCACTCTGTAATGTGGAACTTTAGCATGGTTGACTCCAGTTTGATTTGATTTGTTGGGCTTGGTGCAGAAGTTCAGTCTAAACCAATGTCTGCTTCTAAATTGCACTTAACAATGGTTACTTCTAGGGTACAATTTTTTTCTCAAAAGAGAGATTGTCTCTTAGCTATTTCCACTCTTATGATTAGACACAACTATTTTGTAGAGCAGTGGACAAAAATAATGAATACCATTTGTAGAATATAGATTAGAATAATGGTTCTTAGTCAGGGGAAATAAGCATTTTTCTTCAGTACACAGGGGCAATGGGGCCATGTCTTATTGTCTTAAACTGGAGATGGGCATGTCTACTGGCATTTAGTAGGTAAAGGATGGGGATGCTGCCACATATACCTACAATACACAAGGCAACACCTCTCTCCTCATGTTATCCCAACAACAATCATTCATCCAGCCCAAAATACTACTTCTGCAGAGCTGGGACCTTGGCCTAGAAGATTTGGAGAAACACAGCAAATAAAAAAGATTTCAAGTATGTTTCTTGAAATGGTGACTACAAAATTAATCTGCACAAAGTAAAAATATTTGCATACATACATACACAGTTACTTAGAAGAGATTAATGAAGATCCAACTTTTACAATAGCCAAAAAGAAATAAGCCAAGAAATGAACACAAATTATGGAAGTGAAATATAAAAATGAAACAAATCCACATAAACAAATGAAGAAGCAGACCATGCTTTTGGGGAGAAGAAATCTTTATTACAAAGATATCTACCTTCCTAGGCCTACACACACTGTGAGGGGAGTTCCAGCTTCCTGGTGCTGGCCAGGGAGAATTTGGGACAAGACTCCTGGTGCTTGGGTATTGGCCCAGCCTCCTAGGACACTGGACTAGCCTGCGGAGGTTTCAGGAGCTTGAGTTGACCACACCCAGTGACCTTTTCAACCAGGGGACCAGGCCCATGCTGCCTAGAGAGGGGAGAGGACCAGGCCTCACCACTGAGAGAGGGGAGTTAGGCACACAAGGAGAGAAGAGACAGGCCCAGGCCTCTAGGGGAGTTCCAGTTTCCCTGCACTGGCCCTGGGGAGAGTGTGGCCACTCAAGTTCTGGGAGGAGCAGAGGACACAGGAGGTGATTTCTATCATGCCCAAGGAAAGTTATGGAACTTCACTCAAAACATGGAAATATAGGAAAATGACAAAATGAAAAAACAAAATGCAATCTCAAACCTCCAGCCCATCTCAAGAAAGTCTGGGAGCCACCTACATAGAAGAAAATACTAGTCATACACCTGAAATGCCTGAAGTGATATCAACTGAAATAAAGAAGCAAGTATGGGAGGCTATGAAGGAACTCAAATCAGAAATAATCTCCCAGGTAAAAGAAGAAATGTTAAAAGTAGTGAAAGAAATAGTGAATGTATCTAAAGAAGATACAGTTTTAAAAACAGAGGAAAAAGCAAACAGATAGAATCCCTGAATGAACAGTATTTAGAAACAAAAAGAATACATGAAGCAGATTCAAAGAGATACACAGGAAATCAAAAATTCTATTGAAAGTTGCCAAAACCGCCTCAACGAAAGTGAAGATAGAATTTCAGACCTTGAAGATAAGAGTGCAGCTAGTGAACAAGAAAGGAAAGATCTTTTAAAAATAACAAAGAATCAGGAAATAGCAATTTAACAGTTGCAAGATGATGCAAAGAAAAACAACATAAGATTGATAGGGATAAATGAAAAAGAAAGGGACAACACAAATGATATCAAGAGGCTATTTACAGAAGTAATAGCTGAAAACTTCCCAACTATGAGAATGGAAACTGACATATAGATTAGTGAAGCATATAGAACTCTAAATAGCCATAATCAAAATAAAACTACGCCTAGACATTTAATACTCACCATCCCAGAAATCCAACATCAGAACAGAATATTAAAAGTTTTTAGAGAGAAAAAACACATCACCTACTAAGGAAAACCTATCAGAATCACAGCAGACTTCTCAACACAAACAATGAAGTCAAGAAGAGCATGGGGTGAAGTATTTCAGATCCTAAAGGAAAATGACTTTCAACCCAGACTGATGTACCCAGAAAAACTGTCCTTCAAAATGCATGAAGAAATAAGATATTTCCATGACAAAGAACAGCTGAAGAACTTCATGATCACCAAACCAACCCTGCAAAGAATACTCAAAGACATTCTAGATACACATAGGAAAAAACTACTTAGCAAGACAGACAACTAAACAGAATAGAAACGTAAAAGTACAACAGCAGAAAGATAACATATCAACAATAAAACAATATCTAAAAGTTATAACCATTAATGTAAATGGCTTCAATTCACCAATTAAAAGAAACAGATTGGCAGAATGGATCAAGAAACAATGTCCAACCATATGCTGTCTACAAGAATCCCATCTTACCCAAAAGGAAATTCAAAGACTGAAACTCCAAGGATGGAAAACAATACTTCATGAAACAGGAACTCAAAAAAAAAAAAAAAAAAAAGCAGGGGTAGCTATTCTGTTTGCAGACAATATTAAGTTCAAACCAAGAATGATCCAAAGAGATAAAGAAGGTAACTATGTACATACTACTTAGGGGAAAACTTCAAGAGGAAGAGATAACAATCTAAATAATATGCACCAAATTCCAGAGCACCCAGCTATACAAAGCAAGTATTTACAGAAATGAAAAATCAAATAAGCAATAACATAATTATAACAGTAGATCTTAACATGACATTGACATAAAGGGACAGATCAACCTGACAGAAAATCAGCAAAGAAGTAACAGAACTGAATCACACCTGTGAACAAAAGGACTTGATAGACATATACAGAATGTTCCATCCAACAACATCAGAAAATACATTCTTCTCAGCAGTACATGGGACATTCTCTAAAATAGACCATATACTAGACCACAGAACATATTTAAGTAAATGCAAAAGAACTGAAAATATCCCATGCATGTTATTGGATCATAGCACCATGAAACTAGAAATTAATGATAAAAGAAACTGCTAAAACCCCACATACACATGGAAATTGAAACATATACTCTTGAGCAATCAATGGGTCACAGAGGAAATTAAAGAAGAAATTAAACAATATCTACAAGCAAACAAAAATACAAATACAACTTACCAGAATCTGTGGGATGCAATGAAAGTGGTCCTCAGAGGAAAATTTATTGCATTGAACTCCCACATTAGGGAAACAGAGAAAACACAAATAAACAACCTGATACTACACCTAAAACATCTAGAAAAAAAGAGTAAGCCAAGTCCAAAGCCAAAACAAGGGAGGAAACTGTAAGGATCAGAGTAGAAATTAATGCAGTAGAGACTAGGAAAAAAATACAAAGAACCAATGAATCAAAGAGTTGGTTTTTTGAAAGAATAAATAAAATTGATAAGCCCCTAGCCAACCTAATTTTAAAAAATGAAGAAAAGACTCAAATTCATACAATATGGAATGAAAAAGGTGAAATCACTACTGACTCTGGAAATACAGCAGATCATCAACAACTATTTCAAAAACCTCTATTCTCATAGGTTTGATAACACAGAAGAAATGGACAGATTCCTAGAAACATATGAACCACCAAAGCTGGATCAAGAAGATGTAAAACTGCTTAATAACCCAGTTTCTATTAATGAAATTGAAAATGTAATTAAGTCCTTACCAACAAAGAAGAACACAGGTCCAGAGGGATTCACCACAGAATTCTACAAAAAATGCAAAGACCTAATGCTGACACTCCTCAAACTGTTCAATGAAATTGAAAGGGAAGCAATTCTTTCTAAGTCATTCCTGTAAGCAAATATTACTCTAGTACCAAAACCTGAGAAAGACCCAACTAAAAAAGAGAACTACAGACCAATTTCCCAAATGAACATACAATAAAATATTGGCAAACAGGATGCACCAAATCATCAAGAAGATTATACACCATGACCAAGTGAGATTCATTCCAGGTATGCAGGGATGGTTCAACATATGTAAATCAATAAATGTAATCCATCATAGAGCCAAAATTAAGAACCGCATGATCATTTCTATAGATGCAGAAAAAGCTTTTGGTAAGATCCAACACCCGAACATGATAAGAACCTGACAGAGAACTGGAATAGGTGGTCTCTATCTCAATATGATAAAGGCCATCTATGACAAACCAACAGCCAGCATCATATTAATGGGCCCAAAACTGAAAGCCTTTACCTTAAAATCAGGCACAACACAAGGATGCCCTTTAATACCACTCCTATTTAACATAGTACTGGAAATACTAGCCAGAGCAATTAGACAAGAGTGAGAAATAAAAGGAATAAAGATAGGAAAAGAGGAACTTAAACTATCATTATTAGCAGATGACATGATACGCTACATAGAAGACCCCCAAATCTCAATAGAAAGACTCCTAGGTATTATAAATAAATTCAGCAAAACAGCTGGATACAAAGTCAATACTCAACAAACAATAGCATTCCTATACACTAACAACAAAATCACTGAGAGAGAAATAAGAGAAGCCATACCCTTCACACTAGCATCCAAAAAAATGAAATACTTAGGAATTAATCTAATGAAAGAAGTAAAAAACCTATACAGGGAAAATTATAATACCCTGAAAAAAGAAATGGAAGAGGACCTCAGTAAATGGAAAGACATCCCTTGTTCATGGATAGGAAGAATAAATATTGTGACAATGGCCATTCTCCCAAAATTGCTATACAGATTCAATGCAATCCCAATGAAAATACCACTAACATACCTCATAGATCTAGAGAACTCACTCCTAAAATTCATCTGGAACCAGAAGAGACCTAGAATAGCAAAGGCACTTCTAAGCAGCAAAGCCAAGGCAGGAGGCATCACAATCCCTGACTTGAAGTTATACTACAAAGCTACTGTAATAAAATCAGCATGATACTGGAATAAAAACAGATCTGAAGATCAAAGGAATAGATTAAAAAATACAACCACAACTATAAACACACTCTAACACCTTATCTTTGATAAAGGGGCCAAGCTTGTTCACTGGAAGAATGATAGTCTCTTTAATAAATGGTGCTGTAAAGCTAGCTATCCAAGAAGACAAGATGGCCAATCAGTGAATAACAAAATACAAAGCCATCTGGGAGAAACAACTCATTTGCCAGAATAAAACACCCTAGAGAGATCCAGACAGAGAGAGATGGATCCTCTTGACACAGGAAGAAATTATAATGTAAAAAAGCTCATCCAATATGTCAGGACTACAACTGAAAAAGCTAAAAATTACAGGACACAGCATTTTCATTCATGGTGACCTGCCAAGTTTGCAAACGGCCTGACTCCACGGCAGCCGGCAGAGCTGCCCAAGCTCATTCTCGCCGCCACTCACAAGAAGCACAGCAGGGCTGAAGTCGGGGGTTGGTGAGTCCAATGGAGAGCAGAGCTGGCAAAGGGACATTCATTAATCCATGGTCAGTGCTGGGATTGAGACCGCCCCCAATGGGAAAGTTGTGATCAAATGGGTGACATGTTAGAATCTGGCAGGAGGAGCCTGAACTGGGAGCAACAGTGATTTCAGTTGGTTCCTCCCTCCCCAGAGCAGATTCGTGCAATTTGCTTGGACTGGGCTATGCCCCTGGCCTGGATCGAATGAGCCATCCCAAATCAATTCCCTGTGCCTAGCATGCACTAACTGGGTGAAAACCCCTGCAGTTTAGTTGGCCAGGTGGGGAGGGGCAGGAATACACAGCCGCTGCTTACACCTCAGTGACAAGAGCAGTCAGGAGAGGGTGGAGATCCCTCGCCAGCGTGTTTTGGAGGAAACGTGGCCAACAGGGAAGGGGACTGGGACCTGCACTGTAACCTGTGTGGAGGAAGCCAGGGCCATGACAGGAGAGAGAGGCAGGAGGAGGCCCCTAGCCCAGAACCCTGAGAGCACTGATCCAGGAGAAGGAAAAACAAGGGAGACTGAGGGCGGCAAACACACAACATCAGACATGACTTTAATGGATATTAAGAGATACCTTCGGGACCTTGTAGACGAGCTCAAAACTGAAATATTAAATCAGGTAAAGCAAGATATGAGTAGAGTAATAAAAGAAATGCTCTCAGGGAGCATCTTTCAGGAAGATACAGATGGAAGAAGGGAGGAACACAAGGAGAGACACATTCGATAAAGAATATAAAGAAAATATAGAATACATGAAGCAGATTCAAAGAGACTACCAGGAATTAAAAACTCCATTGAAAGCTGGAAAAACTCCTTAAAAGAAAGTAAGGATAGCCTATCAAAACTTGAAGACAAGTTTGTAATGTGTGATCATGAAAGGAAAGATCTCTTAAAAATAACAATGAAACAGGCAGTAACAATACAAAGGCTAGAAGATGACAAGAGAATCTACAATTTAAGAATAAGAAACATGAACAAAGAAGCAGGAATACATACAGGTGAATTACAAAGGCTATTCATGCAAATAATTAAGGAAAACTTAACAAACATGGGAAAAGAAAATGACGTTCAGTTATGTGAGGCATACAGAACTCCAGCCACCTATAACCAAAACAGATCTACACCCAGACATATAATAATCAAGATACCAGAAATTAAATATAAAAACAGAATATTAAAAGCCATCAGAGAAAAGAAACAGATTACCTATAAAGGTAAGCCCATCAGAATCACGGCTGACTTCTTGACACAGACGATCAGATCAAGAAGAGCTTGGAGCAAAATATTCCAAGCCCTGAAGGAAAATAACCTCCAGCCCAGATTGATGTGCTCTGCAAAACTGTTACTAGAAATTAATGGAGAAACAAGATGCTTCCATGACAAAGAGGAACTGGGGGAGTTTGTGACCATCAATCCAACTCTACAGAGAATACTGAAGGACATTCTAGAGAGAGGGAAAAAAATACCAGGATTTTAGGAACAGTGGCAGAAAGACCTCAATGAGTGAGGCAGGCAGTAGAATGAAGGAAAAAAGTAAACAAACAGGCATAAAAATAGCATATCAGAAATGAGGCAGAGAAGGATAACTAGAATCTCTAACATAGATGGCCTTGATACACTATATTTTTAATTGTGCACCAGGATTTAAAACCCACATTACTCACACTACTCTGCTTAGATGTATTATATTCTGTTCCAGACATTCTACCTGTACTAGATTTGAGGGCACAGACAGCAATCCCAAAAATAACAGGATATAGCGTGGTAATCATCCTTAATTTCCTATTAACTTAATCTAAAGCTCTGTAACACCTACACTGTTTTACCATGACTGATCATAATCAAATCTGGTTTGTTGGATCGCTGTTTTGTATTGATAGATTTTATTCAAAGATGTAATGATTGATAGTATCAAGTCTGAGAGTATAGGCAACTGCACTTAAGATGACAAGATTCACTAGAATATCCACTCTGGTTTGATTATTACCTGCCTTTGAAGTTTTATACTGTCTACAATGTTTTATTTTTACTAATATTGTTATTTACTGCTATACTCAATTATACTGCTATATTCAATAATGCCTGATGATAAAGACATTCTATTGAAGATAATAAGAAACAACACAGTAATAATTGTAGATTACCTTGTACTGTGGTTTGAAATGACTTTTTGGTTTCATATTTTTATAGGAATTTTTTTTGTCTTGCTAATTTTGTTTTCCCCTCTAATACAGAAAGGATAGAAATACATGCAGAGATTCATGCGTGCATAGCCATTAAACTCTCACTGTTTGACTATCTACTTTGTATGCTTTAATTTTGTAACTTGAACAACTATTTATAAGAGGACAATATGTAATTTATCAACTAGTGATTTCTTATTGTTTATCTTTTTTCTGAAATTCTGTATTATCTCTACCCTTTACATGCTTTTTTTCTTTTTAAATAAAGATTTTTTAAAAAAAAGTAAAAGGAGGAACAGAAAGGTCTGTAAAGGATGTAACTGCATTTATGTTTAAGTGTGTAGGATTGATAACCATGTTGCTAAGTTGTTATTGGATCATAGAAAACTTCTTTGCAACTTCACTGTTTGAATGTCCACTCTATATGCTTTAATTTTGTAACTTGAACAACTATGTCTAAGAAGATAATATGTAATTTATCAACTAGTGATTTCTTACTGTTTATTTTTTTTTCTGAAATTCTGTATTGTTTCTACCTCTTTTTTGTTTTGCTTTTTTCCTCTTTAAATAAAATTTTTTAAAAAATTGGCTATCCTTATGCTGAAAAACTAAAACTAGACCCATGCCTATCACCATATACTAAACTAAAATCTAAATGGATCAAAGATCTAAATATTAAAACAGAAACACTAAATCTGTTGGAAGACAAAGTAGGTAAAAGTCTTGAAGACATAGGAGTAGGTAGAGAATTCATGAACAAGAAGCAAACTGCACGAGAAATACTTCCCAGAATCAATAACTGGGATCATGTCTTATTTAACAGTTTCTGCATGTCGAAAGAAATCTCCAGCATAGCGAAAAGAAAACTCACATACTGGGAAAAAAAATCTTAATGAACTGTCCCTCAGACAAAGGACTTCTGTCTAAAACTTTTATAGAATTTTTTAAAAATCAGACCCCTGAAATTCAAAGACCCAATCCAAAAATGGGCATCTGAGATGAGCACACAGTTCTTGGATGAAGAAATATGAATGGTGAATAAATATGTGAAAAAATGTTCATCATCATTGGTCATTAGAGAAATGCAAATTAAAACCACACTGAAATTCCATCTCACTCCAGAAAGAATGGCCAGGATCAAGAAAACTACCAATAACAAATGCTGGAGAGGAGGTGGCAAAAAAGGAACTCTTCTGCACTGTTGTTGGGAGTGTAGACTGGTACAAGCACTGTGGAGGTCAGTCTGGAGATTCCTCAAAAAGCTGGGATTGGAAGTCCCATTTGACCCAGCTATTCCACTCCTAGGCATATTCCCAGAAGAACTGAAAACATCTTACCACAGAGAAATATGTGCACCCATGTTTATAGCAGCACAATTTGTAATATCCAGATCTTGGAAACAACCTAAGTACCTATCAACTGAGAAATGGATAAACAATTTGTGGTACTTTTATACAATGGAGTACTACTCAACTATAAAGAATGATCACATTGAGATATTTATAAATAAATGGATGCAACTTGAATCCATACTCATAAGCAGAATAAATCAAACTCACATGTATAAATACCATATAGTCTCCCTAGTGTAAGAAATGGTAAAATTACATAAGATTCTATGGTAATCATGGTTCCCCATTATATTGCTTTGAAGTTTTATAATATTTTCATTCATTGGTTGGGATGATTTTATTCTGTTTCGTTTGATCTTACTATGTGTGATGGTATGAACAGCTACTTTGAAGAAAACAAGACAGTATGGCAGCCATTGCTGATTTAATATCATCTTGTTTTGAAGCCCTAACATGCTTTTTTGTTCTTCTGTTACCATTGGTTCTATCATTTTGTGTCTTACTGGATTTTAATATGTGTAATAATATAAACAAATTTTTTATGGAAGATGAGATATTATAGTATCCATTGTTCATTTTCTGTTATTTGGTTCAGAATGCCTTGTAATGCTTTCATTCTCTTGAATGGCTTTATTTTATTTTGTTATGTTTGATATTATTTTATGTGAAGCTACGCTCAACTATTTCAAAGAAAGAGACATTATGGTAGCTACTGTTGATATCCAATTGTCTTGTTGTGAAGTGCTGTGTTGCTTCCATTGTTCTGTTCTTATCTGCTTAATTCTGTCCTCTTTTGTTTTAGTCTTTTTAAAATTAAAAAAAGATGTCTACCTTCCTTAGATTAATCTATAAATTTAACTTGGTCCTCTTTTTATTAATATCAAAATGATACTTTGAACTAGATGATCTGATTCTAAAATTCAGGTGAAGAAACAACAAGTAAAACAGGAAATTCTGAAGGAGAGAAGAGTGTTAAAAAAGAAACTGTTTCTAGTGTACAAGTTTCTAAAGCTACAAATAATGAAAATATACTTTCATGACATAAAACACAAAAATAATATAGATTTTATATTATAAAATAACATTTTAAATCTATGGGTAAATGACAGATTACTTAATAAATGATGCTGAGACAATTGGTTAGCCACTTAGGAAGACAGAAGTTTGGTTTACCTGTTTCTTATGTATTTCACAATGCTAAGGATCAAACCCATGGCCTCATACATAAACAAATACTCATCCACTGAGCCATACATCCAGCCTTACCTCTTAAATCTCAAAGTGGAAAAAACCTGTCTAAATACCCCTATAAAATCAAAGTCCAGATAGCATGAAACAAAAGATGAATATATTCATCTATGGAGTAATATACAGGAAAATATATTTGCAATTTATATTACTAGGAATTTATCTCCTAAATATACAACAATTCTTCCAAATCAATACAAGAGCCACAACTAGGTAAAAATATAAAGGAAATGGACTATCCACTTAGAAGGAAACACAAATGTCTCTTAAAATATTGGAAGTACTATTTATGTATCATATGGTTCAAATTCCAAATTTGCAAGATAGATTGCTAAGAAAAAAGTCAGAAGAAAGCAAAGACTATACAATGACCCCTTGCATAAAAATGAAGGTAGAAGATAACATGTACAAACCCTTGGTTAAATATGCATTGAGTATCTCTAGAGATAACTGATTGTTCCTTCAGAGTTAGGTGATAGGATTAGAAACAGTGATTTCTATTTATTGTGTATGCTTTTTCATCTTTGAATTCTGACCCAGATTTAACTATCAATTGTACCCGTCATTTATAAAATTTAAAAACAAACCCCACAATCATCATGGCCTCCAGCTCTTGAACCAAACTTCTTTCCCATTTTCTATCTTCTCTGGCCTTTTGCAATCTGCACTACTTAAGAACACTGAGAATATAAAACTTAAGACACAGAGATAAATTATCTTTACAAGCTGGATCTCTGTATGGGTTTGCAACAGCCTATTTTTCAACCCATGGGGTAGAAAATTTAGCTTATTTTTAAATTGGGCAGAATTCAGAAGAGAACCACTGAAATGATTAAACACTGAAGATGCTGGCTTATATAGAAAAATAAAAATCTCTAAATGTGTGTCATTTGGCCAATGGGCAGCAAGATCAAGCTGTGGTTGGCATATACAAGTATTTGACATGTTCAGACACCAGGAAAGGAGAGGACCAGTTGAAGAGTAAAATGAAAATGGAAAAAGAAATAACAAAATGAGAAGATATCCAAACAAAAGTCTCAGTCTGTCTATCTCTAGAGCAGCCTCTCCGGTGATATTTTGAACCTCAGAATCCATCCTAGACCATCTCTACATTCTCAATGCTATGACAGCAAACCAGCTTCTGGGACAGAAGGTGACATGTTACCTCTGAGGCCTCTTATCTCTACTTCAGCTCCCTTCACCTGTCTACCTTCACGTGATGCTATCCTGAAACCAAGAAGGCACTTGGTTTGTTTTCTCTCTTTTTAACACACCCTGAGGATCATACAGCCTTTTGTGTGTCTGTGCAAAGAATATTAATTACTCACTCATATCTCAAAATCTTGCTAGATGTTTATGATGAGGTTGAGAAACAGAATTATAGTTTCTTGCTAACATCAAGGAATTCAAGACAACTCATAATAGTCCTACTATCATGAAATAGCCAATGACACAGGCAGCCTGGAAAGGCTGGCTTAGCAGTAGCACTGGGCTATTTTTTAAGACAGTTTCTCTAATCGGCCTCTGTGGGATCTATTTGTTGGAGCATAAAGAGAATTTTCACTATGGCAATACCATCAAAATTGAGGACTATGCTTTACTTTTTACAATCTACTTGTCTGGTCTCATCAGCTGTTATATCTATGGTATTTCTTGTATTTCCTATTCAGTAATCTTTTGAACTTGTGAATCAACGTGCTGCGGTAAATGCTCAAAAGTATATGTCTTGATGTGGGAGTATATAAAAAACCTGATCTGAGGTGTGAAGGTGCATGCCTGTAATCCCAGCACTTGGGAGGTGGAGGCAGGAAGATTGTCATGAGTTTAAGGCTGGATTGAGCTACAGTGCTCACTCAAAATAAAAATAAAAACACAAGTGAAGAAAAATCTCTGTGAATGTATATGAAATCATGCATGAGTCTGTATGTACATTTCTGAGTTTTTATTCCTATGTTGTTGTTCATGAAAGAAGTATATATGGGTAAGATGAGCCAAAAATAAAATTTAAGAGCTACTCTGATAGGGATTCCAAAGCTAATACATGAGAATATATTTTAAAACCATTTGTGGTTTATGTTTCCTTTACATTTTTCCCATTTTTTTCACATATGAAGGAACTAATTGTGGCTGAAACTTGACCTTGATGTGCTCCTTACTGGCAGCGTCAAGGGAGGCATGCCCCTGTGAACAAAGGTAGAGTCTGAATGAATAATCATAATAACTCCCAATTATCTGGGAAAGAGGAAGCTTTGGATTCAGGAAACACAAAACTTGCAACTGTGCCTTAGAATATGGGTAAGAAAAGAATTATTTCCCAGTGGGCCCTGGTTTTTCTTGAGGCAAATCTCAGAGGAGTCTAGACATGCTAGTGGGTTTTGTCACTTGGAGAAAACATGGACTCTGCCATAGAGAACAAAGTCAGCTCCTATAGCCAGTGAATAACTGTGTGCCATAATTAGATTTGCCTATGGAGTACACAAAGTCCAAGATATTAGTCACTTAAACACATAAGGGAGACCAAAAGCAACTAGTCCAAAGGTACTGTGGTGATTTTCTATGGAAATGGGGGATTTCATCTTCTTATTTTTGCTGTATCATTCTTAACATCTGCTTCCAGTCTCAGAAACACCTCATGCTTCAATATGATTGAAATGTCAACTCCTGTAAGGAGCCTTCTCTGAAATCCATTTCTGTTGTATTAGCCAGAACTTAGTCTTGTGAATATAATATTCCTACTTTCAAAAGAAACTGGGGAAAATATCCTTTTATGGTGGTTCAGCACCATCTCAAATAAATACATTTCTGTAACTAAAGGAAAAGAAAATGAACGTTGGGCAAAAAGATTTTCTGCAACTGCTGGGAAACAAATGTCTAAAGCAGACTCCATATGGATGTGTTGTTGCCAACTGGTGATTTTGGGGTACACTTCCCTTGTGGTTATATATGAACCTGTACCAACAAAGTAACATTAACTGTTACAATCTGTTCTTGGCTGTGCTGTGAGGAATGAAAGAGTCTGCCTCCACTCTTAGACAAAGGGAGAGCAATACTGAAAGGCAGCCTGGTGAGTTTCTGCAGTGGTCTTTCATACCATGAGAACACATGATAGAAAAGTGAGCCTTCCAGAGCAGCAAAACTACTTCACTGTCACAGGCAATGTGCCATTAAGAATGGAGATACAAGCAAGACCTTTCCTAGGATCTTACTGAGAAGTATCAGAAAGTAAGAAAATCTCCCAAGTGGGGCTACAGTCCTTCTGCCTCACAAGTCAGTATGATAACATTATCAACAAATAAGAGGAAGTGCTACTCAACACTTCAGGTAATAAAACTAATGAAATCTACTGTTTTGTGTAGACATATAGGTTGAAAATACAAATTGCACAGAGAAAATATTTGGATTCATTTGTGGACCATGTAAGTTCTTCAGTTCTTGACTTCAGTGCATGATACTGGGATATCAGTAATAGGAAATGATAAGATAGAAGTATCTTGGGATCCATCCTAATCTTTTTTTTAGGCCAGACTTTCTGGGGTAACCATCTTTCTACACAGTCCTGTAACTCTATTTGCAGGCTCAGTTACTGGTCTGAGTAGTCCACTGGCTAACAGGGCTAACATGCATTGGGTATTTTTTTTCTTGTTGTTTCCTTTTTGTTGTTGTTGTTTAACCTAAAGTTTTTTTTTTTTTTTTTTTTTTTTTTTTACTCGGTACCGGGAATTGAACTCATGACTACGTGCTTGCAAGGCAGGTTCTTATGCCACAGAGCTAAACCCTCAGCCCCGCATTGGGTATTTATATAATGGCTTTAACTGATCTTTCTTCTAGAGCCCAGTTTCCCTAAGGCAGTGAGATATAGCACCAATTGAAAACAGTTTTCAAAGAAGTAGACAAAGAACTCTTACATTCTTGGTGATAATTTGAATTAGTATTGTCATTATGGAAAACTGTCAAGTTTCTTAAAAAAGTGAAAATAGAACTACCATATGCCAGCTATCTCACTACTGGGTATACATCCAAAGAAAAGGAAATCATGTCTGATACACCTGAATTCCTTTGTTTATTGAAGCACTATTCATAATAGCTGTGGTGTGGAAACAACTGCTGTGTCCATCAGCATATGAATGGATAAAAAATGTGAAATATACCCATGATGAAATATTATTTAATCATAAAAAGAATGAAATACTATCTCTTTTGCTACATAGATGGAACTGGAGGACATTATGTTAACAGAAGTATGCCAGACCCAGAAAGGCAAACACTACATGCTTTTACTTATATGTGGAAGCTAAAAAAAACTCAAGTGGAAAGTAGAATAAAAATATAACAATAATACTAGAGAATAAGAAGGACAGCAGGCAAGAAAAGGGGAAAGTCAGATAGCTGTTACCAAAATACAGTAGTTTATAATTTATAAAGAACTAGAAGAAAACAGCTCAAACATAAAGTAATGATAAATGTTTAAGGAGAGGAAAATGCTAACTATCCTGATTTGATCAGTATACATTGTATATGTACATTAGATTACCACAGAGTGCCTTATAAATATGTAGAATTATTATTAACACAATATATAAGACACCTAATACTGTTTCCAGTTACATAAGAACACATGCTTGCTTTGCTTGATGGGCTTCATGCTTTATCATGGATATTAAAGGTGAGCAGAAAGAAGATATACCATGCTAATAAGAGTTTTTCAGTGATCACCTTTCTTGGTTAACCTGATTAAAAGTGAAATACCAGTCAATGTTGGTTTTATACAATGAAGTAATATTTAATATTTATAAACTTACAGATTTTTATTCTAACTACCTCTACTGCTAAAATTTTGGCAGAGAAAAAAAATTTGTTACTGAAAATCCAAACCTTTTATCTTGTTAGCACTTTATTTTTCTCTAAATCAATGAGATTGGTGGTGGGGAGCCTCCTTAAACAGATAATCATTGCACTACAATACAGCTGCCTATAATTGAGAGCTTTGCATAGGCAGCATATCATACAGTCCACAGCAGAAGATGTGAATTATTACTGGAAAATGCAGAATGTGATTCAGGCTACTTCTGGAAAGACATGAGTAATTCCCTTAAGACAGTCTGCTCCAACCCTGTGAGAAGTGTGGCCCTTCACAGATAAGAGAAGATTGCTGCTGAATTGAAAAGCTGCAAGTGACCTTGCAGGGTCACCTAGTTTACTCCCTCAGGGCAGACAGAAGTCCTCAGAACCCACAGTAATTCAATGATGAGACAGTCTGTTTTAAAGACCCTGGCAGTGCACACATTCCAGAATCACTTCAACATTAATAGCCTTTATTGCCAAGAAATCCTTGGGATTAAATACAATTCCTCATGCTAATGCTATCTTGTGGTTTTGTTTTCTGGTTTTTGTTTTGTTTTGTTTCTTGAGAGACAGATACACAGGCTAAGAAGACTAAAAAACCATAGGAACACAATTTGCCTAGAGTTGGTGAACACAAAACTGGAGAACTCATTCTGTTTCTACTCTCCCTGTGTCTGTTGTGCAGCAAATGACTTTCTTGGCAGCAGAGGGCACTGGTAGGAGGCAGCTGTCTAACTGCTTGTGGATACCTAAAATTCTTTAAACCTCAGGGTACAACTCACCAGAAGATATGCCACTACCACCCAAGCCAAGATTATAGAAAATAAAAAGGAGAACAGCAAATTAAAAGTCTATAAAAATGCTGAACTATATGTGGCTGAGCTGGTACACAAGCATAAGGGTGATCAGGAGATTTCTTTTACCCAGGTAATGACTGTATGAGCCCCATAAGGAGATGGTTAAATCAAACACTGAGATGACTGCTCTTAAGAGGGGAAAAATATGTCAATCACACTTTGCCTTTGACACAAGGAAATTCCTTGAAACTGAGAATGGAAAGTGGAAGGGAGGGAGAATGTCTCCTGATGTGGGTGGCCAGGAAACCAGGGGCCAGAAAAGCATGAGAGGAGAGAGGGAGAAAGAGACAGAAAGGGGGGGGGGGGAACACAAGATTGAATTCTAATCAAAATGCTATGAGGCGTTCACACCAGGCCTTGAGAGAATATTAACAAGGTTACCCAAAGGGGGGGCCTTTAGCCTCAGGAATTATTAGTGAATATGGAATTATATTTGCACAAACACTACCAGATGCAAGAACCTAAATGTCCTGCAGATGTGGAAGGAGCTAGTGTATGTTCCAAATAGGCAGCAGCTTTATTTGTTTTACCCATTTTCCAAGAGACTGGGCAGCATGTTTTCGAGAGGGTTACGTTTTAGGAATGGCCACCACCACACTGTTAGCGCCTGTTTCCCAATGGCTGCTTCACTGGCCTCTAAACTGTCTCTAGCCAGGAACTTGTGGAGTTGCTGTCAGGCAGGTAAGACAAATTTACTAACTGAGCTCTACCAACTTCACTTTGAGGGATGGGATCACAGTACTCTTAAAAAGATTTTCCTCAAAGATGAAAGAATTCAGACCTAAGTAAATCACAGTGATCTCAAAGAGGAGTTCTGAACTTAAATATAACCTGTTGATATGGACAGAAGAAATCGGCACAATGTAAAAAGAACTGTTTCTTCCCTTTCCAGTTTCTTTCCTTGTACTCCATTTAATTTAGGTTCAACAGTGATGAAGGAGACATGCCTCATATATCTGTTTGGGTAAAATGCTGGTTTCAAGGGGTCTCCTGAATTCAAGATCCCAAACCCCAGCACCATCTTGCTCACTTTGGGCAGGAATTGCCAGTGTAGTGAGAGGAAATATTAAGCATATTGATCTGACAGGTAGAGGCAGTTGACTATCAAGCTAGTGACATGAGTCCCTTTAAAGTGTCAGGAGTGGACTCTATCATGGATATAGTTTATAAAATTACTTAGGACAGTTACTTAATACTACTTTAAATTCCCCTCTGTCACATTTCCCCTTGTGTGGAGTGGCATGACACTGAGTTAAAGGTACATTTAGCCTGAGTAGAGTGGAATGTACTATTTGGTTCATAGCACTTCCCTATAAATTTGTTCACTAATGACCCAGGTATATGAATCTATTTCAGAGCTGTATTTATTGTCACTGTTTAGCCAGTCATTTAAGTGACCAATATATATCAAGATTTGAAAATTAAAGAGCCAGAAGCCAATCAGAGAAAAGTTATCTAAATCTCACAATGCCTAGATGTTAATCTTTGAAAATGGTTTCCTAAAATCAATAGCAATTGTAAAATTTTGCACAAATGTTATTTCAAGCCACAAGTTGTGATGCTGAAAAATTTTCACCTATATTATTTCAACAATAAGAATCAAATTTTCATATCCATACTTGAGGGAAGTTAAAATATGTTTCTGTTATTTCTGTACAATATGAAACTGTTATTATATGAAGAAGCCATCAAATGTGTGGGATGTGTACACCTCTTCATGCATGCATGTGTGTATGAAAAATAGAAGTATTTCAGGAAGTTAACAAATAAAAACGTCACACTTTTTAATTTTGTGATGTGTGTGCTATTTGTCAGCTTGTTTAAATTAATGATTTAAAATAAATATTTAATTTACTGACTTTAAACCAGAATTGTACATTTTTTTAAGGAAGCCTTTAAAAATTGCATAAGCTTCAGACTTTATATAAACTCCAGATATAAGTGCCTGGAGCCGTGTACCATCTAAGCACTTGTCGGGTTTTCTTTTATTTCACTCACTGACATATAAAGTAGGTTTTTTAAAATATCATTTTACAAATAAAGAGACTTTTGGTTGCTTAGCTATAAATGAATTTGAATCCAACGTCTGCCTTGTATCAAAGGAAGTGAATTAGTCCCAACCCTCTCTGTGTTCCTTGTCCCAAAAGAGGCAACACTGCTCTTTCAGTTTTTTTCTAGTGGTTTTCACTCTACTGTTTCCCATGCAACTCCATCCCACATTTCCTTCGGTTACATCCAGTTAACAGATCTTAAAGATCTCATTGTCAGAAAACTTTTCTTCATATCCCACTACTAAAAAGTGCCCTCATAGAGCCTTCTGGTGATTCCTCCTTATTGTACTATTTATGAATTTTGGGGATGTATATGTAGTCCATAGAATGACATGAAGAATATATTTTGGAGTAACTCTGATGAAGAATCTTTGAAATCTTATTTTTTGCTTGCTTTTAATTGAAATTTAAAACACTTCCCCTCCAGAAAGCCCACCAGATTAATTCCAGGCAGCAAGATCCCTATGTGGTCCTCTCAGAATTCTGCTATACTCACAACCACACTGAATGTGTTTACTCATATTTTGTTTCTTATTAGAAAACAAGACCGACAATGCCTACAGTCTGTACCTCTTACATGCATACTTGGATGCCCAATGGAACTTAGCAAAATTTTCACACTGTATAATGTAAGGAGGTAAGTAAATTTTTTTCTTTCAGTATGCTTCAGGATCTGTGCTTTCAAAATGAAAAATATGCAAGTCCATTTTGTGTAAAAACAGAAAATCTCATTTCTGTTGAATCAAAATCTCTTCAAACTCCTGGCCTCATTCCCCAAATTCTAATGTATCTCTTGAGCTCTTTCACTGTGTAATAGTGGCAAGCAACATTACTTCTGTTTCTCTAACTTTAAAATAAGGATTGTGTTATTTCTTTCCCATTACAAAAGTCTCTTGAGGCACAAGAGTTAAATGATTAATGACTGAAATCTCTTGCACAAACACAAAATGCTTAATATAAATAATCCCTCATTGCCATAGTGATGGGCACCAATGACCTGATGCTAAACCTTGCCTGAGACTGAAGGCAATTCAGATAAACTTGATGCTCTGTCCATGAATCCAGGCTTTTTTCCCTCTCATTTTCTGGGCTCATGTTCTTCACTTCCTCTAATGAAGGCTCCCCGTCCATGGCCTCCAGGCTCAAATCCTACCACCCCCCTCCCCATAATGTGAAATCTGGTCTTCTGGTCATGGAGGAGTCACATATGGGAAACTAGAATGGGCTATTGTGTAATCAGTATAATTTTATCCTCTGTCTTCCAGGAAACATGTCTTCTCAGCGTATACCACCATAATTTTAGGAAAGACTTGTAAGAGCAACACTCAATTTTTCATCTAGTTTATACCCTTCCTAAGAGAAGCTCTTGAATAGTTCAACAAACTGTCCTTAAGTCAAATATGCTTTTTATCATGACCAAAAGAACTGAGATGAGCTTGAAGAGTAAAAGTATCTCTACTGGTACAAACTTGGGAAGGTCAAGTTTAAAAAAATATTTCAGCATATTGTTAGTTTATGATGTTTGTTTATTACATTCAATTTATTCCTAGTATTCAGGTATAATACAGTCATGCCATATCACACAATTTAATCCCTGAGTAAATTCAGAAAACTTCAGGTGCATAATTATTAACTCTGATGAACACTGAACTGTCTCTTCTTAAATGAATTTCTTTTAACTCTATTCTTTAAGAAAATTAAACACTAAAAAATGAAGGTATTTCTGTCAAAGAATTACTAAGCTTTATTATGTTTCATAACGGAGAACAAAGTGAGACAATGAACTTAGCTTTGGAGTCAAACAGACCCCTGCCAGTTACTAGCTGTGGGATCTGAAGCATGTTCTTTAATTCCCTGGGTTCATTTCCTTATCATTAAAGAAAGAATAAAATTTTGTAGATAGATAAACAGAAGCAATGTTGTACACTGAAAAACATAAAGGCATAAAGTAGAATTTCTGAAATTAAGCAAGGAGTTTAATGAGTATCTGATATTCTACAGATACAATAATGAAGATTGACTTACACAAAATGAAATCTACTTTTAAAGATATGACCATCTAATTTCATTTTTTAAGAAGTCAGCAAAGGTCTGTCTTTATGTATTTTCCATTTTCACCTAAAGTATGTGCCAATCATATACTTTTAAAATGCATATGTTTTTGGAGATTATGCTTGACGTAAATGAGGTCTTGACTTCAACATTTACCACCAAAATAAAAATAAAATAAATAGCTTCATCACAATATGCAATGCATTCATCAAAAGTATCATTGTAAAATTACATGATAAAATAATGCAGAAAACACATTGAACTTTGTAAAAACAGAACTAACATAAACAATAATTATTACCTGGGAGATAACTTGAATAGTTCAGAGAAGTCCAGCTGGAACTTTCTAGAAGATATTTTAAAAGGCATAAAAATAGCCTCATGGGACTTCTACATCTGGCCAAAGTGAAGTAACATAGATTTAACTTTTTCTGTAAAACAACTAAAATATTTTGACAAATATATGAAATAATAGTTATCAAAATTCTGGACATAAGCAATAGGCGACAGTGCTTTCTGAGAGATGAAAACAACTGAGATAATTCTTAAAATTGCTCATCTTAATCTTTGGGAGAATTTCAAACCACACAGAAAAGAAAATTCAGGTAGTCTAATGCTCACCTGAGGTAAGAAGATGGATCTGGGGCTTGGGTAAGTCAATGTGGCTGGACTTCTTATAGGATAAATATTTAGAGTATATAAAGAACTCAAAATATTTAGATTCTCAAAAAATAAAAGATACAATAAAGTGACAGTTGAATGAATAGTAGTTTCACAAAAGAGGAAGTACATATGGCCAATAAATACATGAAAAAATGTTCGGCATCTTGAACACTAGAAAAATAAAAAGCAAAGCAACACTGAAATTCCATCTAACTTCAGTCAGAAAGGATATCAACAAAGACTCAACAAATTCTGGTATAGTTGCATGGGAAATAATCTTTCTATGTTGTTCCTGGAAACGTAAATCAGGTTTAATTACTATAAAAGTCAGTTTTGGACTTCCTCAAAAAACTAAAAGTAGAAATTGTATTTGACTCAGATATATCTTTCCTTGGTATCATTCCAAAAGTTAAAGTCCTCACATTACAGTGATATATGTGTAGCTATGTTTATAGCAGTGCTAATCACAATAGCTAAGTTATAGAAACAGTCTAGATGCCCATCAACAGATGAATGGATAAGAAAAATGTTATATATCCCAGTCATAAAGAAGAATAAATGTGAGCATTTGTAGGAAAATGGTACATCTTGAAAAGACAGTGTTAAGTGAAATAAATCAGATGAAGAAATATTGCATGGTTTCTCTGATATGAAAAACCCAAAGTAGAAGTAATTTAAGGAACAAAATCATGGTGAGATGATAGGAAACAGGGAGGTATGCTTTTTGGAGATGAAGAAGGCAATCTGGGAAAGGGAGGAGAAATAGAGTGGGGAAAAAAGGGATTAAAGATGACCAAGATACAGAATACATCCTAATATAAAACTGAGTATATAATATATGTTTCCCCAAGTGAATGTAATTATTATGTATCATGATCATACTAATAAAATAAAATATTTTAAATTTGAAAAAGAATTCTGGCTATCAAAGACAGAATGGTTGCCAGCTTTACTGTACCATGTTCTTCAGAGATAAATAATAGAGAATAATGTCCTTGGAGATTGCCTCTCCCTCAAAAAAAATCAGTAGAAAAAAAGAAAAAATCAGAAGCAAGTCCATACACTAATAATTAACTTCAAAAATAAATAAAATAATCTCATTTACAATAACTATGAAATATTTGAATAATATTAACCAAGAAGATACACTGAAAACTATGGAATGTTAATGAAAGAAGTTGAAGAGAACAGAAATAAATGGAAAGGTATCCTATTTTCCTAAGTTAGAAGGATTGATCTTGTTAAAATGTCTATACTTAACTAACCAAAGCAACTTACAGGTTCAATGCAATCCGTCACAAAATTCCAAAGATTTTATTTCTATGGAAATTTAAGAAATAATCCTCAATAACTTTGAGACCACAAAAGGACCTGAACTGCCAAAATAATATTGATCAAAAAGAACAAATCTATGGCTACCATATTACTCCATTTAAAATCTACTGCTAATCTATGATATTTTAAATGGTATGATAGTGTCATAAAAACAAACAGAGAGACCAATGGAACAATGAAACCCCAAAAAGAAATCTACTCATTTATGATCAGTTGATTATTGATAAAGATGCCAAAAATAAATAACAGAGAAGGGATAGTCTATTCAGTAAATGGTGCTGGTAAAAATAGTATCTAACTGTGAATGATGTGATAATGGGTAGATATCCAAAACATATAAGAAACACAAACCATGCTATAAAAAATACATCAGTTAAAAATAGGAAAAGGACTTGTAAGATATTTCTCAACAGAAGGCATACAAATGGCTAACAAAAAACAGAAAAAGTGCTCATCATCACTAATCACTGGGTAGGTGCAAATTAAAACCAGGTAATGTATCACCTCATACCTGTTAGAATGATTATTATCAAAAAGATAAATGTGGAGAAAATAGACCATTTGTGCACTGTTGATAAAAATGTAAATTAATACAACCATAATGAAAAATTTTACAGGCATTTGTCAAAAAACTAAAAATAAAATAATCATATCATCTATCCATCCTTCAAGTACTTACTTAAAAGATTTGAAATCAATATATGACAGAGATGCATGCACTCCCATACTCATTACAGTTATATTCACAAGAGCTAAATTGTGGAATAAACCAAAGTGTCATTAACAGATAAATTGGATGATGAAAATGTACCATATAAATGCAATGGAGTATGATGCAGCATTTAAAAATTGCAACAATGTGGACAAACCCGAAAGAAAACACATTAAGAAAAAAAAAAAAAAACAGGCCCAAACACATAAAACTTACATGGTCTCACTTGCATGAAAAAAATCTAAAAATTAACTACAAGAAACAGAGAAACTAGTGGTCCCAGAGTCCTGAGTGTATGCATGTGTGTGGAGGGGGTGATGTTAGTCAAAGAATAAAAATTTTTACTTAGCTATGTGCAATAACTTCAAGGTATCTATTTTATATGATGGCTGTAATTAATAACAATATATTTTAAATTTGAAAATTGAAAAAAGAATATAAAGTCAGTGATAACAAAAGAGTATAAAGTCAGGTCAACCCATGGCACTCATGCCTCAGTGATCTGCTTGTTATCACTGAAAGCTCTAAAAGGCTCTGTCATGGGCTTAAGTGGTCTCTTCACAAACACATACAGATACACATGTGAGGTATCACATATGTTAAATAGCCTGATTTAACCATTCCACAGTGTCTCTATGTACCAAATTTCATGTTGTATAACATAAACATATAGACACTTAATACTTGTTCATTTTAGAAAAGCACTCAAAGGAAATAGAACTTTTGAATCCAAAATAATACTTTCAAAACAAAATGAAATACTTTTTAGAGTAGCAGACAAAAGAGAAAGATAAAGTATGATCTACTATAATCATATTAGCACATTGAGAAAAAAAAACTTAACAAAATCCAACACCCATCACTGATTTTTAAAAATCTTCTGAAAACTGAATAGAAGAAACATCCTCAACTTGACAAGCAGGATCTACAAAAACCACACAGCTAATGCTATACTTAGTAGTAGTAAGTTTTGTTTTAGTGAAAATGGTATTTAGACACCAAAGCCTAACTTGTAGGTGTTCCCAGCGCTCCTGGCACAAAGTTCATAATGATACTTTCTAATTTCAGGGATTTTCCTTGCTTTTCTCAACTTCACAGTTATATATTACTTATCAAATGGGGAGAACCCATTAGATACTTCAACTATATAAATACATGTTAAGTCTATTTTTCAACACAAATCAAAAAATTTTCAGTGCTCCAATAACTGTCCTAGCAACCTACATTTTAGACTTTACTAGAGATCTTTTATTTCTTAGGTTAAAATGCATTTCAGATTCTCTGTTGACATTACTTTTATTCTTTTTATCCCTATGTTTATGTTATCAACTTGATAAGTGATTAGGTTTCTTTTTTATTATAGTCAATGCTAATATTTGTTCTTTTAGCCTTTTCAATTTATTTTTCAATTTGTAAAACTTTTACAGAACTGAAGAATATAAAATATATAGATGATCTTAGGGGTATTACATTTCAGTCCTATCATATCTAGTTCATTACTTCCACCCACCTCTGTTCAAGTTTTACTTACTCTTCTAATGTTTATTTTTCACAAAAAAATGAGTAAATATTTACATCATTTTTATTTCTTTTTCCTAAAATAAACGTTATATACTAGATATACTCTGTGCCTTAGTTACTTTTCTCAAACAAACTACCTAACATCCTCTATTAAAAGAGGAAAGGTTTATTTTGGCTCACGTTTTGTAGAGATTTCAATCCATAGTCTGCTGTCTCCAAGGCAGGGAAGAATGGCAAAGGAGAGACAGTCCATGCTGTGGTGGCAGAAGACAACAGGCCACAAGGAGTAACAAGCAAGCCTTTCCCTCTTATGCCATCCATGCTACAAACTTCATGGTGATGCCACCCATACCCAGGTTGAAGCATCTGTTTTCAATAAATCTGGTTATTCATACCCAAAACTATGCTAATTCTAATCAGTGAAGTAATTAAGTACCACATAATCTTAATCCCAGTGTACTACATCTTAGATCCAGGCAGCCTCAAAAGCTCTGTTGATGAGTGAATCGGGTTTTTGGGGGGACATCTAGATACAAGCTATAGCATTCTGTGTCACCTTGCTTATCTCCCTCCTTCCTTCCTTCTTACTCTCCTTTTTTCCCTCCTTCTGTCCCTCCCTTCTTCATTACTTTCCTTCCTAGAATCCTCCCTCCAACCTTTCCTTCCTTCCTTCCTTCCTTCCTTCCTTCCTTCCTTCCTTCCTTCCTTCCTAAGTCACTTATAACAAATCACAGAGGACTTCCTCACCTTTTTCATGGATGCATTATACAGCAGACTATGTGGATAGCTACACCGTAGTTTATGAGTCTCCTATGAAAAGATATTTTAGGAAATATAGCTCAGTAGCACAGCACCTGCCTGGTAAGTGCAAGGTTATGAGTTGGATCCCCAGTATAAGAAGGAAAGAAAAAGAAAGAAGAAAGAAAGAAAGAAAGAAAGAAAGAAAGAAAGAAAGAAAGAAAGAAAGAAGGAAGGAAAGAAAGAAAATGATATTGCTTCCATTTCTTTTTATTATATCACTACTATCATCACAGTGAATAATTATAAATATATATTGCTTTATTTTTTGTCAAAGTATTATCTCCAGAGTTGTGAATATGAGTATATTAGTTTCCTAGGGCAACCATAACATAATAGAACAGATGAAAGCTTAAGCATGGAAATTCATTTTTTTCATTGTTTTCGAGGTTAGAAGTCCAAGAACACTATGCCAAAGGGGTGGTTTCTTTGAAAGCCTCTCTCCTTGGCTTGTAGATGCCTGTCTTCTCCCTGTATCTTCAGATGATTTTTGTGTATTGTCTTTGCCTTAATCACCTCCTTTTAGAACAACAGTCATATGGGGTTAGGACCTGCTTACATGACTTCATTTTACCTTAATTACTTCTTTAAAGAACTTATCTCCAAATAAATCATACTTTTATTTACTGACTGTAAAGTACTTAGCTTCACCACATGACTTTGAGATTGGTGCAATTCAGTCTATAGCAAAGAATAAATGATAGATATCATCAAATTCTACTTCACTGGATTTATATGATTTTATAATAATACCAAGAGTCAAGCATTTACTTTTCATTTTCTTAAAAAAATTGTTCTTCCAGAACTACTTTTTCTTTCATAATGAAGGGTATAATTTTATTTCTTATATTTCAGCTCTATTTATGGAATTCAAATCATGTTGAGTTCTATAAATACCACGTGACTGTCATATTTTCTCCCTCACCAACTGTATGTGAGATATTTCATGTTATTTAGAATTTTTTTTTGTAACAGAACAGATGAAATTGTGGTAATGCACATTTTCCCTTGAATCTAAATGTTATTTTACCAAGAATTTTTGCTTTGGATATCTTTTCTAATGATTTTGAGAGTAGGGCATTGAGTTTTCTAAAGAAAATATATAAACTTGCAGATGAATCCCAAGTATTCAAATTTCAATATCTATGTGAGGAAAAGAGGAATGCAAAACACTGCTTTCCAGAAGGATGTAAAAGGAGAAGTACAGATTTTATTTGTCATTAGGGTTGAAGAAATAAGAACTAAGTAAGTACTGTACTTCCTGACTAGAAGCATTGTTCCTTGTATTATGATTGTATCCTGTGAAAATGAGTTCTTATTCTAGAAACTGTGTCCCAGTGGGAATGTAGCAACATTGCAGGAGATTTATAGCTATCTCTGGATTCCTGCGTTTTGATATCCAGTCCTCACAGGTGAGTACTCTTAAAGTTGTATTCCTTTCCTCTTGTTACATGGGTTTACCTTGAAAAAATCCCTCTCAGGGTCTTTTTCATAAATGACCAATTTCATTCTCTAAGTTTTTATTCTTCAAATCAAGTTATTCCTAAACCAGTTAAAGTCTTGTTCTCAATCCTTAAACTTTTTAAATTATAAAATATCCAAAAATTGAAAAAAAAAAACTGATACATCCCCACTGTATCAAGTTTACATAGTAGAAAAAGTGTAATAGTTTGGGTCTTAAATTTCCCTCAAAAGTTCTTGTACTGAACATGGTAATCTAGCACATGGTACCACCGGGAGGTATGGAAACATTAGGATGGGGTCCAGTAGAAGGAAGATAGGTCACTGGGGATGTGCCCTTGAAAGAGATATTGAGAATTTAACATGTTTTCTTCCTTTCTTTGTGGTCCCAGGTACCATGAGGTAAACAGGCATCTTCCACCACGAGTTCTACCATTATGTACCATGCCATCACAAGTCCAAAGCAACAGAACCAACTGACTATGGAGTGAAACCTCTCAGACCATGAGACAAAATAAAACTTTTCTACTTAGCGGCACAATTCTTAATATCTAATTCCTGGAAGTACCCTCTGTGTGGCTCAATGGATGGCTGGATAAAGAAAATGTGTTATCTATATGTAATGGATACTACTTGACCATAAAGAAGGATACAATAATGACATTTGTAGGAAAATCAGTACACCTGGAAAATATAATGCTAAGTAAAAAAAAGAAAATCAGACAAACAAACTTAAATATCATATGGTATCCCTCATCTGAGAAAAGTAAAATAAAAATAAAGAGCAAAACGAAAGAGTGATAAAAATAGAGAAATAGATATTTTGCCAATGGGAAGGAGTCCAGAGGACTAAGGGACAGAGAGGAAGGATAAGTAAAAAGATTTAAGATGTGCCAGGTACTAATACCAAATATCCACAATGAATGTGAACAAATGGATTTATTGGATGTCTATGGAGTGTTCCATCCCACAACGTCAGAATACACGTTCTTCTCAGCTGCACATGGAACATTCTACAAAACAGAACATACATTGACTCTTAGAACATGATTAAATAAATGCAAAGGAACTGAAATTATCCCATGCATACTATCAGACCACAGTGCAATGAAATTGGAAATCCATGCCAAAGAAAACCACAAGAACTTCATAAACACATGGAAATTAAATGCCACCCTACTGAACAACCAATGGATAAAGATGAAATTGAAGAATAAATTAGACAGTTTTTACAGTTGAATGATAATGGCAATACAACATATCAGAACTTCTGGGATACAATGAAAGCACTCTTTAGTGGGAAATTTATAGCAATAAATACCAATATCAGGAAAACAGAGCAAGCACATATAAACAACTGAATGTTGAACCTCAAATTTCTAGAAAAAGAAGAGTAGAATAGGTCAAACCTTATACAGGGAGGACATTATAAAGATCAGAGCAGAAATTAACACACTGGAGACTAAAAAATATTACAAAGAATCAAAGAATTGAAGAGTTAGTGCTCTGAAAGACTAAATAAAATTGACAAACCCTTAGCCAACCTTATCAAAAAAGGGAAAGAAAAGACTCAAATCCATGCAATAGGAAAGAAAATGGTGAAATCACAACAGATTCTGCAGAAATTCACAAAATCATCTATACCTATATTGAAATGTTGTATTCTAATGAGATGGAAAATACAGGAAAACTGGACAGATTCCTAGATACATATTAATTTACCAAAGCTATATCAAGAAGACATAAAAATCCTAAATAACCCAATATCAATAAATGAAATTGAAGATTTAATTAAAAACCTAGAAAATACAATGTTAAGTAACAAAAGAAAATCAGACACACAAACTTAAATGTTATATGGTATCCCAAAGAACAGCTTATCATATGGTATCCCAAAGAAAAGCCTAAGCCCTGATGGATTCACTGCTGAATTCTACAAGAAATTTTGAGAAAAACTAACACCACTACTTCTCAAACTCTTTAATGAAATTGAAAGAAAAGCAATAATTCCAAATTCATTCCTGGAAGCAAGCTTTACTCTGAATCCAACACCAGAGAAGAATCCAGCTAAGAAAGATAATTACAGGCCAATTTCTCCAGTGAACATTGATGCCAAAATCCTCAATAAGATACTGGCAAACAGACTGCAGCAAATGGTGAAGAAGATTGTACACCATGATCAAGTAGGTGTACATCCCAGTGGTTCAGGCATAGTTCACCATACGTAAATCCATAAATGTAATACACCATGTTAACAAAGCCAAGGAAAAAAATCATATGATCATTTAAATAGATGCAGAAAAAGCTTTTCACAAAATCCAGCACCCATTTATGATTTTAAAAAATCCTATGGAAAATTGGAATAGATGGTCTTTATCTCAATCTGGTGAAAAACCATCTACAACAAACCAACAGCCAACATCAAACTAAATGTACAAAACTGAAAGGTTTTTCCCTAAAATTAGGAAGAAGAAAAGGATGTCCACTGTCTCCACTCTTATTCAACATAGTCCTGGAAATTTTAGCTGAAGCAATTAGACGAGAGAAAGAAATTAAAAGGAATAAAGATAGGAAAGGAAGAAGTTAAACCATTGTTGTTTGTAGATGACATGATATTCTACATAGATGACCACAAAAATTATTCCAGAAGACTTCTAGATTTAATAAGCAAATTCAATAAGGTAGCTGGTTATAAAATCAACACTCAATAGCTTTCCTGTATATGAATAACAAACTCACTGAGAGAAAAATTAGGGAAACAATACCTTTCCATAAAATGTTTTTTTGTTTATTTAAGAGAAAAAAAGACACAGAAAAGAAAAACAAAAGGCAAAAGAGACAAGCAAACAACAACAGCATACCCAATACAATAACAGTATAGGTTTACAAAACAAGATGATAGGAATTTGACAAGGGTTATAGTATTGTATATTGTTACCTTCAAAAGAATTGCTTAGGATAACAGATATAGACATGTAAAACTGACCTAATCACATGAATATTGACTGTTCTTTTCCAATAGCTAATAAAATCAGTAGCAGTCATTTTAGCCATCATATATGTCTCTTCTTTTTCCCATCCTTCTTTTTTCCTTTCCCTTATCCCAGTTACTTTTACTCTTTCAGCAGTTTCTTACCCTTATACAGTATTTATTGTGGATTGTGGATCATATATACTTTTTCAGTTTCTTTTTTTAAAAATTTATTTAAAGAGAAGCAAAAGCATGTAAAGGTTAGAGATAATACAGAATTCCAAAAATAGAGATAAACAATAAGAAATCACTAGTTAATAAATTACATATTGTCCTCTTATAAATAGTTGTTCAAGTTACAAAACTAAAGTATACAAAGTAGATAGTCAAACAGTGAGAGTATAAACAGCTACGCATGCATGAATCTCTGCATGTATTTCTATCCTTTCTATATTAGAGGGAAAAACAAAACATAGCAAGAGAAAACAAAACAAATTCCTATAAAAACATGAAACCAAAAAGTCATATAAAACCACAGTACAAGGTGATCTACAATGATTACTGTGTTGTTTCTTATTATCTTCAATAGAATGTCTATATCATCATGCATAATTGAATATAGCAGTATAATTGAATAAAGCAGTAAATAACAATATTAGTAAAAATAAAACATCGTAGACAGTATAAAACTTCAAAGGCAGGTGATAATCAAACCATAGTGGATATTCCAGTGGATCTTATCATCTTAAATGCAGTTGCCTATACTCTCAGACTTGATACTATCAATCATAACAGCTTTGAATAAAATCTATCAATACAAAACAGCAATTCAGCAAACCAGATTTGATTATGATCAGTCATGGTAAAACAGTGTAGGTTTTACAGAGCTTTAGATTAAGTTAATAGGAAATTAAGGATGATTATCACACTATAACCTGTTATTTTTGGGGTTACTGTCTGTGCTCTCAAATCTAGTACAAGTAGAATGACTGGAATAGAATATAATACATCTAAGCAGAGTAGTGTGAATGACGTGGGTTTTAAATCCTGGTGCACAATTAACAATATAGTGTATCAAGGCCATCTATGTTAGAGTTTCTACTTATCCTTCTCTGCCTCATTTCTGCTATGCTATTTTTCTGCCTGTTTGTCTACTTTTCTCCTTCATTCTACTGCCTGCCCCACTCATTGATGCCTTTCTGCCACTGTTCCTAAAATCCTGGCGTTTTTTTTTTCTCTCTCTAGAATGTCCTTCAGTATTCTCTGTAGGGTTGCATTGGTGGTCACAAACTCCCCCAGTTCCTCTTTGTCATGGAAGGATCTTGTTTCTCCATTAATTTCTAGTGACAGTTTTGCAGGGTACATCAATCTGGGCTGGAGGTTATTTTCTTTCAGGGTTTGGAAGACTTCACTCCAAGCTCTCCTTGATCTCATGGTGTGTCAAGAAGTCAGCCATGATTCTGATGGGCTTACCTTTATAGGTAATCTGTTTCTTTTCTCTGATGGCTTTTAATATCTGTTTTTATATTGAATTTCTGGTATCTTGATTTTTATATGTCTGGGTGTAGATCTGTTTTGGTTGTAGGTGGCTGGAGTTCTGTATGCCTCACACAACTGAATATCATTTTCTTTTCCCATGCTTGGGAAGTTTTCCTTAATTATTTCTGTGAATAGCCTTTGTAATTCACTTGTATTCCTGCTTCTTCCTTCATGTTTCTTATTCTTAAATTGTAGATTCTCTTGTTATCTTCTAGCCTTTGTATTGTTACTGCCTGTCTCCTTGTTATTTTTAAGAGATCTTTCTTTTCATGATCACGCACTGCAAACTTGTCTTCAAGTTTTGATAGTCTATCCTTAGTTTCTTTTAAGGAGTTTTTCCAGCTTTCAATGGAGTTTTTAAATTTCATGGTAGTCTCTTTGAGTCTGCTTCATGTATTCTATATTTTCTCTATATTCTTTATCAAATGTTTCTCTCCTTTTTTTGTGTTCCTCCTTTCTTCCGTCTGTATCATCCTGAGAGATGCTTCCTGAGAGCATTTCTTTTATTATTCTACTCATATCCTGCTTTACCTGATTTAATATTTCAGTTTTGAGCTCGTCTACAAGGTCCCAAAGATGTCTCTTAATGTCCATTGAAGCCATGTCTGATGTTGTGCATTGGCCGCCCTCAGTCTCCCTTATTTTTTGTTTTCCTGGATCAGGGCTCTCAGGGTTCTGGGCTGGGGACCTCCTCCTGCCTCTCTCTCCTGTCATGGCCCTGGTTTCCTCCACACGGTTCCAGTGTAGGTCCTAGCCCCCTTCCCTGTTGGCCACGTTTCCTACAAAGCACGCTGGCAAGGGAAGTCCGCCCTCTCCTGACTGCTCTTGTCACTGAGGTGTAAGCAGCAGCTGTGTATGCCTGCCCCTCCCCACCCGGCGAGCCAAACTTCAGGTGCCTTAACCAGGTTAGTGCATGCTAAGTGCAGGGAATCAATTTGGGATGGCTTATTTGTTCCGAGCCAGGGGCACGGTCCAGTCCAAGCAAATCCCACAAATCTGGTCTGGAGAGGGAGCAACCAAGTGAAGTCACTGTTGCTCCCAGTTCAGGCTCCTCCTGCCCAATTCCAACATGTCGCCCATTTGGTCCTGCCCTTCCCGTGTGTGTGGGGGTCTCATTCCCAGCACTGACTATGGATTAATGAAGTTCCCTTCACTGGCTCTGCTCTCTGTTGGGCTCACCAACCCCTGATTCAGCACTGCTGTGATTCCTGTGAGTGGCAGCAGAACAAGTTTGGGTGGCTCTGCCTGCCGGCCCGGATTCAAACTGACGCAAACTTGGCGGGTCACCATGAAAACACTGTGTCCCATAATTTTTAGCTGTTTCAGTTGTAGTCCCAAAGTATTTGATGAGCTTTTTTTACATTTTAATTTCTTCCTGTGTCAAGAGGATCCATCTCCCTCTGTCTGGGTCTCTCCAGGGTGCTTTATTCTGGCATATGAGTTGTTTCTCCTGGGAGGCTTTGTATTTTTTTGCTCACTTATAGGCCATCTTGTCTTCTTCCTCAGTTTCTTATATTAGAGAGACAATAGGATATTTACACATATGAGTTTGAACCATTTCACTTATGAGTATGATGTCAGGTTGTGTCCATTTACTTATAGAAGTCTCGATGCAATCATTCTTTATAGCTGAGTAGTAAATACTCCATTGTATAAAAATACCACATCTTTTATATCCATTCCTTGATTGATGGGCACTTGAGTTGTCTCAAAGATTTGGCTATTACAAACTGTGTTGCTATAAACATGGGTACACATATGTCACCATGGTATGATGTTTTCAGTTCTTCTGGGAAAATGCCCAGCAGTGGGATAGCTGGGTCATGGAATATCTAATCTAGTTTTTTGAGGATTCTTCACACTGATTTCCACAGTGGTTGCACAAGCCTATACTCCTACCAACAGAAAGAGTTCCTTTTTCCCCACAGCCCTTCCAGTATTTGTTATTGGTTGATTTCTTGATCTTGGCCATTCTTTCTGGGGGAAAACAAAATGTCAGTGTTGTTTTAATTTGCATTTCGCAAATGATCAATGATGTTGAACACTTTTTTAATATATTTATTTGCCATTTTTATTTCTTCACCTGAGAAGTGTACATTCATCTCAGATGCTCATTTTTGGCTTGGGTCTTTGAATTTTGGAAGCCTGATTTTTAAAAATTCTTTATATGTTCTTTAATTCTTTATAGAAGTCCTTTTTCTGAGGAACAGCTGGCTAAGATATTTACCCAATTCATGGGTTTTCTTTTCACTCTGATGGAGATTTCTTTTGACATGCCTTCTATTTTGTCTTCTAGCAGATTTAGTGTTTCTGTTTTAATATTTAGATCTTTGATCCATTTTGATTTTATTTTAGTGCATGGTGATAGGCATTGGTCTAGGTTAAGTCTTCAGCATGTGGAAAGCCAGTTTTTCCAGCACTGTTTTTTAAAGATGCTTTCTTCCAGTGTACATGTTTGGCCCCTTTGTCAAAGATAAGGTGGCTGAATGTGTTTGCAGTTGTGAGTGTATTTTCTAATCTATTCCATTGATCTTCAAGTCTGTTTTTATTCCAGTACCATGCTTATTTTATCACAGTAGTTTTGTAATATAATTTCAAAGCAGAAACTGTGATACCTCCTACCTTACCTTTGTTACCCAGAATTGCCTCTGTTATTCTAGGTCTCTTCTGGTTCCAGATGAATGTTAGGAATGATTTCTCTAGATCTGTGAGGGATGTAAATGGTATTTTGATTGGGATTGCATTAAATCTGTATAACTATTTGGGAGAATGGCCATTTTCAAAATGTTTGTTCCTCCTATCCATGAACAGGGAATGTCTTTCCATTTTCTGACATCCTCTTCAATTTCCTTTTTCAGAATAATGTAATCTTCACTAAATAGATGTTTTATTTCCTTTGTTAGATTGATTCCTATGTATTCTTTTTTTTTTTTTTGGATGCTACTGTGAAGGGTATGGGTTCTCTTATTTCCTTCTCAGTGAGTTTGTCATTTCTGAAGAGAAATGCTATTGATTTTTGAGTGTTGACCTTATATCCAGCTACATTGTTAAATTTGGTTACTACATCTAAAAGTCTTTCAATGGAGTTTTGGGGATTTTCTATGTAGAGTATCATATCATCTGCAAATAATGATTTCTTCCTTTCCTATGCTTATTCCATTTATTTCTCTCTCCTCTAATTGCTCTGGCTAATTTTTGCAGAAGTATATTGAATAGGAGTGGTGGTAATGGACATCATTGTCTGGTTGCTGATTTTAGGTTGAAAGTTTTCAGTTTTTGTGTTTCATTTGGTCAGTACATTTCAGTTGTATCTATCAATGTAAATGGTTGGTAAGGTTTAAATGTTTCATTTAGTGAGGTGTTAGCTGTTAGTTTATCATATATGGCTTTTACCTGATTGAAGTATAGACCATCTATTCATATTTTCCATAGGGTTTTTATCATGAATGAGTGTTGGATTTTGTCAAAAGCTTTTTCTCCATCTATTGAGAAGATCATATGATTCTTGCCTTTAGCTCTGTGGATATGGTGGATTACATTTATTGATTTGCATATGTTAAGCCATCCCTGCATTCCTGGAATGAATCCCACTTGGTCATAGTGTATAATCTTCTTGATGATTTGTTGCATTCTATTTGCCAATGTTTGATTGAGAATCTTTGCATCAATGTTCTTTAGTGAGATTGGCCTATAGTTCTCCTTTTTGGCTGGGTCTTTCTCTGGTTTTGGTATCAAAGTATACTTGCCTCCAGGAATGATTTATGGAAGATTGCTTCCTTTTCAATTTCATTGAAGAGTTTATGGAGTTTTGGCATGAAATCTTCTCTAAATTTCTTGTAGAATTCAGCTGTGAAAACATCAGGACCTGGGCTTTTCTTTGTTGGTAAGGTTTTAATTATATTTTCAATTTCATTAACTGAAACTGGGTCATTCAGCAGTTTTACATCATTTGATTCATACATTTCTAGGAATCTGTCCATTTCTTCTGTGTTATTGAACCTATAAAAGTTTTTTGAAGTAGATATTGATGATCTGTATTTCCACAAGGTCTGTAGTGATTTCACCTTTTCATTTCTTGTTGCATGGACTTGAGTTTTTTATTTTCTCTTTTTGATAAGGTTGGCTGGAGGTTTATCAATTTTATTTATTTATTTTTCATAGAACCAAGTCTTTGATTCACTAAGTTTTTGTATTGTTTTCTCAGTTTCAGTTGCATTAATTTCTGCTCTAATATTTATAATTTCCTGCCTTCCTTTGGCTTTGGGCTTGACTTGCTCTTCCTTTTCTAGAATTTTGAGATGCAGCATTAGGGTTTTTTTTTTGTGTGTGTTTTCATTCCATTTTCCTCATGTGGGAGTTCAGTGCTATAAAGTTCCCTCTATGGACTGCTTTCATTGTGTCCTATATGTTCTGGTAATTTGTATTTGCATTTTCATAAATTGTAGATATTATTTAATTTCTTCTGTGACCCACTGGTTGTTTAGGGAGTGTTAGGAGTTTCTATGTGCTTGTGGGGTTCTTGTGGGCTTTTTGTCATTAATTTCCAATTTTATTGTGCTATGGTCAGATAATATGCATGGAATTCTTTCAATTCCTTTGTGTTTCTTAAGCATGTTCTGTGGGCTAGTATATGATCTATTTTAGAGAATGACTCATGTGCAGCTGAGAAGAATGTGTATTCTGATGTTGTTTGCTGTAACACTCTGTATATACCTACTAGGTCCATTTATTCACAAGTTTGATTCAGTTATTTCTTTGCTGATTTTTTGTTTGATTGATCTGTCTCTTTGTGACAATGGGCAGTTAAATTCCTCCATTATAACTGTATTATTGTTGTTTATTTAATTTTTCATGTCTATTAAGATTTGTCTTACATAATTGGGTGTTCCCATATTTGATACATATTTATTTATGATTTTAATCTCTTCTCTTCAAGTTTTCCCCTAACAGATAAATAGTGACCTTCTTTATCTCTTTTGATCATTTTTGGTTTGAAGTTCACATTATTTGCAGACAGAATAGCTACCCCTGCTTTTTTCTAGGTTCCTGTTGCATGAATTATTGTTTTACATCCTTTGAGTTTTAGTCTGTGAATTTCCTTTTGAGTCAAATGCATTTCTTATACACAGCACATTGGTGGATTTTGTTTCTTAATCCACTCTGTGCTTCCATTTCTTTTTATTGGTGAGTTGAGATCATTTACTTGATAGATACAATTGATATGTACTAACTTGTCCTTGTCATATTATCTTTCTGTTGTTAGTTTTTCTATTTTTTCTGCTTAATTGTTTGTCCTGTTAAATGGTTTCCTTCTCCTGTTGTTCTTGGGATTTAGTTATCTTTGCCTCTTTCTAGAGTTTCTTCCAGTACTCTTTGTAGTGTTGGTTTGATGGTCATGAATTTCTTCAGTTGTTCTTTGTCATGGAAGCATCTTATTTCTCCATCAATTTTCAAATATAGATTTTCAGGGTACATCAATCTGGGTTGAAAGTTGTTTAGGGAAACAATGCCTTTTGCAATAGCATCTAAAAAGTGAAATACCTAGGAATCAATCTAACAAAGGATATAAAAGACCTCTACATTGAAAACTACAGTACTCTGAAAAAGGAGAATGAAGAGAATATTAGAAAATGAGAGACATTCCATGCACTTGGGTAGGAAAGACCCATGTAGTAAAAATGGCCATACTTCTAAAACTACAGATTCAGTGCAATCCCAATCAAAAATTCCAATAGTATGTCTCACAGAACTACAGAAAACAACGCTAAAATTCATCTGGAACCAGACGAGTCCTAGAATAGCAATGGCAATCCTGGCAACAAAGATAAGACAAGAGACATCACAATTCCTGACTTGAAATTATAGTATAGAGTTACTGTAATAAAACAGTGTGGTATTAGCAAAATAAAACAGACCTGAAGATCAATTGAACATACTAGGAGATGCAGAAACAACCCCAGATACACTAAGCCACCTTATGTTTGACAAAGGTGCCAAACACATTCACAAGGATTGAAACTGGATCCATATCTTTTACCATGTAGTGAGCTAAAATCTGAATGGACCAAATATCTTAATATTAAAACAGTAACATTAGATCTGCTGCAAGATACAGTAGGTAAAACTCTTGAAGACATTGGTGCAGGAAAAGATTTTATGACCGAAACACTGATTGCACAGGAACTATCACAAAGAATCAACCACTTGGATCTCATACTACTTAAAAGCTTTTGCACAGCAAGAGAAACTATCAACAGAGTGGAGAGTCAACCCACAACGTAGGAGAAAATGTTTCCCTGCTATACCTCAGACAAAGGGTTATTATTGAGAACATATAAAGAACTCAAAAAAATCAGTCTTCCCAGATTTAGACTCAATCCAAAAATAGGCATCTAAAATGAATACATACTTCTCAGATGAAGAAATACAACCAACAAATAAGTGTGTGAAAAAATATTTAACATTACTGGTCATTCAAATGCAAATTTAAACAACACTGAGATTTCATCTCAACCTGGAAAGAATAGGTATTATCAAAAAATCAAGCAATATCAAATGGTGGAGGGGCTGTGGGGAAAAGGAACCTTTCTCTGCTGTGGGAATGCAGACTTGTGCAACCACTGTGGAGATCAGTGTGGATTCCTCAAAAAACCAGGACTACAGGTCCCATTCAACCCAACTATTCCCCTTCTGGGCATCTTCCCAAAAGAGTTCAAAACATCATACCATGGTCATATATGTGCACCCATGTTTACAGCAGTAGAATTTGTAATAGCCAGATCTTGGAAACAACCTAAATGCCCATTGACTGAGGAATGGATAAAAAGATGTGGTATTTTTATACAACAGAATACTACTCATCCATAAAGAAGGATAAACTGGAGACTTTTATAGGTAAGTGGATGCAACTTGATCCCATATTCATTAGTGAAATGAATAATACTCATGTGCAAACATCATATTATCTCATTAGTGTGAGAAGCTGAAACAACATATGTATATGTGTATATATATATATATATATGTACATGTATATACATGTCTATAAAACAGTAAAGACAGTTATACTATTGAGTTCTCTGAGTTCACTAAAGAGAAAGATTTGTGCTGGTATTGTTCAGACAAGTGAAAACAGATGTCTTGTGCTCTGGATGAATAATTTGGGGGTGACAGTGTACATTGTATGTACCATTGTTGCCCTCTGTTTGATGTGTTTTGAAATTTTTAGGGTGTTTTTTCTTTCTTTTTCTGTTTCTCCTTGAAATAAAATGTATTGGAAAAAAATAAAACTACAAAAAATACTAAGAGATATTTTAAATTAGCAATTTCCATTTTCTTGGCCTTGACTCTTACTTATTATCTGTAGTAGAAAGAAGTGGCCAAATGATGGGTAAGTTATAGCACGTTTGGAAAGGAAAAGTTAAATTGGATTTTGTATTCTCTGTTCTGTTACAACATACAGAAACTCCCAGGAAACTCACACTAATATACTTAAGGAAAAGGAAAAGAGGAAGAAATTTTGAAATAGTTTAGAATGGAAATGTGCAGAACATTTGACTCCCCAATAACAATCCTAACGTTCCTAATGGTTTGTAATGTGTTTGCTTTCTAGCTGGAGACCAAAAAATAAGTTTTGTCATGACAAAATCACGATACAATTGTAAAATGAGGATGTTTGTTTTATTACTGGGAGACCAGTATTATTGAGAAAAATCAAGAGTTACTGGAACTCAGTAGACCATCTTTGCCTACTATTTTACAGCCACATAGCACAGTTGGCCAAGATGAAAATCAGACAGCATTTCATTGCAGGCCATGAGTGTCTTTTTCTGAGAATTTAGAATTAGATCTCACAGTTGCAATATACTATGTTTGGCCATGTCATTCCATTGTACTGACATCTTTAAAAAGTACTGGATGCTATATGCAAATTAAAATGAAATGAATATTTAATTTTGCTTTTAGCATATTTTGCAATTTCCCTGGACAGCCAGAGGCTCCTTGGACTGCAGCAAAACCAGGAATTGCTGTCCCTCCTAGAGAAGACAATTGGCATCAACTGCTTCTCAGAAATGAAGACGCCACCAAGAAGTGTCTCTGCCACTTGATTAGAATTTTTTCAAAGCAGGTAACTGAGCAGTGCCATTATTAGGAGATTTCTTGAATTATTGTATTGCTGACTAACTGAAAGCAAAGCTCAGACACCTCCTTTTCTATCCCTGGCCAATTCCAGTACTGGAATACCATCTGTGTCCTATGTAAGCCCTAAACAACTGCAGACTCTGTGCACAAGAAACAGTTTCTTCTTCCATTCTTTTGTCCTACATGCAGATGTTTGCTTCATTGTTTAAGTGACCAAATGTAAGACCTGTCCCTGTGTTAATAGTCAGAAAACACACTAACATCTGCCAACCACTTTAGAATTTGAGAGCATTCTCCCTCTTACATCATGTAATCCTTCATATACAACCCCAAGTTAGAGGGCAAGAGAGCTCATACGCTACTCTCAAGCTGTATCCCTACACAGCCTATCTGTCAAAGCAGGTGAAAAATGTCATCAGTGAATATTTATTTGAGAACCGCAGTGATATTTGGGGGGGTTGTCATAAATAATCAATTATAATTAAAAATCAATTGAAACTGAAAACTATTTTTCCAGCCTTTCAAAATGAGGGTTGGACTTGAGAAGTTTCAACATTTGCTCAAACTGGTGCTTACATGATTTTATTCTGCTCAATTTGATTCAGCAATTACTTATTAAACATATGTTGTACAGGGTGGTCAGTGGTCCAGAAGCATTTAGAAGATTCCTGCAGAACATCAGGAGATGAGAGAAGGTGTGAGAGAAACTGCGAGTGGGAACACAGGGAAATGAGGGAGTACTGGAGGTTACTAACTCCAACTTGGAAGAAGAATGTATCTCATGTGGCTTTACATCCTCACAGTATGCTAAGGAGGAGCACACTGTTTAGATTATAAAAAGTGGTGTGAAAGCATCCTGTTTGGGGAAAGCAAATGAAAACATGTTTATTTTCTCCTTTGGCTTTGTCCATACTCATATTCTTTGCTTCTGACTTCTTCCTTTATCTCATCATGGGCTTGTGATTCCCTATGAGCGGCACAGGATGCTGGCTCTAAATAGATTCCTGGGAAAGGGCTGCAAATGCCTGGGTCATGCCAGGGCGTGGGAGGCAGTGAAGGAAGGGGCCAGCCAGGGACAACAGGATGGGGCAAAATACCCACAACACAGCTGTGTCTGATTAGTAAAACTGAGGCCAGACATAGGCAAGGCCAAGCATCCAGTCCTTGATACTGAACAGACCAAATTCTCTTTTCAAGTTTTTCCATCCCTAAGCTTTCTTTCAGGTAGGGTTAGGTTCTCTGGACCTCCACAGAGCCCTATTTCCCTCGCCAGTAAATCTTGAATTTGATGGAGCAGTGCAGTACTCCATTCACTAGTCATTCCTATTCAGCTCTAAGTGTATATGGTTCAGGACTTCTATCATTTCCAGGCCTACCTTGGCAAGGTCTGAGAGTAACTCTCAGAAAATATGCCTGTATTTTTAAAATTAAAAACTCTGGAGGGTTGGAGAGGTAGCTTAGAGGTAGATTGCTTGACTGGCATGTGCATGACTCTGGATTCCATTCACAGCACTGAAATAAAAGGAGAGGGTAGGAAGGGGAGGTTGGGGAGGTGCAGGAGGAGGAAGAAGAGGAAAAGGAGGACAGGGAGAAAGAGAAGAAAGAGGGAGAAAAACACTTAACTTCCAAATTAAAGAAATAGTCACACACTCTTGATTCTACTTCCTTAAAAAATAAGTAATATGTAGAAGTTTTCTTTTCATATCCTTCCTGATTTTTCCCTTCACTAAAACAGGTAAATCAATGCATGTATAAATGTTGCTTGACTCAATAAATCAGTAAGTAAATAAATCCTACTAAAGAAGCTAAGGGAGAGTTTCAGAAGTTGGGTCAAAACCAAAGGGCATACAAAGAATCTAGGAACAATGGTCAAGATGATTTGAGTCTTAGCATTGCCCACCAGCTGGGACTTAGTTGCCTTTTAAAGTCCCTTCCTCAGGTGACATGCATTCTTAAGTGAGCCTTACTGACAGACTCCTTGAAAGTATGGGACTTCTAGGTGATAGGGAAGGGACACGGCTGTCTGTTGAAAGCATCCCTGCGAGGAGGCTCCCAGCTTTTGTGTCCGGGGCCTAAACATCAAAGTCAGGTCAAGCACGGATTCCATCCCCTTGAATTCAGAATTCACTACCCACTAGCCACAGCCATTCCTGCTAGCATTTTTACTTCTTGAGTGCAGGAAATAGATTCTTTACTTCATTTTAGTATACACATTATCAGGAACAATGTTCCCCCAGAAGAAGAGTGGTACTCGGTAGCCATTTATTGAAAAATGAAATAGCAAGTTGTTCATGCCTTACCTGTTAAACATTTTCTCTTAAAATGCAGTAAACAGAGCCTGTGTTAGTTTTACAATGAAGCTTTACCATCATCACCAACTTGGTGGGTTAAAATAATACAAATTAATTACCTTGTAGTTTTACAAGGTAAAAAGTTCTAAAACCAAGGTGTTGGCAGAGCTGCAGTCTTTTTGGAGGCTCAAAGGGAAAATCCAGCGTTTTCTTTTCCACCTGTACTCTTTGCTCATGACCCCTTTCCATTGTTCAGCCTGTTTGGATCATTCTATTTCCTTCTCTGACTGCAATCTCCTGCTGCCTTAGAAGAATACCAAGAATGACATTTAGCATAGCTAGATAATCCAGGGTAATTTTCCCACCTCAGTATCCTTCATCACTTCCACAATGTTCTTTTTGCCATGTTTCTGGTATTAGGAAGTATACATCTCTGGGTCCCATTTTTCTGTCTAGTACAGAACACTTATGAGAAAAAGATCTGTGTGCCTATTAACCTAGACTCTCCTTCAAAGAAGCAGTTTGACCTCACTTTCTACCCTTGATTTTAGTGTTCTTATCTGTAACCTGAGGGTATCCGTTCAATCACAAGTGTATCATCAGCCATGTATACTTAACCTTTGAGGATACAAATTCAGACAAAAGTCTTATGATGCTTATGTTCCAGATGAGTACAAAAGTAAAATACATTATGTGGTGACGAGTGCTGAAGACTGGGGATGAGACCAGTGTGAATAGAGCAAGGGATGTAAAAGACAACAAGGAAAGAGTGGGAATTTAGCTCACAGGTCTAGAGGTTTAAGCATAAGGTGCTGGCATCAGCTTGGCTCTGGTGAGCCCCTTGCAGCTGATGACAGGATGAGCATCTGAGAAAGAGAAGAGATCACAAGACTAACTGGGAAGCCAAAATGGCTAAGGTACCACAATCTTTTCTGAGGACAGTGCTCCTACTGATCTAAGGAGCTCCTTTTAGGGTTCACCTCCTTCAAAATCCCACTATTTCCCAATAATGAATGAACTAGAGAACAACTCTCATCCAAAACACAGTAGGCCTCAAGAAGTGGATCCTTGTTCTGGCAGTGAGCTCACAGACTCATTCAAACTATCTAATTGTTAATATTTTAAAAACTAAAAGACTTAAGCTTTTATGACCATGTCTGCTCTAGAATATCAACCTACTTCCACTGTATTTTAATAAAGTTTACCAGAAATCACCCTTGCAATATCATGGTTCTCACATAGTGGCATCCTTCTTAGAGCACCGCCAGTATCTTAGACAGGACCACCATAATAGTAGATCAGTAAGGTTAAGAATGGCACAGAGGGATGGAAGGATGGAGACTGAAAATAGGAAAGGCCAGGAAACAATGGTGACACACATGAAAACAGATAAGGAATATCATGTGGCACTTGAAATGACACAAATATTTCCCTTTTCATCCTTTATTTTTATGAGCATTCAATAAGTATATATGAAACTTCTTTTTCATGAAAGGACAGTATGAATGAATAAAACTGTAATGCCTTTGCCTAATAACCTTTAGAGGGACAAATGATTTTCCCATCTCCAGCTCTAACTGCCTGTACGATCTTCTTAAATACGTCTTCCAAACCACCCCTCTCCACAAGTCAGAAGATATGGCAAAGTTCGTTATCCCACATTTATTTTAAACTTCTTATTTAATGATTTCCTCATTAACAACACTCTCTTCAAGTCAGTTACAATTTAGTCTGATTACACTAACAGTAGATTAGGATGCTTTCAGGATCTGCAAGTTCATCACACAATAATTAAAGAAACATTCAAGCCCCAGGGGAACCATCTATCAAAATGGGAGGATCGTTTCAACCTGTCATCCTACTTCTAAAGTACTGGAGAACTGTTGGATTTAAAATATAATATTCACAGAAGCATAAACATATACAGTTAAGGCCTGGAAGAGACCAAGAGAGCCATCTGATTCAGCCACTTCTATTTTATTCAAATAACAAAACAGGTTCAAATGTTCTGGTGAAGTCAGGACTGGGGATAAAATTCAGTGTTTTTTTCAGTGTACTCACTGCTTCCTCACAGTCTCCTCTTTTGCTCTTCATTTATTGCTTCAACACTCTTGAAAGAAGTTTGCCTTATTTGATGCATAGATGATAGGAATAGATCCTTAAAAAGAGATGCTGGCCAACAAAGTGCTTGACCATAAGTAGAGAGATGACACAAACACATGTGTTGAATCCAGAAATAAATCATATCTTCTCATAGTGTTTACAGAAATTGTGCTTTGAATAATTTCCACTGAAATTGTTTTACCCGTGCCAGGAATGCAATGCTTGTCCACAGGGATCGAACCAAACAGAAAAGGAAATGAAATGGAGGAAGAGTAGTTAGATTTATTATACAAAAAACATTAGTTGGAACCTAAGTCATAAACCTCAAGTATCAGAATATTTCATGCACTCTGATTTTTTTGAAAGAGCAAACCACAAAAAAGCATATATTAGACAATTTAAAAATGCTTCCAAGGTTTTAGTCTAAACAAAAGTATACCTTTTGCCCCAATTCCTTGTACTATATTTCTAAATTACTTAACTCCCTGAACACCTTCTGCTTCTCTCACATATGTTCATTTAATCAATCTGGTGATGTTTAGTGAGCCCCTTTTTGATGTGTCAAATACTCTGTGAAGTCCAAGATGAGGAAGATATTGCCCTCCAGATTTAACGCTTGTTTAGAAAGTTAATCTAAGATTTAGAATTGTTCACATTTTTTGTTACACTTCTAATTCTATAAATAAATAGTGATTCTGTACTGAGAATTTGCGTTATACCTTCTAGATCTACCATTTATCATTTTTTATCTTGTTTTGTGTCTCCAGGGTGGAAAGAGGACCAGACCCTTAAGGTCCAGATAAATCATGTTCTTTTGCTCTGGGGTTCTGCAAATGGAAAGAAACAAAAGATCAAAAGGCAAAAGGAGAGAGAGAGAATGGTATTTATTGTACCTTTTCCCTGTACCTGCTACTGTGTTGGTTGACAGTGCTGACAGTCCTCCTATAAGAATCAACTGGGGAGATTTCTCTAATAATTTTGTTCCCTACAAGTCATTGATATTGCCAATGACTTATAATAATAAAATAACAAAATAATAGGCACGTTTCAGAGAAACGTAACAAAATAATAGGCACGTTTCAGAGAAAACAAAACAAAACAAAACCATAGGAAAAAGAGTTGGAAGCTAAGAGGACTTCTACTTGAAGTAGTTAGAATGAAGATTCCTCAAGATAATTTCTCTGTTCTTTGAAAAGAGACCCATCCAGCCACTTGATGGTCATAGCTGGTCAAAAAATTTCATATTCTCTGTTTTCCATATACCTAAATATGCCACAACTGTATGACAAGAACAGCAATTTTATTTAGGTAAGAATCGCTGCCTGATTCAATCTTGAAAAACAATTTTGAGGTCCATTCTCACTATTTGTATCTCAACATTTTCTGTGGACATGAGGTCAGTAGATATGCCCTGAAATGTGAATCCGGAGTGTAATACTATATCTGTATTTCTAAATGGCTCATAATTTGGGACTAATCAGAAACTCACATCTAGAGCCACAAGAGTTACAATGGATTTAGCCATCCTATTTTATTTTTATTTATTTTTATTTTTTTTTACTCAGCATGTAAGGAAAGAAAGGTAAATGAAGGTTAAATTGTTCTTTGAGATCAGTAATAGGGATAGCATGCAGACATTCATCAAATTCAACTAAAAGAAAATAAGAGCAAATGAAAACATTAATTTGAATGTCATTGGGTTTGGTGAAGTCCAGTGAAAGCTGACTGGCTCAAATGGAATTTGTCCGAGATAGGGAAGTTAATAACTTATTTTTAAAGGGATCTTTTGATTTTGTTTTTAAAAAGACCAAGATCTAAGCATTAGTCACAGTTAAAAATCCTAGAATCATACCACACAGGAGTGGAAAGGAATATAATAGAGTTTGATTACAAATATCAAAGGAGAAAACAGAAAACAATTTACCTAAAAGCTACTTCAGAAGGCTTTCTAAAGTTTACAGTGTTCAACATAAACTTACAAGTGGAAAACCAGTTCACACCCAGATGAAGTATGGTGGTTATACCTCAGTTCATGAACTTAATCCTTTCTTTAGTTGCAAACCAGATTGGGAAGGAATTTGATTTGTGACTAGAATCATGGAAAGAATTGAGTTCACAAACCAAGGTACCACTGTAGCTAGGAACTGAGGCTGATGAAAAAATAGAATGTAGGTAGAGAGCACACAGATTTTGTCACAAAGGTCACATCATCTGGAAAACATATACTATGCAAAAAAAGACAATTTGGTAAAATACACTTTCAAAAGTTTGATTTTACTAATTTTAAAGTTCCATTTTCTCCATGGAACATACCTGCTGAAACTGAAGATGAATAGTGTGAGTGGGGAACACTGAGAATAGTTGCTTACAATTCTCCAAAAGTATTTTTATTATAGATCCATAGTTACGGAAACTATTCTTTGTCTTTAAAAAGACCTGCTCGCTAATGTTGGGTGAACAGATGAACTATTAACAGGCATGCTACATCATCAGTTTTCCTCCTGGTGCTGCACACTAAAGACTTTCCAAATAAGTTTTCTAAAGATCAGTAAGAACAAATTACTTCAGTTTTCTCTGTCTCTACCCATCCTTGCAAGCCTTCTGCTAATCTCAATCAAAAGTACTTTTCCACTGCTGTGGAGCAGTAATCAGAGATCTTAGATGAAGAACTTGCACCTAGTAATACAAAACTATTGTCTTTTAATTCAAGGGAAAAGGTACTAAGAAAAATCTCAGGCCATTCACAACCCTTAACGCTATTCACAATCCTTGATTTTTATGAGATGGCATTTTTACAAAGTTATAATAATGTCTCTCTTAAAACCCTTCATGTACAAGATGCATTTTCTCATTATTGTTCTGACACTACGAGAACATTTACACTAAAACAATTTGCATTCTTCCAAAATTTACAGGAGAAAGCCCACCTCTTAATGTTAGGGATGGAGAGAGGTGTCAGTTTTTAAAAACTAAAGACATGTGCTTGTTCTGGCACATGGTGACTTTATGTGATATCTTTCCCCACCTGGACCATTCCTAGCCTCAGCTTCTTCAGCTTTACAGTAACTTCACTGAAAATAGCGCACTCATCTGCAGACTAAAGTTTCTCCCATTCCTGCTATTTGTTGTGTGGTTTGGGTCAAGGTATTATTATCTGTGGACCAGTTTCATCAGCTATGAAGTGACTGGCAGAACTAGAATTAAGACAAAGCAGAAAAAGAATAATTACCAAATCATTATGATGGTTTTCCATATACTTTGATCACTCTTGGAAGTACCTCACTCAGTAGGCTCACTTTGGTTTGGGTCCTTATAGTGGGTCCAGCATGGCATGGCCAAAGAAGTGCAGCCATGTTCTCATAATTATGAAGAGAAAGATTTACTTCTATTATGGAATCACCCGCTTTACATTAGAAAAATCTTATTTAATATAAATGAAAGGTCATGGGTAAATGGATTGTAAGTGGGTAAGAAAGTTTTGAATAAAACTGCCATCTAACTTTTGCAGTCTGTGAAATTCTTCTTTAAGTGAATAAAGGTGTAGAGCAACTCTCCATTACCTTGTTCAGCACTGAACATCAGCCTGACACTTAGAATTAAATTAGAGAAACAAAACTGGATACTTTTGAGACTAGAGCTAAAAGTGGATTTAAACTCTTCCCTTATCCCACTTAAATCTAACTAGGTATAAACTCTCCATTACTAACGAATAGAGGTGTGTGTGCAGAGGTAGAGGTTCCCCTTGATGTTCTTGGACAAGGAAACCTAATCCTTTTTTCTGACACACATGGTTGCAATAGAAACCGTTCCTCAACTGCCAGTCTGGTTTTAATCTGTTGTTTCTAGCAAGACAGGATTGGCAGGGAATGTTAAGAAGGGAGCAAAATTATCAGTACTTAACTATAAAATGAAAGTGTTGATGAGAAATCAAATTTTAAACAAGTGTTCAAAACTGTAAGCATGAACATATGTAGACATACAATGAATAAGACAAGAACTATAAGTTCTATAAAGTTTTAATCTTAAGTATATCTAATGCTTACTTTTAATACATTTGTATCTCTTTTTGCTAGTTCTTCAGCTTACCCAAATGATAGTTGTGGGATAAAATACTGTCCTTAAACACAGTTGTCAAAATGATACTGTAGGAGAATGAAAAATTTATAGATGAATTTTCACTATCACCAAATTTACCACTGTATAATATAAACTGTTAAAATGTTAACCACTTTGTATGGAAACATTTCAGAATTTCTGTTTAAAGATACACCAACAAGTAGTGTTTCTGTGAAGTTTCATGGCTACCTTTATTAAAATAAGCTAAGTGTATACTACTTTTCCTAGAAGAGTTAGAAGATGGTTGCCTTTTGTTCATTCTTTTCCCAATACCAGAATGTTATTGTGAAAGACCACAAAAGCAGATAGAACTGGTTCACATTCCCCCACCTCTCAGTACTGGGGACTGAACCCAAGTCTTCATACATAATAGGGAAGTAACTACTCTGTTGCTGAGCTACACCCTCAACCCACTTTACTTTTATTTTGAGACAAGGTCTCATATGAGTCTCAGCAGATAAAACTAAGAACTACTTAAAGACAGAGTATCCTAACAACAGTTTCTGATGCACCAGTCTCATTGTTAGGTTTTATTTTGAAATCTAGGTAATTGGAAATATCAGAAGTCTAATCATGCTAACTCCCAGTGTCATATAATCTTATTAACATATACCTATAAAAAATACATAGTAATGTTTTGGCCTATATTTAAGTACTAAACAAGGCATTGATTGATAGAAAACTTATGATTAATAAAAACTTAGAATGGATATCACATGTCCCTTCTCCTGTCAAGGGGCTTCAATAAACATTCTTTAAGTTTTTAGATCTCTCTTGGCTAATTTATTTTCATTATTTTACCAGTTTTATTCTGCAAACTTTTACCTGCAAACAACTTTTATCTGAGATTTCCTTGGGTTCAATAACCATTTTTTGTAGTTCAAACCTCTCCCCTCCATGCTGCTGACTCATGTATTTACCTAAAAGGTATGGTATTTGTAAGTACAACAGGAACCTCAGAGTCAACAAACAATGATCCATTTTGTTGATGAATGAAATTTGATTTCCTTACCCTTTTTTCCCCTTCATTCCTGTAATTACTTCTGTTTACTTCTAATTAATCAATTACGTTTAACTTCACCAGTACATTCTATACTTACAAGATATTTTTGGTTTTATCAAATTCTATCTTAACAAAGTAGACGTCACTCCTGAACAGGCATCTTTTGTAAGATTTATTTTTCCGCCTCCCCTTTGTTGATTTCCAGTATTTACCAGTTGAATATAACATACAAGGGGATTCTGACAAATCCCTCCTAGGATATTATTATATATACTTATTTACATACATACTTTTACGGAACGATTTGGGTGCAGTAACAGAAGCGGGAGAGCTCCATTAACATTTCTGTAATTTTAACAAATTTCTTCCACTAGCCATCATCATAGTCTTCCTCAATTCTCCCTGGACGAAGAAGAAGCACTTCAGTCCTAAATAACTATTATTTCCAAAGCTGGAATTTGCTTTTGCAATACCTCATCAAGGTGGATCATTTACCTGCTACCTTGAAGGCTGTGCACTTCTTGAGGATAAGATTACTACATATTCTTCTTTATAAATTCATTCAGTGTCTCATCCACAGCCCTGTACTAGACAAACTTTGCAGGCGGAATGGATAGCCAGCCCACAAGGGGCCCAAAAAGCCACTTACTGATCTCTTAAGAAAACTGGGAGCCTGCATTCCTAGAGAAATTCTAAAAAGCTGTCACTGGATCGCTAGCATCAGAAAGGCAACCTATTCGACTTTATTCTCATTTTTAGGCGCCACTACTTATATCTCCAACCAAGGTTCTGCCCCTAAAAAAGCCTGCACAAAACTCGGGAAAACGCGAAAACCCATACCCAGTTCATTCCAGGTCCCACCTTCACTGGAAAGCGCATTCACAAACAGCATATGCGCATGCGCAACAAGCAAAGCCTCAGTGAGACTGGAGCAGGATTTTAGTGACGTCATCTAGGAAACGGCAGCTGCGCCCTTCTCAAAATGGCGCTGCGCGCAATGCGGAAAGCGTGTGGGTGCAGGAGTGTCATCCGGGCACTTCACAAAGCACCCGAAGTTGCTCCCACTTCTCAGGTAACCGAAGCCGAGCCTTTTCCCGCCGCCTTCTTATGTCCTGAGTTTCTTCTTATTACTCCTTTACTTCCTCCATTCATCTTTTCCTGCTTCCTCGGGAGAGTGCCAAGATGTCTTTCTCTTACGCTCCACTGAGAGAGTGGGAAGGTTGCAAAAAATACGTGATGACGTAAGGCTTCCTTTCTGAAAGGAGAGAGCGGCCGCAGATTCGCGAGCGCAGCCGTTGCTGGGCAACGTGGGACGCAACCTTGGTGTAAAATTGTGAGAAACCTGGGACCCTGTCGTTCTGGAATTGCTTTCCTTATGATTCCATTACTACTCTTACCCTCTTTCCTCTAACAGCAAGCCGGGAGTATAGTCATTTTAGAATTGCGCGGTTTAGGTTAATACAGCCTGACGCCCTCCCTCTGGCAGTACTATTCATCTTTCACATGAGTTCCTCCCATTCACCCTTAGGCATACTCGGTCTAGCAGGTTCTGGGAAAGAATGATAGCAAGCTACCAAGTGCATCATCCCTTTATCATTTATCTAGTCCTGCTAAGAGTGTGACGCGCGCTTCATTCCAGACGTATTTGGAATTTTACTTAGGTAGCAAAAAAAAAAAAAAAATGTGAATAGTATCTTTTCACATGTTCAGACTTAACCGTTGAACGTCTTCCAACTGCAAACTTAGTAGTAAGCACTTTCACATATCCTACTGATAATATTAACATATGTAAGTATATTCTGAGAACTAAAGAGAAATTTGAAACTCTGATTATTACGTAATTTCCTGACAAACACTTTATATGTTCATTAATGTTTAGATATAACATGAGGATGTCATACTGTAACTGGTGTATTGTAAAGAGCACTAGATTTGAAGTTAGAAAATAAAGTCCAGGGTTCTGAGTGCCACTTACTAGCTGTATTACCTGACAAATCACAGTCTCTGTGGGCTTATTTTCCTTACAAGTCAGATGTAAGAAGAGTTAGATTGATTAACAGGTTAACACATTTTCAATCTTTGGAAAGCCTGTGGCTCCCAGACTAAAGGCAAAATAAAACTAGTGAAAATAAGTGAAAACTAAAATTCAAGGTTTTTTTTCTAATAATTCCATAAATTACTTGGGAGGGATTTATCAGATTAGTATTTACAAACCTGTAATTTAGCTTTGAATAGAAATAGAGTTAAATGTGACAGTTGTGATTTGTAAAACTATGTATGCTTTCAGTCATAAAAAGGGAGGTTTTGAAAGACTAATTGAGAAAAAATAAACTATTTGTAGTATAGTTACAATGTTATATATAAATATTAATATCAGCGTGTATAAACAGAAACAAAGACCAAAAGGAAACAACCATTCTTAACTTTTTTGTTGTGCTTTTGGTGTTCCTAAAAAGTAGATTAAAAATAATGTAAATTTTCTTTACATGTTATGTTTCACATGTTCTAAATTGAAGATGTATCATTTTTACAACAAAAAAATTGAAAACATAAATCTATACTAACTTGTAGTCTAATACTCATCATGTACTTTAGGTTTCTGAGAGAGAAACTTGTCCTATAGTGCTGTTATTAAAATGGCCTTAGAAAAAGGACTACTAAAAATTTATGGGCACTTTTCCTGTATGTATCTTCTTTTTCTCTTGAAAAGCTTCCTTTGAAGTCAAAGGGATTTTGTGAACAGATGCAGAAATATGTGAAGGAAGAATTGGATTCTTAAACCAGATGCATTAGACATTTTTATGGTATCTCATTGCCTTTGTAGAAAACAAAGAAATATTTTCCCAAAGAATAATAGAAATAAATATATTTATCACATGGATAGTTTTATCAAAAATCAAGAAATAGCTAAGTTTCTTGTTGGTTTTGACTGTGCACTTATTCCCTGAAGTGGGAAGCAAACCTGGATAAGCCATAGCAGTGCTTTGTAAGGAACTGTGATCAATAAGAATATTGAGGTTTCTAAGTCATTTTATTGTTAGCGAAATGTTTTTAAATGGTGTCTTGGGTGAATAATTTAGCATTGGTAATCTTTAATTATCTCAGGCTTTTGCTCTTCAAGGCTAGATGTAAACTCAAATTCAAAATAGGGAAAAAAGGGCTGGGGATGTAGCTTGTGTAGCATGTAAGAAACTAACTTTACACTTGGTGTAAAATTATAAGAGACTGGGAACCTGAGATATATGCATGCACACACACACACACACACACACACACACACACACGGTTATCACATGATACCCATTGGAAGATGTCAACAATTTATATGAAAAAGGTTTGTTTCGCCAGGTGTTGCTTGACAGAAAACTGTTGAAATCTAACAAGATGAGAGTAGTCACAGAGTCAAGATTGAAAATCTGATATGTTAGGTTTAAATGCTGATGGTATTATGTAAATTTAAGCCTGTCATCATTGGCCAAATATGGAATCCATACTTCTTTAAGCACTAATTAATGACTGTATTGTACAGAGAGTTGTGTAGTAGATTTCTACAAGATTATTTATAGTCATTCAGCTAAAGTATAGAATGACCACAATTTATTTCAGTTCAACAGCTTGGTTCATTATTAGCCATCTTCAGCCTAGGATTGGTCAATCTTAATATGCTATTTCTGCTGTTAACAATCACTAAGTATAGCTATTAGTTAAAGGAATATTTACCAAAAAATAGACACTATATTAGATTTCTGATCTTGTATTTAGTTCTCACTACAAGCCTTTTTATGATTTTTTTAAAAAAATTTCAGATCTACAAATTTGTGACATTCATGCAGAGAATTCCTGTATACTCATCACCAAACTTTAATAGTCATAATACAGTCGTCAAAACCAGAAAAATAGTATCATTACAGTACTATTAATTTAGTTAAAGGCCTAATTCAAATTTCACCAGTTTTTCCAACTAGTCATTTTTCTGGCTTAGGATCCAGGCTAGGATCTCATATGACATTTGTTTGCCAGGGATTCCCAATCTACAATTTCTCAGTCTTTCATGATGTTGGTAATTGTGATGAATACTGGTCAGTTATGTTGTAGAATGTCTCTAAATTTTGTTTTTTCCAATAAGTTCTCATGATTAGATTGAGGTTATGGATTTCGACAAAAATACATGGAAGAGATGTTCGTAACAAGGCTTTAAAGCAGTTATTAGTATTTTATTTTAAACATTCGGAAATAGGCTTTAGTTAAGTAATTTACCCAATATTACACAATTAATAGTGGAGTCAGGATAGTAAAATTAACTGTGGGAATTCATTCTATATTTTGTAGTTCCTCTTTATAATTTTAAGTTTCTGTGATCCTAATGACATTAAATTGTGGTAATATTCCAAGTGGCTTTTCTCTTAGCACTTCTCTGTCAGTATTCTTCATGCAAACTTGGAACATGAACTAATCATCATGGAAAGCTTTCAGGAACTCCCATAACTAACGGAAAGTTTTGCTAGTTGGTACTGCCAGGTACTGTCAAGTACTTTGTCTCTATGCTTTTCTTAAAATTATACAGAAGAGTGTTAAGCAAACCCACTCTATAACTCCTTTTAGCCTCAGTCAGTAGGTCCATTCATTAAAAATACTCTAGATTGATTGTCCATGTGAACTGACTTAACTTATGTAAATACTGGCTAGTATTTCAGTTGTTTAAAATTATCTCTGAGCCGCTAATGAAAACTACCAATAGTAACTGCTAAAAATAAGAAGAGGAACACTAGATAAATGATGAGGATTTACACTGGCAACCCTTAGGATAGCCCCAGCCAGAAATTGCCATAGGATAACATTGCTGACCTCCAAATTCTTTCTCAGTGTAGTAGCATAGCTGCAAGTTTCAGAAAAACAGTCTACAGAAGGATAATAAGTATAGATCTAGAGACAGACACAGATATACATATACACAAATCTTGAAACCTTGGGTTGCAAGTAACTTATTCTGTAAGCATTCCACAACAAGCAAATATTTCAGATAAATTTTAACTTGATAAATGAGCAATGTCTTGCAATAGCAGTAGTAAGTGACACTGGATGTCACAGAATCACAACTGAGCCAATGGTCCTCTCTTCCTTTTTTCTCACACTGTGTGATTGTGGGTGATAATCTCCCAACAGCAAGAGGTTATAGAAGAGATCTCCTTTTCAGAGGAGGAAGTGAAAAAGACAGAGGAATCCTTCACTTCATATGGGATTTGGAAGATCTGTAAAATGTGAGAAACAATGCCAAATTTGTAGAAAAAGACCACCTGAATAAGGTTGTAACAGTGCAAGTGATAAATCTGTCACATTGCCATATAATGCTCAAAAAAAGAGAAAAGCAAGTATTATTAGATAGACTCCATGTTAAAGTTGTATGTAAGGAAAAAAAGATTCTACTGGCCCAATAGAGAACAGAGATTCCATTAGTGTGACTATCCTGTCTCTTGTCTCTTACATTAGCCATGAAGGTTTTCAAAGATAAGTGCAGGTTAATTTATTTTTTTTTATATATTTTATGTTTTATTATTTTGTGTATTTCAGTATTGAAATCATTTTTGAATGAATATTTTTGGGTTATTGGGATGAATCATCCATTGTTTGTTTCCATTATTTCTTATGGGAAATTTTTTTTGATATACAAATGCTTATAAGCATCTTTCTTGAATGAGATAGGTTCACAAACCAAGATATGTAGTTACTTTTGTATACCTATATTTATTTCTATATATCTTTTAGGAAGGAACTAAAATTTAGACAAGGCCTACTATACTCAAATGTCCCATGCTATATGCTATAAATACTTTATCTTATTAGCTTCTTCCAACACTTCTGGAAATATTATTCTTTTTTTTTATTTAAAGAGAAACAAAAGCATGTAAAAGTTAGAGATAATACAGAATTCCAAAAATAGAGATAAACAATAAGAAATCACTAGTTAATAAATTACATATTGTCCTCTTAGAAATATTGTTCAAGCTACAAAATTAAAGCATACAAAGTAGATAGTCAAACAGTGAGAGTGTAAACAGCTACGCATGCATAAATCTCTGCATGTATTTCTATCCTTTCTGTATTAGAGGGAAAAACAAAACTTAGCAAGACAAAACAAAACAAATTCCTATAAAAACATGAAACCAAAAAGTCATATAAAACCACAGTACAAGGTGATCTACAATGATTACTATGTTGTTTCTTATTATCTTCAATAGAATGTCTATATCATCATGCATAATTGAATATAGCAGTATAATTGAATAAAGCAGTAAATAACAATATTAGTAAAAATAAAACATCGTAGACAGTATAAAACTTCAAAGGCAGGTGATAATCAAACCATAGTGGATATTCCAGTGGATCTTATCATCTTAAATGCAGTTGCCTATACTCGCAGACTTGATACTATCAATCATAACAGCTTTGAATAAAATCTATCAATACAAAACAGCAATCCAACAAACCAGATTCAATTACAATCAGTCATGGTAAAACAGTATAGATGTTACAGAGCTTTAGATTAACTTAATAGGAAATTAAGGATGATTACTGTACTATATCCTGTTATTTTCAGAATTGCTGTCTGTGCCCTCAAATCTAGTACAGGTAGAATGACTGGAACAAAATATAATACATCTAAGCAGAGTGGTGTGAGTAATGTGGGTTTTAAATCCTGGTTCACTATTAACAGTATAGTGTATCAAAGCCATCTACGTTAGCAATTCTAGTTATCCTTCTCTGCCTCATCTCTGCTGTGCTACTTTTCTGCCTTTGTTTGTCTAATTTTCTCTTTCATTCTACTGCCTGCTCCACTCATTGAGGTCTTTCTGCCACTGTTCCTAAAATCCTGGTATTTTTTTCTCTCTCTCTAGAATGTCCTTCAGTATTCTCTGTAGGGTTGCATTGGTGGTCACAAACTCCCCCAGTTCCTCTTTGTCATGGAAGCATCTTGTTTCTCCATTAATTTCTAGTGACAGTTTTGTAGGGTACATCAATCTGGGCTGGAGGTTATTTTATTTTAGGGCTTGGAAGACTTCACTCCAAGATCTTCTTGATCTGATGGTCTGTGTAGAGAAGTCAGCCGTGATCCTGATGGGCTTACCTTTATAGGTAATCTGTTTCTTTTCTCTGATAGCTTTTAATATTCTGTTTTTATATTGAATTTCTGGTATCTTGATTATTATATGTCTGGGTGTAGATCTGTTTTGGTTGTAGGTGGCTGGAGTTCTGTATGCCTCACATAACTGAATGCCGTTTTCTTTTCCCATGCTTGGGAAGTTTTCCTTAATTATTTCCGTGAATAGCCTTTGTAATTCACCTGTATGTATTCCTGCTTCTTCGTTCACATTTCTTATTTAAATTGTAGATTCTCTTGTTATCTTCTAGCCTTTGTATTGTTACTGCCTGTTTCTTCGTTGTTTTTAAGAGATCTTTCCTTTCATGATCACACACTGCCAACTTGTCTTCAAGTTTTGATAGTCTATCCTTAGTTTCTTTTAAGGAGTTTTGCCAGCTTTCAATGGAGTTTTTAATTTCCTTGTAGTCTCTTTGAACCTGCTTCATGTATTCTATATTTTCTTTATATTCTTTATTGAATGTTTCCTCCTTTTTTTGTGTTCCTCCCTTCCATCAGTGTCATCCTGAGAGATACTTCTTGAGAGCATTTCTTTTGTTACTCTACTCATATCCTGCTTTACCTGATTTAATATTTCAGTTTTGAGCTTGTCTACAAGGTCCCGAAGATATCTCTTAATGTCCATTAAAGCCATGTCTGATGTGGTGTGTTTACCGCCCTCAGTTACCCTTGTTTTTCCTTCTCCTGGATCAGTGCTCTCAGGGTTCTGGGCTGGGGGTCTCCTCCTGCCTCTCTCTCCTGTCGTGGCTCTGGCTTCCTCCACATGGGGTTACAGTGCAGGTCCCAGCCCCCTTCCCTGTTGGCCATGTTTCCTCTGAAGCATGCTGGCAAGGGAACTCTGCCCTCTCCTGCCTGCTCTTGTCACTGAGGTGTAAGCAGCTGCTTTATTTACCTGCCCCTCCCCATCAGGCCAGCCAAACTTCAGGTGCCTTCACCTGATTAGTACTTGCTAGGTGCAGGGAATCAATTTGGGAGGCTCACTGGGTCCTGGCCAGGGGCGCGGCCCAGTCTAAGCAAATCCCAGGAATCTGCTCTTGGGAGGGAGCTACCAACTGAAGTCACTGCCGCTCCCCGTTCAGGCTTCTCCTGCCCGATTCCAACATGTTGCCCATTTGGTCGCGCCCTTCCAGTGGCTGGGGGGGGTGGTGGGGGGGGTGGGGGGTGGGTCTCAGTCGCAGCACTGTGGAAATATTATTCTATACGTACTTTATCTTACTTACTTCTTCCAACACTTCTGGAAATATTATTCTACTGGTTATATAAAAGAGGGAAAGAATATTCAGAGAGATTAGCTCATTTTCCTGAATCACGGCCAGTGAAGAGCTCCAGGATTCAAACCCTGCTTTGCTTATGCTTTTCCTGATTGATCAGTGGTCATCTCTTGTCAAATAAGTTTTTACCTGAATACTTGTTTGATAAAGCAGATTAAAAATATAACTTTCCTGGTTTAAGAAGTACAGAATTATCTAAAGCCCTGTTTGTTCAAGCCTTACCTTCCCCATCCCCCTACTGCACACAAACCAAGAGCCTCTGAGATAGTGTTATACAATCTTGCATTTCTTCAGAGGTAGTTTGAGAGATACTTCAGCTTCCTTCTCACACAGTCTTTCACTTCTCAAGATGTAGTTTTTTTTTTCAATTTGCTTTCTTAAACATCAAAGAGTTTATTGATCAAGATCATGTATAATAGGTAGATTATTCTTAATAAGTCCTATAAATGAGTGATTTGGGAGTATTTAGATTGATATACATATGTTTTATGACTAAGGTATAATATTTTTGTTTATGTTAAGCTACATAACTACATGAAATAATAGGAAACATTTTTTCTTTCCGTCTTTATTTTTCCACAACTTATTTCTACATAAATATGCTGATCTTTGTGCACAAAGATGATGTTGTAGACTCACAGATGCACACTAAGCCACACTACCCTGACTACTACCTCTTCACAAAGTACACCCATTCCAGTTATGTTCTTGTTTCTATTTTATCACCACTAATCAGGACTTTACAAGTTTTCCTTTTTTTTTTTTTTTTTTTTTTAAGGAGACAAGTTTCCCTTTTAAAGATGAAGTGTGAGGCCTAAATCTTCCTCCTCAATTTCTACAAGACAATTTTCTTATTTAGAGTAGAAGTTGATCTGCCATAGTATGAGACGCAAGCTGCAGGCACATAAGATGACACAGTGATTCTAGTTTGACTTAATTGTACTCAGAAATTTCTAGTATTTTCTCTATATAATTTCTAACTAATTCTGTATCTTCTCTTGCCTATTGGGGACATCATACTTTTTCTTAACTTCCTAGCTTACTGAGCAAAGCCAAGTTATATTTAGGTTGTGCTCCCCATTTTATCCTCTGATCATTTACCAGAATTCATCTATGTCTCTTTTTATGTGAAACATGCCTTGCTTGTTTCTCAAGCTACCTTTTCATTTTCAATTGAGCTTACCTATGGTTGGCCACTGAACTGCCTTTTTCATTCTTCCTCTGCCTCCTAAAAAGCAGAATCAAGTCAACTTTATTCCTAACCTGTAAAGATTCTCACAGCTTCCACTTCTCCATCCCTTGCTGTCTGTCAGAATGTCAGCTAGCATTCCAGGATGTCTGTTTCTCTTTTACTTTCCTGTTCTCTTGTTTTGACTGTGGCCTTATTACAGTGTCCACTGAGGATAGAACCTTGAATGGTCTTGGTCACATTGCTTCTTGTCCCAGTTTTTTGGAAGGATAGTTATAGGTTTTTCAGCAAGGTAGTTGGACTTCTAAGCAAAATAACAAATCTCATCTTGTGTTTTTAAATGAAATCTGTATTGTCCATTAATAATACCCTAACTCTAATACAGGACTTTGTATTTTACAAAATATTTCACATATTCTCATTAACCTTGAGTAGCATACAAAGTTTCACTATTTAACCATCTAAATACTTTACTCAGTGATTACACTTTAGGTATGTTCTCTCTCATTTTTACCAATTCTGTCATATTCTAAATAACTGTCTCTGTTCTTTTAAGTTTTACTTCACTAGTTTAGTTCTTTTTGGTGTTAAAATTAGTGTAATATTTAATTCAGTTTTGGTCTGATAGGACTTTGATAATTTCACTTATTACTAAACATGATGATAATGGGTAGGTATGATAATAGCAAACATTTGTCATGTGCCATGCACAATTTTAAGCACTTAGTACACATTAGTTCATGAAAATCCTGCAACTCACTGAGGTAGGTGCTATTATTAGCCCTATTTTGTAGATGAGGATACTGGAAAAGCAAATAATTCACTCGAGGTAATATAGCTGGCAAGTATCAGACCCAAAATGTAAACCTAACTAGCCTGATTTCAAACTCTGTGAACTAACTGTAATAAAATGGTGACAAATCTCATAACAAATTACATGTGTTATTTTGCAGATAACTGCCTTGCAAATTTTAAATCTTTTCCTTGACAACCACTTCTATATCTTCCTGTGGTAACATATAGAGTTGAAATTATAAATTATGCTTTACATTGCTGCTATTATGGTCTTCTTTGACTGAATGAATTTTGAGAAATGTACAAAGCTGTTTTATAACTTTATCTCAATGTCTGTACAGTATTTGACTACTGATACTAAGATTACCTTGGATAAAATAAAAGCTTATATTTTAACACATGAATCCCATGGTGCATGTAGGAAGTTCTGTGTATATATTTTGTAACTGAAAGGTCAACCTGGGCAGGGCCCTGCAATCACTGGGGCATGGTGAGTGCTAAAGCTGATGGATGACCAAAGGCAACTGTCTAAGGTATAGTTGCAAATTGTGGCCTGAGTGCTTTTTTCAAGATGTAGCCGAATTGCTAAGTGGGAAGTAAAGGGAGATGAAAGTAATTAATGCCTTGGGTCATTTCTGTGAGTGGTAAGAATTTTATTCTAAAATATTCTCATTTAAAGGAGATACTAATGAGGTCTAAGGTTCACTAATTATGGGGTATTAAGGTGAGTTATGATCAGTCATAACTAGTTATGATCAGTCAGTAATTAGGATGTGCATGAAGTTTTAAAATTAATACACTGAACACAGTTTTCTATATCAAAAAAAAGCCTTCTCATTTTTTTTCCTTTTATTCCCCACAAACCAAAACTATATGCACCATTTACATGATATGCACTTAGCCCCATTCTGTACGCCTGGTGTTCTTTGGACATCTGTTTGGAAGCAGGAATATGTAACAGTGATGGAAAATAGAGATTTACTCAAATTTTGGATTTGGATTCCTGTCCTCCCAAGGGGAGAATTATCTAAGTAGACAGTTCAAAAACTTGCTGGAAAAGAGACTTCTTGTGTTGGAAGTAATTATGTACTACAAAGGGAGAGCCACAACTAAGATATTAAGTGTTAAAGTATCTCTCTAGTGATTCCCTCATACATGAATCCTTGGCTTTGTATTTTGTGAAATTTCTAAATTTGCTTAGTTGTTTAATGTACTCTGTGTGTGTGTGTGTGTGTGAGTGTGAGTGTGTGTGTGAGTGTATGTGTGTGTGTGTTTGAGAGGCGGTCTTGCTATTTAGTTCAGACTGGTCTTGAATTCACTATGTAGTCCATGCTGGCCTCAAACTCATGGCGATCTTTCTGCCTCAGCCTCCCAAGTGCTGGAATTATATGTGTGTGTCACTACACCTGGCTCATTTTACTTTGCTTTTGTCTCTCTTAGCAGACCTTTCTTTCCATCTTTATCTTTCTGTATTTCTCCACCCTTTAAAAACAAAAATAGGTACAGCTTTTGAGTATTAAGCATATCTCCATGAAATAATTTAAAACAAATAACAAAATTCATATAAAGTTTCTAGGATTTTTTTTTTCCTGAAGCTGGAGATGACTGCTCCCCTTTTGAAATTTTATGGGACATTGTAACTTTCTTATAGAAATTACTACAACTTTCTCTACATTCTGTCTGTATATAGGCACCTGCTTCAAGGTAAATGGAAGAGGAAGCTCCTTTTTTTTTTAAGTCCTTTTCTTGAACACTAGCAAGGAATGGGCCGTTGTGTCTTGACTCAAGTTAGAGCTATTGGCTGCCAACCAGCAGGCCAACTTCACCAGGCAGTGTGCTCCCAGAGGACCACATCAGTCAAGAAAGACAGGAAGCATCACTAGCAAACCTAGCGATGGATGTGTGAGATGTAAGTTATTACTTAAATCTTTACAAATAATTGTTGCTTTAGAAAACTTCAGCAAGTGTTTAAGGAGAGCATAAAGTCAGTGTAAAACAAAGTTAATGAGGTAACACATGAGAACATGCAAGACATTGACATTAAACATGCTATTGAATGTAAGTCATTCATTTCTGTGTCTATTTTGATGTACTAATTACAAAAGATGATCAATGCATGTTACAGTTCATGTCATATTATTTTCCAAAGTATCTAGAGTTCATAAGTAATTGAACGATATTAGCAATTCTATTTTAGTAGTTTTCCAGCTATGAATTTCCACTTTTTCACAATAACAGGCATTTTTTAAATCTAATCTAGCCCTAACATTATTTGTGACAGTCACCAGTAAGTGTATTGAGATTTATATGATACTGAAATCTGTTTACTCTGTATATAGAAAAGTGTAGACATATTTGGATTTAAAGAAAAAGATTTTTCTCTGAATGTTGTTTTTCCTCAAGAAACTATCTGGTTTCTTAAATACGCTCTATTACATATATGATAACTGAAGTTTTATTTTTTGCTGTTATATTCAAAGCTTTGCTTTGTTCATGAAGGAGATTAAAAAAAACCTCATTTGTTATGATGCTATTTCTCTTTTTTACTCATTATCCATTTCAGGTTCTTTTAAAGTGATTTGATAAGCATTACCTAATACCTTCACTTTTTAGGTGTTGGCATGCTCTGTATCCACATAGAAAACAGCCTGAAGTCTTGTATTGCTACATGATATAGATAGCAAGGCTGTATGTGAACTTTCAGCCTAATGCAACTTTGCTTTTCCTTGTACCATGATAAGAGTAAACTAATGTGATGCAAGCAGGTTTTATTATTTACATGAGCAGGATATTGCAAATAATTTATATTTTCTTCTTTTAAAGTGAATTTTGTTATTTGATCAGGAAAACTTTATTATTATAAAGTTAGCACACTAATTTTGTCATTTACATGTTTAATAAAACAATAACAATCTGGCACAGAACTATCGTGGAATGACATGTCTGTTAGAAAGAAGAGGATTGGTTGTACCATCTTCAGACTAATATATATCTTAGTTTATTGAAGCTGCTACAAAAGACACCATGGACTGAATAGCTTTAACAGCAGATATTTATTTCTCATGGTTCTGGAAGCTGGAAGTCCAAGATTGAGGTACTTGTAAATTCCTTTTGGGGAATTTACAATGTATGTGGGGAAGGGATCCTTCCTACTTCATAGATAGTTGCTTTTTAGCTATAATCTTGTGTAACAAGAGGACTATCTGGGGTCTCTTTTGTAAGGACACTAAACTCATTCAAGAGGGCTCCCTAGTCACAACCTAATTTCTTCCCTAGGGCCCTACAATGTGATCCAACAATTCGTATTGGGAATTAGGTTTTAACATGAATTTTGGAGTGCACAAACATTGTCTAGTTTATTCTGTACCTTCAGGGGCTGGACATTTTGTAAAATCCAGGACCAGTTGTTCCCATAAATCTTTAAAACATCTTGGAAATTCCAATGTTTCAGCATCTACATAACATCTAACATACTTTTTCACATTCTAAAAGGGAACAGAAATTCTTTAGCAGGCCATATGTCCTTAATTTTGATTGGGAATATATTAACATATGTATGGCTTAAATAGAGACACAGCTTGTCATATATATATATATATATATATATTTTTTTTTTTGGTCTAACCTTCAGGTATCTATCTATGATATTTATCTTCTTCAAAGTCACTTGCCCACCTGTACATCAGCCTATGGATAGAGAATCAACTTCCATCTGACCACATGTTAGAAGGAATAGAGAAAAAGAAAAGGCTCAAAAAACAACAAAGCTATGAGAGTTCATTCTCTGCCAAATAGCACTTAAATATGTGTCTTCTACAAAGAGATCAAGAAAGGCATGTAATATAAGAAAACAATTCCTTTTTAAATCAGACTCTTTTAAGCCTCTCTTAGCTCAAACCCTGGGGGAGAGGCCAGAGTTGAAGAATCCAAAAGGGAGAAGAAGTAGGAGAAGAACCATAGATCTAAGGATGCCATTAGAATTTCAACGAATCACCAACAGATAGTGGTATGGTGAGATGAAGAATAAAAGTTGTTGGGCCAGGGATTTAGCTCAGTGGCATAAGCACCTGTCTTGCAAGCACAAAGTTGTGAGTTCGATCCCTGGTACCAAAGAAAAAAAAAAGAATAAAAGTTGTTGAGTAGAGTATAGTGTATCACTAATGTTGGTAATGGTAACTTTAGAAGAGTTATTAAATACTACAGAGAGATAAGAGGTATGAAAGTGAGTAAATGTCAAAGAAGGTAAAGGGTCTATAAAGAAGGTCCTTAGCAAGCAAACATTTTGAAGTTTGGGCTTTTCAGAATGGGATAAATTTAAGCATGATTATAAAAGCCAGTATAGATGGAAACATTGAAAACAAAGAAAAGAAATGGAGAAATGCAATCCAGAGCAAGTGTTTTAGACCTTGAAAGAGACAGATCAACTCTGGGACTGAGAGGAAGATAGAGATGGATGTGAGCTAGATGAGTTTGCTACCATAACAATGGCACAGAAATGGAGGAACTCCAAAACCTGTTGGCCAAAACATTTCCTGAGGACTTGAGTCCTGAGGAGATGGTATTGATTAGTGGGTAAATATGGGCTCTGGAATCAGACTTTACATTCAAATTCAAGTTCTTTCAGTTGATAATTGGATAGTGGAAATTGGAAGCCTTGGACAAGTTACTAAACCTCTGTTTACTTCGTTGTTTTCTTCATAGGTAGGATGAGGAAGGCTATAGAGTTAGAAGCCTGAATTCTGTATCTGACTGTGAGGATTTGGAGCTAGTTGAGCTCTAGTACCCTTTAGCAGTGTGACCTTGTTCAATCAACCTTTGATCTGCCTTAATTTTTTCATCTGTAAAATGGAGACAATAGTATTTACCTTGCAAGGTTACGGTAGAGGTTAAATGAGTTAATATAGGAATCTAGGCCAATCTCAGGCACATTATACAATAATTTTTAAAAGGGTCTGATAAGCAGTGAGCCTAACTGAATTAAAAATGAATAAATTAGATTTTTAAGTAAATTTTTCATTGTTTTGTGTTTTTTGTTTTTGTTTTTTGCCAACACTGCTCAGGAAGTAAGGCACTTGTGTATAGAAAAAGCTGTAACATTTGTTCTTTTATTAGTCCATGTTTAATTCATCCTGAGGAGTGGATATATATATATATATATATATATATATATATATATATATATAATAAAACTTGGGGGTTTTTTAGTCCCTTTCCTTCTCACCTACCTCTTTTCCTCGACCTCTTGAATCCCTTTTCCTCATTTTTATTCTTGTTATTAGTTATTCTTAGTTCATGTTTATAACATATAATATTTACATTCATTGCAGTTAATAGATTCCTGTACATGGCATATCCTAATTCTACTTACTTTCCCTTCCCTTCTCCTCTCATGCTGGGTCTCCTGGGCCCCTTCCCATTTGCAAAAAGGAAGATCAAGTGTTTCCTTCTATCTATCATTTATTGTTCTTTTTTGGATATTGCCTTGTGCAAATAAGAGATACTACAGTATTTAAATTCGTGTGACTGGTTTATTTCACTCAACAGCATATTCTCCTGATGCTTCTATTTTTCTATGAATGTCTAAAATGTAACCTTCTTTATGACCAAATAGTATTCCATTGTTTATAGGATCACACTTTCTATATCCATTCATCAGTTGGTGCATATTCCATCTGCTTCCAGGAGTTAGTTATTATGAATTGCACTGCTATAAACATTGATGTGCATGTATCACTGTAGTATGATACCTTTAGCTTTTGGGGGGAAGATTCCTAGAAGGGCAATAACTGGGTCCTGTAGAATTTCTAACTTTAGTTCTTTGAAATTTCCATACTGCTTTCTATACTGGTTGTACTAGTTTGCATTCCCACCAACAATGTAGGAGGGTTCCTTTTTCACCATGGCCACACCAGCATTGGTGTTCTTTTGACCTCTTAATAATTGCCATTCTTTCTCATGTAAGATGGAATTTTAGTGTTATTTTAATTTACATTTCTCTAATGGTCAGAGATATTGAACATTTTTTTCATATATTTGTTGACCATTTATACTTATTAGAAGTTTCTATTTCACTTGCCCATTTTGGTTCTTTTTAGGTTTTATTGTTATTGTTCTTTATATATTCTAGATATTAGTTCCCTGTCTGAGAAGTAGCTGACAAATATTTTTTTTCCTGTTCTGTAGGTTGTCTCTTCACTCTCCTAGTTGCTTTCTTTGATACATAAAGGAGCTTCTGAATTTGATGTAATTGCATTTGTTGAGTCTTGTTATTATTTCTTGTACAATTGGGGTTCTGTATTTAAAAATCCTTCCTATTCCTATAACTTAAAGTGTTTTGCCTATTTTGTCTTCCAGTAGTTTCAGTGTTTCTGTTTTTATGTTTAGATCTTAGTTTAGTACATGATGACAGATACGGGTCCTGCTTCAGTCTAACACAGATAGATACCTAGTTTTCCTGAGAGCTTTCTAGCTTTGGTCCAGGATTAAAGTTTTATTTGGCTGTTGATGTTGAGACATAGTTGCACAGGAAGCTGAGATTGCTTAGGAAAGCCTAGTGCAGGTGACTGACCATGGAGTTAGGCTGGGTAGGGAAGATGAAAGACAGATCAGGAGAACTGCAGTAGGAAGAATCAGAGGCTCTGACTTCTAAACAAGTTTTTTTAAAAAATAGTTATAGTGCAGTAAAAGTATGAAAGCATTGAAAGGTGGAAGTAGAATATTGGCATTTATCATTTCTAAACTGGAGAAATTCTGTTTGATGATAAGGTTCTGGGGTATGACATGGGAATAAATGGTTACAGTTGAGAAAATTAACCAATGTATTGAATACTATTATATTAGATGGGTCATATACCTGATAATTGCACTGTCTTGGATAATGGAAATCAGAGTAGAAAGAGAACCAGTTTCCTAAGCCTTTAATCAATTTAAGAGAATATCCAAGAGATGGGAAAATAGCAATAAAGGGTTATAAGTAAGTATAAACTGAGTGTTTATGTAGACATGTAAAATATTTTGGACAATTTGTACCCAGTATTTCCTAAACTATTAAAACACCCCATTCTTTCATTTTGTTTTGATATGTTAACCAGTGAATTCTTTCCTCATTTCTATTTCATTTCTATTTCCTCATTTCTATTATTTAAGGGAAGTAATAAAATCATGAATATTTTACTATGTACCATAGGTGTCAGAGCTAGACCAGTGAAGAACATAGACAAAATGTACATTTCACTAATACAGAAAAACAAAAATAAATAATTTAAATGTTGGACGATAGTGATACAGAGAAAAAAATAAAGCAAGGACCAGAGATAGTGACTGAAGAATATTGCACTTTTAAAGCAGGAGGTCAGCAAAAACCTCCAAAAAGCTAACTTTTGATGTCAGACCTGAAGGTTGTAAGGATATGTACATGGCAGATAGTAGGGGCGAGAACATACAATAGGAAAAGGAGAGAAGAATATAAAATTTGTAAAGTAGGGCCTAGCCTTAAAACCAGCAGGAGATCACTATGGCTGAAGGGAAGTATGTTCTTTATTTAAGATATGCTATAAAGTTGTCCCTTCATGTCCTCTGGGAATTGGTTCTAGGACTTCCTATAGATAGCAAAGATATCTTACACAGATGCTCAAGTTCCTTTTATAAAGTGGCACAGTATTTGCATATGTCCTCTCAGGTATTATAATTCATCTCCAGGTTATTTATGATATCTCGTACAATATGAATGTTATGTAAATGGTTATTATACTGTTTAGTGAATGATCACAAAGTCTATACATGTCCAGTACAGGCATAATTTTTAAAAAATATTTTCAACCCAAAGAACCTGCAGATTTAGAGAGTCAACTGCAAAGCACTTACTTTGTTTGGACAGTTTATCTAAATATTTTGCAAATACTAATTATTTAATACATACCACAACCCTATAAGATGGTTCAAATAAGGATCTGTGAAACAAATGTTAAGTAGCCTGTCAAAAAAGCAACAAAATACACAGCTAAAAAGAGTGGGGAACCAGGATCCTAACCTTTGGTTGTTTTGCATTGTGCTGCTCATTATAGTAGTAGGACATGAAATCAGCTAGCTGACTGGATTGTGGAAGTGGGAAGTTTAGTATACAGGCTTAAAAGCAGTTGTAAAGACTCTGACCTTCACTGGGATTGAGTTAGGGAGTAACTGGAAAGCATTATGTAGAATAATGACAAGATGTGATGAATATTTTAAAACCTTACTCTGGCTGTTTTGATAAAAATAGTACATAGGGGAGTGTGAGTAGAGACAGGAAGACCAGAAAGGAGGCCAATATGAGATCCAAGTAAAAGAAAACAGTGGCTTGGACTAGGGTGCGTGTGAAGATAATTTAATGAGGAGCAATTACATTCTGGATATTTATTTATTTAGAGTGAATAATATTTTTCTGATTACTTAAATGCAGGATGAAAGAAAGAGTCAACTACAATTCCAACCAGAATCAACAAATTTTTACTTTCTGAGATGGTAAAAACTCAAACAAGGAAAAAACTGGCAGGGAGATCAAGAGAGTTGGCGTGTATATGCGTGTGTGTGTGTGTCTGTGTGTGTGTGGGGAGGTGATGGGGATCAAATCTATGAGTGCTGTGCCACTGAGCTGTGTTCTCAGACCTATTTATTTATAATTTTGAGATAAGATCTTACTGAATTGCTTGTATAGGACTTAAAGTTATAATCCTGCTGCCCCAACCTCCCAAAATGCTGGAATTACACATGGGTGCTATTGTGTCAGGCTAGGAGTTGTTTTTAGATATGTTGAGTATAGATGCTTAGTGAGTATCTAAGTGGAGATATTGGGGAGGCAGCTAGATATATGAAACCCAAGACTCAAGAGAAAAGTGTTACAGGTAGAAATATACATTTGTCGAGTCCTCAGCATAGACTAGAAAGAGAAAATGACCAAGTACTAAACCAGTGAGCCTAACATTATGATGATAAGAACTAGACAAAACAGTAATAACCATATAGGTAGAAGAAAAAGTAAAGGTCACATCCTGCAATCTTAAGTTATGGAAGTGTTTTATAAATTAATACATGCACATGTGCATGCATGCATACCCACACATACACAAAAGCACATGCTCGTGCCCATACATTACACAAACTACATTATTATTTATGAAGAGAGAGTGACGGAATACCAGCTATAAATAATGGTCTCTACTTGGGGTCAGATTTCACTAAGAAGGCAAATTATTAATAAGATAATGTCTCAGTTACTTTGTCATCGCTGAGACACAGTACCTGATACCTACAACTTAAAGAAGGAAAGGGGTTTTTGGCCCATGGTTTGTAGAGGTTCCAATTCCTGGCTGGCTCGCTCCAAGGCATGACAACATGGCAAAGGTGCATGTCAGAGGAGACTTACTCATGGTATGGCAGGCAGGAAGCAGAGAGCAATCAAGGCAGGAGAGAAGGAGCTATCCCCTTCCAGGCTATGCCCCCAGTGACCTACTTTCTTCAATCAGCCTTCATCTCTCAAATCACATTTAACTATAAATTCATCAGTGGACTAATCCACTGATATGTGTCACATCCCCATAATCTAATTACCTCCCAAAAGACCTACCTATGAGCACATGAGCTCTAGGGGAACAGCTAGATAAAACCATAACAGATAGTTTGACAGTATGAAATCAAGCTAGAGCGAGTTCACTGTATTACCACACTGGCTAGATAATTAAGCTGTGATAACTCAGGTCCCACTCCAGCATGAAACACTCCTGTTCCTTGGACATTACTGGCCTTTGTGTAAGCCCGTTTCGTTTAGACAGTTCTTTACAGTGTAAAGTTTCCCCAATATATCTGTCTTGTCTGAGCTTCTATGCCTCAAGAGAAGGTATCTCTCTTCAGGTTTATTAATGTGCCAAATCTCATTTCTAGGTCTTGATCTTATAGCTCTCCTATATTGGGGTGTGTGTGTGTGTGTGTGTGTGTGTGACTATTTGCTTAGACTTAAATGTTTGCTACCTTATAAAATGTGTATGTCCTTTCTGAAAACTCTGTATACAATTTTACAAGTCCATAAGCTTCAGTTCAGTGCTCCTATCTCTATTTTATGGAATAGCTGACCTATCTCTATTTTATGGAATAAGTTGACCTATCTCTATTTTATGGAATAGCTTTTTCACATTGTGGGACCCCTTCATCATCTCTACCTCCTCAGCACAAATAGCTAAGGCTCGTACTAGTCGATGCTGAAATTCAGCCTGTAGTAGGAGTGGGATAATCTCATTATAACCTAAACATTTAAGAATTCCTGCATCGCAGGCACACACACACACACACCTACATACATACATATATTTGGTTAAGATTTTGAAGGAAATAGAAGAAGAATGAAAATATTTACTTGATGGGAATGAAAAGAACTTTTCAGAATATAAAGATTAACGCCATCTGAACTTCACAGAAAGTATCATGAGAATGTCAGTGATTAGAACTGATCTGATATTTGGCTTTTTCAACCAGAAGATGGACTTGATTCAGATTACCACATCTATGGTTTTGTTTTGAAGGGTGGAGAGGGGAAACCAATTATTTATCTCTTTGTTCCAGGCCTTTTTTTTTTTTTTCCTGTACTGTAGATTCTGAAAAGCTAATAGAGGAGCCAGCCTTTCATATCCATTAAGGTTAGCCCTGAAAATGTTGAATTTGATCTCTTCCATTTGCCATCTGGATACAGTAGAGAAAGAACTATTCTGCAATGAGTTGCTGGACACCATCCAGAAAATAATATGTCAGGGCATCAAAGGCTTGAGGCACTTGGTCCAGTCTGTCTAATGATCACAGGCAGGGTCTGCTCTTCAGTTTGTAGTATGTTTTATTTTTTGCAGTGGCAATATATATCACAGTAAAGTAGATCATAAGGATTACTGCCAACTTGTCAAAGCTAGGATACTTCTATCAGACTTCAAAAAAGGACTATGTTTTAATTGGGTAAAACTTGATTTCCAAATTATTCTCCCTTCATCTCAATCTATCCCTTTCTTATGGTCAGGATTTACTACAAGAAAGATACTGATTCATAGATTATTTCATTCTGCACCCAAGTTCCAAATTTAAAATCTCTTTGAGATTTACCTCATGTAAAATGGTATTCATAGTTCTTTTTATAAATGGGCCTAGTATCTGGCCAGCTAATGACCATACTGGCAACTTTCCAGGAATCTGACAACTACATCTCATTATTCACACCAACTGGAGCCAATTGTGGGTAGGTTATTTACTTATTTATTTATTTTCTGTTACTTTAAAATGTGGATAGGAAGAAACAGCAGTGGCCTGTTCTCTAGTATCCTCTGGATGGGGGGGGGGGGCTTGCATAATAAAACCTATAATGGGAGCATATGGCTGCATTTTAAGGTAGTTGGAGGCCATCTCACTCTACATTCTGATACAGCAGGCTTTGGTTTGAATCTTTGCAGGATGTACTTAGAAATGAGTTTTTAGCTTCTGTAGCAGACAGAATTGTGGGTAATTGCCACATCGTCTCTTCAACTGAGATGGGATGACAGGCAGAATTGTCAAACTCTAACCATAAAAATTATTTTCCTTGTGAACAAGGTGATTCTCAGGCTGCACTCTAAATATTAGATCAACTCCCAAATCTCAGAACCTTATCGAAGAAGCTCTGGATGCTCTTGGTGAATTCTTGCCAGGCACTGAAAGAGTTTTGTACCTTGTTTGTGTTCCTTTTTAGGTCTAATTTTAGTATATGTGCTGCCAAATTGAGCACCCTTGATAGGACCAAAGTTACTGTTTTTTTCTGCTCCAAACTGGTTCTGTCTGTTCTCCCTATTTCTCATTATTAAGGGACTTTAATCTCAGAATCTTCTTGTTCTTGTCTATCTTAGATCCCTTAATACTGAGAAAAAGTACTTCATCTAGATTAAGAAGAAGAAACAGAATCTCCAAACCTTATTAATCCAAACAGTGCTGCCAATTTTTAGGAGTATTGTCCCTGTTGAGCTTTGATTTGTCCACTCACCTTTTTTTTTTCATGCCAGAGATTGAACCCAGGGACTTTTTGGTCTATCTGTAGCCCTTTTTTCATTTTTATAAATTTTGAGACAGAGACACTAAATTGCTCTGGCTGGCATCTAATTTGTCGTTCTCTTGCTTCAGACTCCCAAAATGCTGGGATTTCAGGTGTGTATTGTCGTGTCCAGGTGAGCCTATCCCTTTCTGTATGTCTTATTTTTGCCTGCTCTGAGATCCCCTCTCTGGTGAAAAAGAAAAAAGAAAAGAAAAAAAAAACAGAAAGAAAAAAAAAAAAGCTAAGCTTCAAGCATTATTACAGCCACTTTCCTGGCCCTACCATCTCCCACTGTTTTTATTCCCTTGGTGCCTTACCCACCATATTTGTAAAATACAAATAATGGTGGTACTTATACTATAGCTGCATTATAGCTTTGTTGTGAGTAAATGAAAAGAACAACATGGTATGGCAGAATGCTGAATACATATGCATTTACTACCATGGTTCTTATTTGATATACTTTTGAATAAACAGGCACCATAGTTTGGATCTTAAGTGTCCCCCAAAGGTCCTTGTATTTTGGGAAGTGGTGAAACCTTTAGGAGGTGGGCCCTTGTTGGAGGAGTCATGGCACTGGGGGTATACCCTTAAAGGAGATGTGGGCCCCTGGCCACTTCCTCTCCTGATCATTGCTTCTCAGTGACCATGAAGTGAAGACACCTTCTCCACTTCATGCTCTGATCATGATGTTCTGTGCTGCCATAGACCCAAAGTCTGGGCCAAGTGTTGACAGACCGAAACCCTGAAATTCTAAGACTAAAATATTTTCTTCATTAAGTTGTTCATCTTAATATTTTGTCATAGTGATGGGAAGGGAGCTAATATAAGAGGTGTACTTATTTTTACTTCGGCCAAGTACTAAGTGTGATAAGCCTTTTACTATTATAAATGAGGAGAACTTGTATTCTCGTGAAAGAATGTCAAGAATTAGCAAGCAAGAAAGATTGAAGCAAGGGGGAGATCCTTAAAATCACAGTATTGTCTTGCTAGTTTTGTAATAGTAGCAGATGCATAGTATGTTGGAAACAGCCAAGATGCTCAATCTCCCACTGCAAGGTAAAATCTGGAAGTACAGAGATTTCATCTTTTTGTTTGGTTTTGCCTTACCAGTCTCTGCAACAATTCCTGACCCCTAAAGATAGTTATCTTCTCCTTGACCACAGCTCAGTCCCTCATAAACTCCTGTGAATTTTTTTAAAAAAGGACTTTTTAACATTTTTTTCTTTTTTTAAACTTACTGCCTGTCTGTACGCCTTCCTAATTTTAAAAAATTCTTTGTTTTTGGTATGAGGCAAGACCACTTCTGCTGCTGTGGAAGCCAAAGTAGGGCATCGGAGAATCTTCTTCTCTCTGTTCAGGTAGAATGAGCGAGTAATGCACTTGAACTGAGTGCAGCGATTTATCTGCCTGGCCTTTGAATCTTGCAGAGAGCAAATGAGCTCATTGAAGGCAAGTGTGGTGGACAGGTCGGTGGTAATTTAGAGATCTTCTAACATATAGAAGTGGTCAGTAGCGGAAGGAGGGGAGAGAACAGCATATGTAATAGACAAGGTGCAGCCAGGAAGGTTGTCATAAATCAGGAGCATGTGTTGGTAATGAGCACCAGTTTTTAACACAGTGTTTTAGGAAGGCCAAGGGAATGGGATCAACTGATTAAGTAATATAGGTACTAGGTAGTCACCACTGGATTTGGCACTGGAAAGGTTATTGGAGACTTTGACAAGAAAAGATAGGATCCCAAGAAAAATAGGGATGAGAACAAACATCAGTCTAGAAGAGACCATTTTGAGAGTTTGGGAATAGAAAAAATATTAACAATAAACTTTCACTGGGAAGTTTTAGGTGCACAGCAAAATAGAAAATACAGTTTCCATACCTCCTCTTTCTGCACATAGGCATAGCCTTCCCATTGTAGACTTCCCACACTACAACGGTACATTTGTCACAAGTGATGAGTCACTACTGACACATCATTATCACTCAGCCTGTATTCACACTAGGGATCACTCTTAGAGATGTGTATTCAATGAATTTAGATATTTAATGACATGTGTCCATCATTGTAGCGTTGTACACAGTAGTTCACTGCCCTAAAAAGTTCTGTGTGCTCTCCCTTTTCATCCCTCCTTTTCCTCAACAGCTGGAAATTGCTTTTTACCATCCCCATAGTTTTGCCTTTTACCAACTGTCATATAGTTGGAATCATACAACATATGTCCTTCTGAGACTGGTTTCTTTCTCTAAGTAATAAGCATGTAGCTTTTCCCCCTGTCTTTTGTGGCTTCATAGCTCATTTCTTTTTAGCACTGAGCAATACTCCGCTGTCTAGAGGTACCAGAAATTACCTGCTCGTCTATTGAAGAACATCGTGGCTGCTTCCAAGTTTTGCCAAGTACAAATAAATAAATACCAGATCTACCAAGTAATGCTTTGGATTCATTGTTGTTCCATCCTTTTCCTCAGTGCCGCACCCACTCTATCAGCCTGGCTCATGGAAATTCCCTTTCAAATCCTTGTCAAATCTGTCCACATCAGTTCGTGTTCCCTAAGCGTAACTACTGTCATTACCTACCTCTATTCCTGTAGTGACTTTCCTTCTTCCTTTCTTGGCTACCTTCTATTCTTTCTTCATCTAGAGATCAGAGTAATCCTTGTGATATATAAATCTGATTAAATCACTCCTTACTTAAGATCTTTGCATCAGTTCCCCATACTGGCTCCTTCCCATACCTGCAAGGCCGCTCTGTCTGCTTTTCCAGCCTCATTTCCTGGTCCTCTGTTCCCCTTCATCACCACACACCACGATTGCTGATCTTTCTTCTATTGTTGCCATTTTTTTTTTTTTTTACTTGGGAATATTTTTGTCTTGCCTCTTTTTAAAATTTCTTCCCCCTTTAGGTAAAATTAAAATATATACTCCAAGATACTTTTTGTGTGCATTCTGTCTAAACTAGGCACCTCTATAATACACTTACTTTCATTTTTTCCTGCATGGTACTAATCATGTTCTACTATTATATTTATTTGTTTCCTTGAGCTTTGCTTGAGTTTTCCTAAAAGTTAAGCTCCATAATAAATGCCTAATATACCACATAAATAGAACTGCAGAAATATTTATTAAATGACCATCTCTTCCACTAATAATAATATTCTTAAGCTAGTTTTTGAATTTCTTGAAGCATCTTTTTTTTTAAACCAGAAATGTTTTGATGTGTAACTTAATGACTTAATGTTCCTATGACCTGTGGTTCTCAAAAGGAAGAGAACAGAGGCAACAAAATCATAGAAAGGTAATTATCAGATGATAGGCATGAAGAAAATGTATCCTAGTATTACAGGTGTCCGTTAATTAAGAAGAACTTGTTACATCTACATATATTTACTTGGGAGGATATCCATGGTATTTTTAAAATTTTATTTATTTATTTATTTATTTTTGGTACTGGGGATCGAACTCACTACCTCATGCTTGCCAGCACTATCTATGGTATTTTGTAATGTGGTAGTAAAAGCAAATGAGAGTAATATCCCAATTTCATTTAAAAATTTATGCTATGTATGTAAATTTTTCATGCTTTTGATAAAAGTGTGAATAGATATGCTCTTATGACCTGATGCTGATGGCTTTTAAAAGCAAAGGAAGCTTTTATTCTTTTCTTTATATAGTTTTATATTATTTGGCTTGTTTTTTTTAAATTTTATTTTAAAGAGAATAAAACAAAAATGAACAGAACAAAGCAAACCAGAACAGAACAATACAATCAACACAGCACTTCACAACAAGACAACCGGATATTAACAGTAGCTACCATAATGTCTTTCTTTGAAATAGTTGAGCATAGCTTCACACAGAATAACACCAAACATAATAAAATAATATAAAACCATTCAAGAGATGAAAGTGTTACAGGACATTCAAAACCAAATAACAGAAAATGAATAATGGCTACTATAATATCTTATTTTCCTTAAAAAATTTGTTTATACTATCACACATATTAAAATTCAATAAGACACATGATAGAACCATGGTAATAAAAGAACAAAAGCATCATAAAATTTCAAAGCAAGATGATATTAAATCAGCAATGGCTGCCATAATATCTTGTTTTCTTCAAAATAGCTGTTAATAACATCATACATAATAAAATCAAGCAAAACAGAATAAAACCATTCTAACTAATGAATGAAAACATTATAAGGCTTCAAAATAATGCAATGGGGATTCATGATTACGATAAAATTTTATGTACTCTTACCATTTTTTACACTAGGGAGACTATATGGTATTTATACATGTGAGTTTGATTTATTTCACTTATGAGGATGGTCTCCAGTTGCATCCATTTACCTATAAAAGCTTCAATGTGATCCTTCTTTATAGCTGAGCAGTACTCCATTGTATAAAAATACCACTACTTTTTTATTCATTCCTCAGTTGATGGCCACTTAGGTTGTTTCCAAGATCTAGCTATTACAAATTGTGCTGCTATAAACATGGGTGCACATATATCACTGTGGTGTGATGTTTTCAGTTCTGGGAATATGCCCAGAAGTGGGATAGCTGGGTCAAATGGGACTTCCAATCCCAGCTTTTTGAGGAATCGCCAGACTGACCTCCATAGTGCTTGTACCAGTCTACACTCCCACCAACAGTGCAGAAGAGTTCCTTTTTCCCCACAGTCTCTCCAGGATTTCTTATTGGTTGTCTTCTTGATCCTGCGCATTCTTTGTGGAATGAGGTGGAATCTCAGTGTGATGTTAATTTGCATTTCTCTAATGACTAATGATGCTGAACATTTTTTCATGTATTTATTTGCCATTCATATTTCTTCATCTGAGAACTGTATATTCATCTTGGATGCCCATTTTTGGATTGGGTCTTTGAATTTCGGGGGTCTGATTTTTTTTTTTTTAATTCTTTTGTGTTCTAGACAGAAGTCCTTTGAGGGACCGTTCAGTAAGATTTTTTTTTCCAATTTGTGGGTTTTCTGTTCACTATGCTGGAGATTTCTTTCGACATGCAGAAACTCTTTAATAAGACATGATCCCAGTTATTGATTCTGGGAAGTATTTCTCGTGCAGTTTGGTTCTTGTTCATGAATTCTCTACCTACCCCTATGTCCTCAAGACTTTTACCTTTGTCTTCCAACAGATTTAGTGTTTCTGTTTTAATATTTAGATCTTTGATCCATTTAGAGTTTAGTACATGGTGATAGGCATGGGTCTAGTTTTAGTTTTCAGCATATGGATAGCCAATTTTTCCAGCACCACTTGTTAAAGAGACTATCTTTCATCCAGTGAACAAGTTGGGCCCCTTTATCAAAGATAAGATGGCTGAGTGTGTTTGTAGTTATAGTTGTGTCTTCTGATCTATTCCATTGATCTTCAGATCTGTTTTTATTCCAGTACCATGCTGATTTTATTACAGTAGCTTTGTAGTATAACTTCAAGTCAGGGATTGTGATGCCTCCTGCCTTGGTTTTGCTGCTTAGAATTGCCTTTGCTATTCTAGGTCTCTTCTGGTTCCAGATGAATTTTAGGAGTGATTTCTCTTTATATGAGAGATATGCTAGTGGTATTTTGATTGGGATTACATTAAATCTGTATAATAATTTTGGGAGAGTGGCCATTTTTACAATATTTATTCTTCCTATCCATGAACAAGAGATGTCTTTCCATTTTCTGAGGTCCTCTTTGGTTTCTTTTTTTCATTGAATTATAATTTTCCCTGAATAGATCTTTTACTTCTTTTGTTAGATTGATTCCTATGTATTTCATTTTATTGGATGCTATTGTGAAGTGTGAGGCTTCTCTTATTTCTCTCTCAATGATTTTGTTGTTGCTATTGATTTTTGAGTGTTGACTTTGTATCCAGCTACATTACTGAATTTATTTATTATACCTAGGAGTCTTTCAATGTAGTTCAGTGGAGTTCAATGGAGTTAGAATACCATATCATCTGCAAATAAAGATAATTTAACTTCCTCTTTTCTTATCCTAACTCCTTTGATTTCTCTCTCTTGTCTAATTGCTGTGGCTAGTATTACCAGCACTATGTTGAAAAGGAGTGGTGATAATGGACATCCTTGTCTTATGCCTGATTTTAGGGTAAAGGCTTTCAGTTTTTGGTCATTTAATATGATGCTGGCTGTTGGTTTGTCATAGATGGCCTTTATCATATTGAGGTAAAGACGATCTATTCCAATTCTCTGTAAGGTTCTTATCATGAATGAGTGTTGGACCTTATCAAAAGCTTTTTCTGCATCTATAGAAATGATCATGTGGTTCTTATTTTTGGCTCTATTGATATGCTGGATTACATTTGTTGATTTACATATGTTGAAACATCCCTGTATGCCTGGAATGAATTCCACTTGATCATGGTGTATAATCTTCTTGATGATTTGCTGCATTCTGTTTGCCAATATTTTATTGAGAATTTTTTGCATCTATGTTCATTAGGGTGATTGGCCTGTAGTTTTCTTTTTCAGTTGGGTCTTTCTCAGGTTTTGGTACTAGAGCAGTATTTGCTTCCAGGAATGAGTTGGGAAGAGTATCTTCCCTTTCAATTTCATTGGAGAGTTTCAGGAGTGTAGGTAATAAGTCTTCTTTGAATTTGTTGTAGAATTACGCAGTGAATCTGTCTGGGCCTAGGCTCTTCTTAGTTTGTAAGGATTTAATTACATTTTCAATTTCATTAATAGAAATTGGGTTATTCAGCAGGTTTGTGTCTTCTTGACCCAGCTTTGGTATTTCATATGTTTTTAGAAATCTGTCCATTTCTTCTGTGTTATTGAACCTATGAGAGTAGAGGTTTTTGAAACAGATGTTGATGATCTTCTGTATTTCCACAGAGTCAGTAGTGATTTCACTCTTTTCATTCCTTATTGCACAAGTTTGAGTTTTTTCTTTCCTTTTTTTAATAAGGTTGGCAGGGGCTTATCAATTTTATTTATTCTTTTAAAGAACCAATTTTTTGATTCTTTGATTCTTTGTATTGTTTTCTTAGTCTCTATTGCATAGATTTCTGCTCTGATCTTTATATTTTCCTTCCTTCTTTTGGCTTTGGGCTTGACTTGCTCTTCTTTTTCTAAATGTTTGAAGTGTAGCATCAGGTTGTTTATTTGTGTTCATTCTGTTTTCCTAATGTGGCAATTCACTGCAGTAAATTTTCCTCTGAGGATTGCTTTCATTGCATCTAAAAGATTCTGGTAAGTTGTATTTGTATTTTGGTTTTCTTGTAGACATTGTTTAATTTCTTCTTTCATTTCCTCTGTGACCCACTGATTGCTCAAGAGTGTATTATTCAATTTCTATGTGTTTGTGGTGTTTTTGCAGTGTCTTTTATCATCAATTTCTAGTTTTATGGCACTATGATCCGATAACTTAAATGGGATAATTTCAATTCTTTTGCATTTACTTAAGTATGTTCTGTGGACTAGTATATGGTCTGTTTTAGAGAATGTTCCATGTACTGCCGAGAAGAATGTATATTCTGATGTTGTTGGATGGAACACTCTGTATATGTCTATCAAGTCCATTTGTTCACAGGTGTGATTCAGTTCTGTTATTTTTTTGCTGATTTTCTGTCAGGTTGATCTGTCCCTTTGTGTCAATGACATGTTAAGGTCTCCTGTTATAATTGTGATATTGTTTATTTGATTTTTCATTTCTGTTAATACTTATTTTGTGTAGCTGGGGGCTCTGGAATTTGGTGCATATATATTTAAGATTGTTATCTCTTCCTCTTGAAGTTTTCCCCTAACTAGCATGTAGTGACCTTCTTTATGTCTTTGGATCATTCTTGGTTTGAACTTCATATTGTCTGCAAACAGAATAGCTACCCCTGCTTTTTTTTGAGTTCCTATTGCATGGAGTATTGTTTTCCATCCTTTGACTTTCAGTCTGAGTTTCCTTTTGGATTAGGCTGGTTTCTTGTAGAAGGCATATGGTTGGTTGTTGTTTCTTGATCCATGCTGCTAGTCTATTTCTTTTAATTGGTGAATTGAGGCCATTTACATTAATGGTTATAACTGATATATATTCATTTATTTTTGACATATTATCTTTCTGCTCTTGTATCTTTACCTTTCCACTCTGTTTACTTGTCTGCCTTGCTTAGTGGTTTTTTCCTATGTGTATCTAGAATGTCTTTCAGTATTCTTTGCAGGGTTGATTTGGTGATCATGAAGTTCTTCATATGTTCTTTGTCATGGAAGTATCTTATTTCTCCATCCATCTTGAAGGACAGTTTTGCAGGGTACATCAGTCTGGGTTGAAAGTCACTGTCCTTTAGGATCTGAAATATTTCACTCCATGCTCTTCTTGACTTTATTGTTTGTGGTGAGAAGTCTGCTGATTCTGATAGGTTTTCCTTTATAGGTGATCTGTCTTTTCTCTCTAACAACTTTTAATATTCTGTTCTCATGTTAGATTTCTGGGATGGTGATTATTATATGTCTGGGTATAGTTTTATTTTGGTTATGGCTGTTTGGAGTTATATATGCCTCACTAATCTGTATGTCAGTTTCCATTCTCATGTTTGGGAAATTTTCAGCTATTACTTCTCTTAATAGCCTCTTGATATCATTTGTATTGTCCCCTTCTTTTTCATTTATCCCTATCAATCTTATGTTGTTTTTCTTTGCATCATCTTGCAACCGTTGAATTGTTAGTTCCTGATTCCTTGTTATTTTTAAAAGATCTTTCCTTTCCTGTTCACTAGCTGCAATCTTATCTTCAAGGTCTGAAATTCTATCTTCACTTTCACTGAGCGGGTTTTGGCAACTTTGTATAGAATTTTTGATTTCCTGTATATCTCTTTGAATCTGCTTCACGTATTTTGTTTGTTTCTTATACTGTTCAATCAGAGATTCTGTTTGCTTTGTTCCTCTAATTTTTTAGCTGTGTCTTCTTTAGATTTGTTCAGCATTTCTCTCTTTACATTTATCATTTCTTCTTTTACTTGGAATATTATTTCTGATTTGAGTTCTTTTATAGCTTCCTGGAGTTCTTTCTTTATTTCAGTTGATATCATTTCAGGCATTTCAGGTGTATGGCTTATATTTTTTTCTATGTTCTTGGCTCCTAGGCTTGATTAGCATGGGCTGGAGGTTTGAGATTGCATTTTGGCCTTTCATTTTTTCATTTTCCTGTATTTCCAGGTTTTGAGTGATGTTCTAAAGCTTCACCCAGGCTTGCTGGAAATCACTTCCGGCACCCTCTGCTCATGGGACTGAATGGAAGTCTCTGGGTATGGCCCAGTCAAGCCATTGGGATCTCCTGTGTTTCCTCAGGTGGTTCAAGAAGCTGAGCAGGCTCCTAACCACTGGAAACTGTAGTCTAAATCTCTCCCTGAGTTTACACAAGCATGCTGGAACTCACCTCATGCTCTCTCACCTCCCTGGATTTATTATTTGGCTTGTTAAAAGAAACAAGTATTACAGATCTTCAGGATGGTACTGGGTATTGAACTTGGGAAACACATGACAGACAAGTGCTCCTCCACTGAGCTACATTCCCAGCTTTTGATGTTTGTATTTTGAAGATCTAGTCTAATTTTCAAGGTTATCTTTGAATTTTTAATCCTCCTACCTCAACCCCCAAGTAGTATGGTTGGAGGCATTCACCACTCCACACAGCTACAGCTTTTTGGTTTATTTGTTTGTTTTTTTAGTTTAATAAGGAGATAAGGTGGGTGGCAAGTGTAGGGTTCCTACAGGTATATTTGAGAAGAGTAGGGTAGGACAAATAACCCCAGATCGGGGTAGCTTTTTACATTTCTCCGCAATAGTGAAGAATTGAAGGAAGATCTGGTAAAGAGATGGAGACTAAAGAAAGAGACAGGAAAAGGAAAACTTGATGGAGAAATATTCTGAGGGCCACTAAAAGGTAACCTGTCACACTATGGAAAACATTAATCTTAGAGGGATTTTTTTTTTTCTCTAAAGAAAAAGAAAAAGGATGGTTTTTAACATGGGAGTATTTGGAAGTGCAAAGTAGAAAAGATGTACATAGTAATGTCTGTGAAGCAAGAAATGAGATCACCTGATAAATAGAGGGAGCTCTTGGGTCCTTAACCAGCTGGAGATTAATGGAAAGTAAACCAGGCCAGTAAAGTAGCTGTGTATAGGTCAGTCTTCACCAAATCACAGACTTAGTAAGGGCAGCAGCTGTGTTTTATTTGTTCTATATTTTAAAATTTATTTTCACATTTTATTATATACTTACTATTGTGTCCTCAGTTTCCAAGGGGGTATTTGGCACATGGCTAATCTCAATAAATATATGGATAGATGGATGGATGAAGGAAGGAAGTTAAGGATGGATCTAGTATTTAGAATGTGCTCACTGCAAAGTTATTTTATTGAATTAAATTACTGCTGCCCTTAACAAAATCCTGGATATAACTGAACATACTTATTAAACTAAACCCATACCTATAACTTGAAAAGGGGACTTAGTAAAGTAGATGGTACTTTTTTTATAGCCCCCAAATCATGACAGTTGGCATTCCCTAGGTTAAGGGATAGCAGTGGTATTTTGTCTGGGCAGTAGTAGGTGGAAAGGGTGTGTTATGATATCTAACATGTATCATTCTGCTGCTTGTAGCTCTGAAATCTGACCCACATACAGAAATATCATACTGAGGATTTCCATGTTTCCTAAGGAAGCTGCACCTTGCTATTGTTGATTTATCAGCTTCTAATAACATTAAGATTATTCAGATCTCCATGTTTAAAATTGAATTGTGACCAGCCTGAGATCTTGCATTCAGGAGTATTATGTTATATATATAATAAGTGACTATGTACATTTCAGAGCCTTTACTTCAGTAAAAGGCTTTGAAGAGTAAGGACAGGATCAGACACTGCTAGCAAAATGAAAAGAAAAAGGCTTTTGAGAATAAAAAGGAAAATGATGATGAAACCATCTTTTAGTCATTCAGACAATTATATACTAAGGGGCTATTGTAGCTCAGTGATAGAGTATGTGCTTACATTGTACAGGATGCAGAGGTACGCAGATATAGAGGTTAATTAATAATAATTATGTATGGACACCTACACTATACAGAGAGTTCTTATTAAGCTGAGACTAGTAAAATGTGATTTGTTCTTTGAGAACATGTTTGATTCTTCTTCATAAATTTTAGCATGGATCTGATTTGGATTTATGAGCAGAACATATATTCCAAAAGAAAGTTGAAATAATTCTCTGGTTAAACAGACAATTGGCCTCTACTTGCCAATGAACTTTAGAAGTTTGCAGTTTTCTTCATTACTGCTGAGAATGCTAGTAGGACCGAAGCATTTTCTAGCGTTGCTTTTGGTTGTTAGGAACCATTGCAGTGGAAGCCCTGACCCCTATGAACCATAGCAGCAGCAGATGAGCAAAGAACAAACTAGATTTCAAAATGTTTTGTTTTCCAATGTTATTTGCTGTGTTGAAGTCATCATGCAACATCTGATATGGATTTCACGATTCTTATTCTTTTTAAGGATTCAGATTTTAAAAACATAAACACATTTCTACTCAGTTTCACTATGAATCCCAGCCCTTAATTTAACTCAAAACATCCTGATCCTGTGGTGTTTTGCTCTGTTTCTGCCCTTGCCAGATTAGGAATGCTCCTGGGTGCCTGGTGGGGTGCAGGTAGTGCTGTTCTAGAAAAGGAAATGGCACTGTATTGAAGATTAAACACATACTCTAAGTAGAGCTAGTCAAATCAAACTGAATTCTTACCCTGAGCTCTCTGTGTACTTGTGAATGTCTGTTTAACAGCACAGGGATAAAATTAAGTATCTGGAAATTATCACATAAAACCTGCTTTGAACCTTAAGGTAGGATTGCTTGCATTGTAAGAGGAATTGAGTAACATTATAGGGGGATCATAAATTTAGTTATTGTTGGATGTGGTGAAATTAGTTGTTGCTGGGCTTAGTGGCACATGCAATTAAGTTCATGCCCAACTTGGGTGACTTAGGGAGACTCTGATTTATAGAGACTCTATCAATGCAAAGGTGCTCGGTTCAGTACCATATATATGCCATGTATGGTACCATATATATGGCATATATATATATATATATAGTATATATATGGTGGTATTTATACATGTATACTGCATATATAGTAGTTGTTATAACCATATATTATTTTAAAGGGAACTTGACTACAGATTCAATTAAAATGATAATACATCAGGAATTTGGAAAAGTGTTCTGATATCATTGTTTACTAAAAGGTGTCCATGATGTACACAGGCTGCTTGAGAGGAAGCATTTGAAAATTCTCTTTCCTACTCTTGGTAAATGTCTTCCCTTCATCCTCCTTTTCCCTGAGATCCTTGAGTACCATGAAACTTAAGATCAGATTGATGGCTCTTGTATCCTAGAATGTTCATTTCTGCTACATCCATGTATGTGTATATATTGAACCTCTACTCCCTGAGGGATAAAAGCTTGGCTTATGTACTATAAAGTTTCTCTGACTGGTGAAGCTAGTAGACATGTAGAACAAATAAGTTACCATGTTGTCTAAAAGAAGAACACAGCATGATAGGTACTTATAGGAGCAAGTAAGTCATACCTGGGGATTTAGAGATGTCACAAATGTGAGTACTCTGAACTGGGTCTTAAAAGATAAATTGCAATTTTTCACATGAGAAAAGGTATGCTAGGCAGAAGACACTGCATGCATAAAGGCTTAGAATTTAGAAAGAATATGACTTTTTTAAGTCTCAGGAAAGTGTACAGCTCACAGAATGGAGGGATAGTAGAAAATGGCTGGAAAAGTAGACTTGCACCTTACTAACTCAGTAGCACAAATGAATGTAATAGAAATTCATCAAAGAAGTTAAAATTGTTGGAAATAGAGCCAAATAGGGTGGCACATGTCTAATCCAAGCACTTTGGGAAGATTGGGAGTTGATATTCTACATGAGCAACTTAACAAGACCTATCTTAAAATAAAAAGTAGAAAGGGGTGGGAAGGTAGCTCAGTGATAGAGCATACCTGAGTTTAATTCCTCAGTAACATACATACAGATACACACACACACACACACACACACACACACACGTTAGATAAAAGAAAATTTGAAAAATTCTTTTCTGACATAAACAATCTGATAGCTCACCAGGCTATTTTTTCTGCTACTGTATTTTGAAAAATCAGAAATTTCTTAAATGGAACAGAACAGAAGATACAGATACACTCAGCCATTTTATCTTTGACACAGAGGCCAAACATATTCACTGGAAGAAAAATAACCTCTTTAATTAGTGGTGCTGGAAAAATTGGCTTTCTACATACTGAAGGCTTGAATTAGACTTATGCCTATCACAACGCACTGAACTAAAGTCAAAATGGATCAGAGATCTAAATATTAAAATAGAAACACTAAACATACTGGAAGACAAATCTTAAGGATATAGGGGTAGGCTGAGAGTTCATGAATAAAAACCAAACTGCACGGGAACTATTTCAAAGAATAAACAACTGGAATCTCGCTTTATTAAGAAGATTTTTCACATCAAAAGAAATATTAACAGAGTGAAAAGAAAATCCTGAGATTGGGAGCAGATTTTTGCCAAATATCACTCTGACAAAGGACTTTTATCTAGAATGTATAAAGAATTGAAAAATATCAGGCCCCCCAAATTTAAAGGCCTAATCAAAAAATGGGCATCTGAGACAAATACACAATTTTCAGATGAAAAAATGCAAATGGATCAATGTGTGAAAAAATGTTCAACATCATTGGTCATTTGAGCAATGCAAATTAAAACAACATTGTGATATCACCTCATTCCAGAAAGAATGGCTGACATCAAGAAATTGACCAATAACAAATGATCTGGCAGGAATGTGAAGAAAAAGGAACCTTTCTCCATTGTTAGTGGGAGTGTAGACTGGTATAACCACCGTGGAAGTCAGTATGGAGATTCCTCAAAAAACTAGATTAGAGAGTCTATTCAACAGCTATTTTCCTTCTGTGTATTTTCCCAGAAGGGAAAATATATGTGTACCCATGTTTATAGCAGCACAATTTGTAATAGGTAACAAATTTGGGAAACAACCCAAATGTTCATCAACTGAGGAATGGATAAAAAAAGATGTGGTGTTTTTATATAATAAAATATTACTCAGCCATAAAGAACAATAAACTTGAGGCTTTTATGGGTAAATGGAGCAGCTAGAAACCATACTCATAAGTGAAATAAGTCAGACTGGCATGTATAAACACTGTATTGTCTCGCTAGCATAAAAAGCTGAAAAAGTAAATATCCAAAAGTTGCAATAGATACAGTAAAAGGGAAAGAAACTACTCAAACGAAATTCCATTGTTTGATTAATCTTGCATACCTGTATCTAGTAGTTTAAGCAGTTACTTGGAGGATAACAGTGTGCATTTTAACAACCATTATTAAATTCCTATCATCTTGTTTTGAAATCCTATATTGCTATTTTTCGTCATTTTGATTTTTAATTGTTTGCTTCTTGATTTTTCTGTATTTTTTCTTTAAAATAAAAAATAAAACAAACTAAGAAAATCACTTCTGTAAAATTGAACTGGTGGCGTTTTTAAAGCATTGCATTGTCTTTAACCATCGCTACTGCCTGTCTGCATAAAACAGTTCTGATTTACCTCACATATTTCACTCTTCATCAGTTTGATGCTTTGAACATAAACATTTGAAGTTACTTTCTTGTAACTATGATTATGTAATAGTAATATCAAAACAAAAATCTTATTTTCCACAAAAATATCCAAGAATTTACCATTCAAGGCAATCAGTGGTGTCACTTGAGGTACCAAGTGTTTATGATTAATAATTGTTTAGCACATAGTAACTTGTCATCTAACTAGAGAATTATACCTTTAGGGTATGCTTTCAAACCATGTGCTTAAAATTATTGAAAGAACAATATTGTATTATTTTGGTAATTATTTTATATATTAAAATGTAGCTGTGGAGAATGACATTTAAAAATTCTAGCTAGGAAGGAGAGGAGTCTAAAAAACTTTTAAGTAAGTTGTACTGAAAAACTTTATAGTTGAGTGAGCGCTGATTTTATGGTTAAGGTGTCATTAAAAACTATTTTTTTGACTCAAAGCACTTACAGAAATAGAGTATTTCTACATAAGAACAGGATATACAAAAATAAGCAGAGACTTTTATTTAGAATGTGCACAGTACATTGGAGCATAGTATGCAATACAAAAGAACATGATAAATATCCCACTGATGAATAAAGACAATTTCTTGGAGCTGTTGAAAATCAAAAGAAAATTAAAATGTTATTTTAATTTATACATTCACAACTTAGTTACTATAAGAATTCATAAATACCAAAAGAAATAATTGGAATTTTTTAAAGGTATGAAGCTTCATTATTTTACAAGAGAAAAATTTCTTCATTTTATTCACCAATATGTGATGAACTAACTTAATAGCAAAATGAAAAAATATGTCATCAGTTTATGTCTATAATCAAGATGGGGAAGGCTTTCTTAAGGAATGTTCTTGAATTTTTTTTAGGCTTAATGAAACAAATGGCTAAGCAATACAGAGTTACTTTACAGATACACACACACACACACAAGATTGAGTGTAAATCAGAATTAGGGTAGTGCCACTAAACATAAATAGAAAATTGAGCATGGTAGTAAAGTTTTTGAGGAAGAGCTATGTACTTGCATGTGCAAAATTCTAAGATTTATTAGTAAGTTTAAGGAATCAAATGCTCTGAAATGTTTCCAATACTGACACTTCTTTGATAACATCCTTTCTGCATCTGTATATAGATCACAAGTTTTTTCAAAGTTTTATAAGTGGCCCAAAGATATGACATGCAGGAAGCCATGTGGCATGTCAAAAATATATTGGACTATTTGTTCTCTAACATTATGGGCTGTTATTGAGAGCTTCCAGAGGTTATTGACATACTCTCTTAAACATAAAGAAGGATGGTGAATTAATGATCAGCTGACACTGAATTGTAAATTTGAATTTCTCTCCCTACTCAAGTTTATTAATTGCATACACAGGGTTTTAAGAACTCTTTCTGAAGAGCTTCAAAGAAAAAAAGTTGTAGACATGTGTACTTCATTTTCAAAGTAATAGTTCAGTAATTTTCTAACAAAACCTATATCCTAAAACCATTTGAGCTGTAGTGATTATGCCAAAAAATAAAAAATAAAATAGTCTCAAAATTTCAAAGGAAGAGAAAAGTTCTTTTAGAGGAGAAAAGTAGATCACGGACTTTCTAAACAAAACTCTGATTGTAGAGGAAATAGTACCGAGAATTAAGAAATGGAATCATATCAAAATAAATGTTTTGCACAGCAAAAGAAACAACCAACAGAATGAAAAGAAAACCTACAGAATGGGAAAAAGCTTTTATCAGCTATTCTTCAGACAGAGGGCTAATGTCTAGAATATATAAAGCACTAAACATGTTAGACCCGTCCCCCAAATAGACATTCCACAGAATACAAATGGCCAATAAATTCACAAAGAAATGCTCAGCACTGCTGGCCATTAGGGAAATCAAATAGAAACAACATTGAGATTCCATCTTACCTCCAAAAGAATGACTATCAGCAAGAATCAACTAATAAAAAGTGCTGTCTAGCCTGTGGGAGAAAAGGGACCCTTTTACCTTGTTAATGGGAATATAAATGAGTATGGAGATTCTTCCAAAAAAACTAAAACTAGATATTCCATTTGACCCTGTTAGGTATTGTCACAGAAGAATTAAAAACATATTACTGTGATAAATGCATACTCATGTTTATAGTAGCATAATTCATAGTAACTATATCTTGAAATGTATATGTCCATCAACAGATAAATGGATTTAAAAATGTGTTACACACAATGGAGTACTACTGAGCTATAAACAAAGATAAACTTGAATCATTTGTAGGCAAATGGATACACCTTGAGACCATATTGTTAAGTAAATCATATATGCAAGCTTAAATATTGCATGGTTTCTTTTATATGAGAAACTCAAATTATAAATAAACAGAAAAATAAAATACAGATAATTGGAAGTAGGAAAATAGATCTTTCTCAAATGAGAAGGGAATCCAGAGATAGAGAGAAGGAAAGGAGATTAAAAAAAAAAAAGAATTAAGATGAGTTATCTACATGTACCAACTCCACACAAGGAATATAAACTATATACTGCAAGCATGTACTAAAAATATTTTTTAGAAGATTGTATTTAGAGAACTACAAAGACCCTATAAAATCTAACTAGTAGAAGATAATAGAGATTTAGTTTTTTAAAAAGTGTATCTTGTATTACATCAGAAAAGTGATATACAATCAATAATTTTTCACCAAAAGAAATAGTATGCACTATGTTTAAATTTTCATTTTGCTGAATGATCACAGCAGGGAGACAATTTCAGAGTTACTATTTAAGTGGAATAAATACATAGAGCAGAGCCAATTGTGCGGAATAATTTTGTGGAATCAATGCAGGTGTGACATAGAACTTTGAATTAATCCCCACAGTAACAGCAACTGGCCGGCTGCTGCTGGAGTGGGGACAGCCATACCCAAGCCTCTCTCTGCGGATCTTTGCCATTCACAGAGTGTGGCGGGGTGGGAAACGACCACGGGCTTCACCAGGAAGCAGTCCTGGCCAGGAAACCGTTATCATTTTCATTGTTTTATTGGGTTGGGTTTTATTCTCTTTTGTTTTGTTTGATTGCTGAATCTGATGGCAGGAGCAGCTGTTTGAAAGATAACAAGACATACTATGGTAGCCATTTTGGATTTACTAATGGCTTGTTTTGAAGTCTTTTATTGAATTCACTGTTTTGGCTTTATTGTTTCTATTCTGTTCTGCTCTGTTCAGTTTTTATTACGTTCAAAAGTATCTGCAGCTATTTTGAAAACGACAGACACTATGGTAACTGTTGTTGGTTTCCTAAGGTTTTGAAGTCCTGTATCACTTATACTGGTTTATTCTTGATTGGTTTTATTCTGTTTTATTTTCCTTGGTTTTATCCCCTTTAAAATAAGGTTTAAAAAATAACAGCAATTTTATCTATGATTATACTACCTTAGTCAATCTGCGCTGTTTGTTTACTTGATGTGGTTCACTCAGTAATGCTTCCTGCATCTTAACACTACTACCTGTGTACAATTAGAGTTTGGCCAATCACAGTAGTCAATACAGAATGCTTTTATTCTACTCTGCATTGCCCAGTATTAGGTTGTGCGGTTCTGAAAGAGATGGTCAGTGGCTGGGGTGATGACATTATAGCCAGATTTTAGTTCTGGAAGACTTGCTGTATCAATTTACTGCTTCAGCCAAGTGCACTAAGCCTGCTGAAGAGTGTCTCATACTGGATGACCTCAAACAGCAGAAATATTTTCTTTCACAGTCGTGGAAGCTGGGAGTCTGATTTTGGGTGTTGGTAGGGAATGCTCTCCCCGTAGACCGTATGGAAGAATCCTTGCTTGCCACTTCTTAGCTTATAGTGGCTCCAGTAGTACAGCTGCATCATTCCAAACCCTGCGTCAGTCATCGATCACATGACCTTACCTCTATGTCTCCTCCATGTGTCTTCTTTCATTTAAAAAAATGATTATTGAATTCAGCGGACATTCTAATCCAGTGCGTCTTATTTTAACTGATTATATCTGCTTTCTAAATAAAATCAAATTTTGAAGTTCTAGGTAGATATGAATTTGTAGTAAAAATAGTTAAGCCTCTACACCAAGCAGTGGAAATACTATACATTTTTCTTACCATAAATGCTTAAATTGCTATATAAATATTTTTTATATTTTGGGCTTTAAATTACAGTTTCCAACAATTACTGATTGCTGTTAGGGTTTTATTTGAATATAGTTCTAGAGTTAGGATGCTTAATGAAAGATAGCATGATATAAAAGTATAAAGGGCAAACACAAAATTTCTCATAAGACTTTTAATTGCTCAATTGAAGTTGATATGGAGATACTCACCTCCATATATTTTAGTAATGTGTATGAAAAGTCAGATTATAGAGGATTTACATATTAAATTGAGGAAATTGGAATTGGGTCTGTAGGGAAGGAATAGCCAGTGCAGAATTACTGTTTTGAGGAGACATCACTGCTGATGGTATGGAAGGGTGCACAATCAAAAACTAGTGAAACAGGACAGGTGAGATGAATGAGATTTCTGACTATGCTGGTGGAAATGGAAAAGTGAAATCATACTGCATAATGTCCCTATTGAGTTAATAATTGATTAGATGATGGTAATAATAGCTAATATTTATTGACCATGTTTTAAGTGCCACACACTATTCTAAGCACTTTAGTGCACTTTTGTACTCTATCCTTGTAATAATCCTATGAAGTACTGTGCAGATTTTTTAGATGTAAAAACCAAATCACAAGTATTTGCTAAAGATCGTGCAGTTAGTAATTAGAGGAGCTAGGCCTTGAACCCATAGAATGTAGTGAAGGAAAAGAAGGAATTGGGAATGGCTCATAATTTGAATGAATGGCTATCATCCATTTCCAGGATTAAAAATGCAGAAGCAGAGCAGGTTTGGGAGAAGCTGTTCAATTTGTGAGTCAATGTATTTTGTTTTGAATGTAGTTGAGGTTTGGAGACTTGCTGGTGGTAAATTCAAATGGATATGTCTCATAGATGACCATGTATTACTGGAGTGATTTAATATTAACATTTCATCTTTTCTGATGAGAGACAATATTGTGTTAATATTTATATTAGGCAGCTGAGGAAACACATGAAAAGTATTAGTATTTTCTAGTTCTGAAAAATAATGCTTTCAACAGAGTGAAAAATCTTTGTGATTGTGTATTCTCATGTCCTTTTTACATAAAGATAGGTAAATAAATATCTTATTTGAGACTCTGTAGAATTTTTTAATAAATCAGATAGAGCAGTTTGTCATTAAGCCAATTTTCTTCATCATAGACCCTTCCCACTCAGCCTTTGATGCATACTTTCCACCAAATACACCCATGCATGGTTCTAACCACAGGGTATTCTGCTTCAAACCTGGCGATTTATGGAAACTGCTTTTGTCAAAATCATTAAAGAAAGAAATGCCTGTGAATTCTCCTTCCGAAGCACTGCCTGTTTTCTGTGTCATTTTGGTCTCATTAATCAGTGTCGCAGCAAGTAGACACTGTGCTGTGTATTTTACTGTCCCCGGCACAGCAGATCCTACATCTCTGCCCTCAGGCTGACACATTGGGGAAAAGGAGAGAGGGAAACCATCAATCTTCCCAGTTGCTCATGTCAGCAGCGATTCCTTCTCCCTTCCTGTTGGCTGTCTCTCTCACCACCTGTGTTTAGAATTAGCACTGAAGCTGCTGCCCAGATGAATAAGAACCACTGTCCTTGTCACCTGCCCTGGTACGGGCCACCACTTCTTAGTGAAAAAAAGTACATCAAGCAGTTATCTTCAGTGCAAGCAGTGTAGACAAGTGGGCCACCCATCCCATTAGCAGTTTATAATAACATAAAATTAAGGTAGATTTTTAGGTAATACTCGAAGGTAGTGTCAGTGGATCAAAGTGGTGAAAGCAAATAATATCTTGAGTGCGTCGCTGTTTTCTCATGGTCTCCCTCTGACTTATGTATAGCTGCAGTTCATGTCTTCACTGTTACTATCTATGTGTTACTTAGCTCCTCTTTGCCTCAGTTTCTGCATCTGTTAAACAGGGATGATAGTATGACCTCAGAGTTCTTGCAAGGATTAGAGAGAATGCATTCATAGCACTTGTTGTAGGACTTCTTACATGGTAGGTACTCCACAGATGTTAGCAGTTATCATTAAACACATTGTTCAAATAATAAAACTGAGGTTCAGAGAAGTCAAAGGATTTGTGAAATATACTAAGAGGCATAGAAAGAATTTAAACCTAGCACTCTCATACCCCTGAAACTCATGCCCTTTAAACCATACTGTTTCCATTCTAGTTTCAATTCATAAATAACTATATATGTTTATTTCCTATCATGTAAAATTAGAATGGTAATTGATATTTCTGTTAGTATGAAACTTTTATAGGTACATACATGTCAATTAATTTAATCAAATTGGATGCAGGAAGACTAGGCCTGTTTTAAAATTTTGATGACAAAGATTGTTCATATCCTTCAAAGAAAAAGTTAATATAAAAGTGCCGAAAGTAAGTCATTGCTGCCATTCCCCCAGGAAACCAGTGATAACTTAGGTGTGCATTTTTCATTCCTTTTCAGCATTTGTATATTCTACAAATGTTTGTACAGAACCACTGTAGGCTAAAGAACATCCTTGGATCTTCAGGGAGTTATCATTATTCTTCCTATTTCACAGATGAGATATTCTATGATTTGTCAATGGGAACACACCTAGTACACATCAGACTGGCGTTGAACTTACATGTTCTGGCTCCAGAATCAGCTTCCTTCTCTCTACCAATAGTTATAGTACTAAATTCTTCTCATCTGCTTATAGTATTCCATAATATAAAAAGAAAACTATCATTTACTTAGCACTTCCCCTGCTAATGGATATTAGTCATTTGTAGTTCTTTTGTCAGTGAATAATCAAATGGGGAATACCAGATCAGCTGGCATATTTCTCTAGGGCAGACTTCCTTATGTTGACTAGTTGAATCAAAATAAAACATTTGAAATTCTGACCTCTATAAACAGTTAAATAACTTATGAAGAGCTTACTGTACAGCAGACATGAAGGAATTTATGCTAAGAAACTCCTCACAGTCTTCCTAACCACCCTATGAAGTAGGTGCCATTATTATCCCCCATTTGTAGGTGCTCAATACTAAAATGAGGACTTCAATCCAGGCAGTCTAGCACTAGATCCTGTTTATTTACAGTGGTCAACAACCAAACAAGTTATCATAATCATATTTTACTGCTTGACCTTGTCATTTTTCTAATTTATATTAAAATTGAGCAAACAATCTGAGATGACGGGGGTTGTGAACTGATATAACAATGGTTGAAATAAGTGTGGGATTCTGTCTGTTTACAGGTTACGTGCTGAGAAAGGGAACCATGACCAGCTAGAAAGTGAGATTTTTTTTTTTTTCACATGGTAGAGGTCAGGATAAACAGAGGTCCTGTTTTGTGGTGTGTGTGTGTATAAATACTGTCTTTATGCCAGGAAAACAACTTTTAAGAAATGTTTTTCCTCTGTTGTGGGGGTTCATTTTGCTCTCTCAAAAAAGTTACAGAACACTCCAGAGACATGGAATTATTTCACATATTGTATGTAAGAATTTCTGGCATCTCAGCTTCACTTGGTTAAGGCCATCTGTTAGTAAGTCCCAATTTTGGTCAAGCAGTTACTAGCTACAGTGCCCTCTTATTGCTGCTCGAATGCTGAATCCAGAAAAACCTAGTTAGATTGCCAGACATGAAGTGGGTAGAAAAGATAGCACTTCAGGTAGAATAATTGTATCTTTTATCATGAACATTGTTTTTTCAAAAACATGTTAGTGAGATTATTTTTTTGATGAAATCCAAGTTATGTATCCTTTCTGAATCCCTGAGCCACAAGGATTTATAGAACTGGACATTGCCAAGTAAGTCTACTTAACCATCACAGATAATGTGCTTCTTTCTCTGGTGCCTTCTCTCACCAATGCAAGGTGGTGACATCAGGTATCTCCTCTCACCTCATCTTCTGCTGACCTTCAAGCTGCCAAATGTGATATTTGAACTAAGGAGCCTCTGGCCACAGTAATATATAATTGTCTCAGAGAGTTTGTCTCAGAGAGTTTATGACCTTGAAATATAAATTATAAGCAAATAAGTTTACTCTTCAGATATTTAGTAGTGTGTGTGTGTGTGTGTGTTTGTGTGTGTGTGGTGTGGGAGGGGGTTCCTAGCAGATTGGCAGCTTCGGAGAATAATTATCTAGTAATTGTTGTAGAATACTGGTTTCTGAATCTTGGCCTCACATTAAAATCACCTGGGGAGCTCTTAAAACTCCTTATCCTCATGCCAAAGCCCAGTCTGATTAAATTGGAATCTCTTAGGGTGGGGGCATTGGTATATTTAAAGCTCCCAGGCGATTACTGCAGCCAAGATTGAGAACTTTTGGCTAAGCATTAGAAAGTATCTTTTATTTTTTCATTCATAGTGTTTTCATCTGTATCTCATTTTATGCTGTTGAAATGAACTTGAAGAATAGATTATTGGTCCCCAAAAGCTCCTCTCAAACTTTAGTATGCATTAGGATCACCTAAGCCTGTGAAAGCACAGATTGCATGACTTTTCCCATTTCTTTTTCTAGGGAAGCTCAACTATCAGAATTCCTGATTTAGTAGGCCTAACAGGGGACCCAAAAAACTCGCAAGTTATGGAGTTATGGTAAAATTGTTGGTACAGAGAACACTTGGGGAACTTCGACTCTAATTTTGTCTTCTCATCTTCCTTCTGCCCTTTGCCACTAGATGTGGCTAGGGAAACTGCCTCAGATAGTTTGTACTCAAAATATCAGTATTAGAAAGATCATACAGGGCTGGAGATACAGCTCAGTGGCACAGTACCTGCCTGGCAAATACAAGGTTCTAAGTTCAATTTCTAGTACAAAAAAAAAAAAAACATCATAGATGTTGGAGGAGGATTTAGCATATTGTTCTACTTCCAAGTAATCATCAAATCTGATTAAAAACAATGTACTATATATGCAAAAGTAATCTCTTCATACAAAATTACTCCCCCTATGTCCCTTGTACTTAAGAATTGAACCCAACCATGGATAGGTTTTTAATGTTCCAATGTGGACCTTGGATTTCATTTTCCCAGAGAAACAATTTTATGAATGTTTAGGTACAGCTGAAATCATGCCATTAGAACCATTCTTCTGGAATTATGTGGGCTCAAAGAGGCCTTGATGGGCTGCCTCCAGGAGTTTAACTGCCGTTCAAAGACTTGAGTTTCTGAGGTTTAAAACACCAATTTTTAAACAAACTTGTAGAACAAAATCTGTTTAGCAGCTGCCTGTAACTAGAACATTTGGTTTATTTTCTTTGTAGTTATTTTGCCCTTTACATTTGGAGCCAAAGTGGTGGAGAAAAGATTTGTCATGTATTCAGTTAACGTTTATTGGGTGCTCACAATGTACCTGGTCATGTGCTCTTTACTAGGAATATAAAGATGAAAAAGACAGCCTCTGCCCTAGAGGAGCTCATATTCTAGGTGGGAAAATATTTACTAAGCAAATAAGAAAATATTTACCAAGTCACTGATGTGATATATGCAATAAGGAAAAACTAAAGGAGGGCTCTGTTCTGCTTGGAAGCAGTGGGGTGAAGACTGGGAGTGGGGTGAACAGCAAGAGAAAAGCTATTGAATGTAGTGAGTGTGAATATAGTGAGCATGTGTGTGAGCATGTGTGGGCACACATTTGGTAGGGAAAAGAGAGGTTTGCAATCACGGAGAGATTATTCAGAGTTAAAAACTAGGGAGAGTTCTTCAGGAAGGAAAAGGGTTGCAGAGGGGAATGAGCTATATGAGAAAGGGAAGGAGTCAGGTGAGCTCCCCATATGATGTGATGTGATTAAGGAGCACTATAACTGCCCCATAAACCTTATTCCAGAGGAAGGAATGAGAAGACTTATTTAGTGTATATTATATATATATATTGTGGAGTGAAAAAAACTCCACAATATATATATATAATATAAATATGTATATATTTATCATACAGAGCCAGAGATATTGTCTTTTTGAGACAGGGTCTCACTATGTAGTTGAGGATGGTCTTGAGCTCACTTTGTAACCCAGACTGATCTCAAACTTGCAATGATCTTCCTGCTTCAGTCTCTTGACTCCTGAGTGCTGGGAGATATTTATATTTTTAATCCAGGTTTTCTTTTTTTAAAGAGCTTTCTCCTATTTCATATTATCATAAGGAAGGAAATTTTAGTATTCAATAAAATATTAATTATTTTATAATGTCTTGAAATAAGTAGTTTCAAACTGCCCCAGGAATCTTCCTCTGAGGTTGGCTGAGAGGTCAAAAGAGCAGAGAGGGCTTCCTAGGGCTCCCCACCTTGTTCTCTAGTTACCTTGCCACCTGCCAAGCTCTTCTTAAGACTGTTTCTACATATAGGGTATGTTTAATAAGAATATTGCATTCAAAAAGTATACACAATTAAAGTTTTAGAATAGTCTAATTCTCACACATTTAACAACAATCTGAGGACTTTTTGTGGATAGCTGCTAGCAAAAGGATAGATGTTTTGTGTATGTGTGTGTGTGTATGTGTGTTTTATTTAAAGAAAAAAAGCAAAACAGAATAAAGGGTAGAAATAATACTCTGTATTATTTTTTAAAAAAGGATAGGTGTTTTTGATAATCAATGGAAGAGCCATCAGGCAGACATTGGTGTGGGTATGTGAAAGTGATTGTGATAGGCAGGATAAGCCTTGGGTTGGTCACAATATTTAATGATAAAAGTGTATTCCTAGATGAACACTTTTAGACTAATGTTAAATTTTTTTAAAAGCACAAAAGCTAATTTTATTTATTTATTTATTTATTTATTTATTTATTTTTGTGCCAGTGATCAAACTTATGACCTTGCACTTGCCAAGTAGGCATTTGTGCCACACAGCTAAACTCCCGGCCCCAAAAGCTAATTTTAAATACTTAGATTATTCTTTATTCTTTTGAAATTTTAACTTCTGTTGATTTCTTTCTTGTATTTACCATCCCACTCAAAATTTATTCACACAGGGCAAGTGTTCTTCCATTGAGCTGCATTTCTAGCCTACTCTCTATCTCTAAATATGAGTCACTTGGCTGTGCTACTAATTTATCTCTATGCAGTGCAGCAGTTTCTACAAGGCAATGCAACTGTAGTGCTGAAAGCTTAGTCTCTGGAATCAACACAGTTTCTAGATCTTCCACCACTTCCTGTGTGACTTGGGACAACAAATTGCTTAATTATTCCCTGTGAGTTTTTGTCTCAGTTGGGGTGGAAATGGTAATAGGCACATCTATCCAATGTCATTGTGAAGATGAAGAGATAATGGATGGTACGTGCTGGAAATCAGTAAAATTTCAAGCAGTGTTTCCTTTTTTTTTATTTAAGTATCATCTATTTCTCGTAGATAGTATATTCCTGAAGAATATGGAATATGACTTAGATGACTTAAATGAGTAAATTCATTATCTAAATCTCACATTGTCTTGCTGTGTATGTGGCCCTATTCATTTCTCTCATCCACTGTGCGAAGCACCTATAGAACAAGAAGTGCTAATGTTTTGCTTTGCTCGGGGAGTTTATTGTTGTTGTTTTTATTGTTGTTGTTGCTGTTGTTGTTGTTTTATGGGGCTGGATATTGAGCACAGGGCCTCACACATGGTAGGCAGGCTCTATACCACTGAGCCATAGCCCTAGCCCAAGAGCTATAACTTATGTGTTGTAATATCCTGTGCTGTGAGTGCAAAACACAAGGTATAAGACTGTCCATGCTTAGTAATGGATTGAATCTGCAGAGAACTTTTTGACCCTTCTCATATGGCAGTGCTCAAAACAGTCAAAAGACAACTACCATACACTTCCATTACATACTGTCCTACCTCTAGGGCAGTGATGGCAAACCTTTCAGAACTATCAGTGATAACACACAGATGACTGTAGCACTTCTGCCATAGGTTTGCCACCACTGCCCTTGGGTGTTAAACATTCTAGTTTGGTCAGGGCTGTCCTGGTTATGGCACTGAAATTCCTGTGACTGAATAAGCCCCTCACTCTCGAGCACCCCAAGCCTGGTGGTTGCCTTGCCTGCTTCTGCACCCATGCAGCTAGGGTAGCCTGCTGTCTGCATAGTGGGTCACCCGTTCTCCTACCTGTAGTGACACTTCCTCTACGTACTCAAAGAGGCTCTTGAAATTCTCTTGTTCCTGCATCTTCGGGTCTATCTTCTATTAGCACTAAAGAATGCTGTAATTTTTCCTATTTAAAGAAAAGGAAAGACTTACTTGGGGATGTGGCTCAGTAGAGGAGCACTTGCCTGGTGTGCATAGGGTTCTGGGTTTAGTGCCCATCACAATCCAAAAAAAGAAAAGAAAAGAAAAGAAAAATTAAAAATCCATCATAAGGTACTGCAGCAGCCCACCAGTAACCAGCCCAGGTTGGGAGGCAGAGACAGGCCCTGTCCCCTCATGCACTCCAGCAGCCGTCAGAAGACACTGCCTGCAGATAACCAGTTTGTTAAGGAAGCAGCAGCCAGCCCTTCCCCTGCACTCACTCCAGCAGCCATCTAAAGGCACTGCCTGCAAGTAACCATCCCAGACAGGGAGGCAGAGGCAGGCCCTAACCCCTTGCTCACTCCAGCAGCCATCAGAAAACACTGCCCACAGGTAACCAGCTCTGTGGGAAAGCAGCAGCCAGCTCTGCCCCTGCGCGTACTCCAGCAGCCCTCCGGATACTTCTGCTCCAGGTAGACAGCATGGACTGGGAAAAACAGCAACTGGTCCTGCACCAGCACACCCAGTGGCCACCATTGGATACCTGTAGCCAGAACTGGCCAGGAGAACCAAGGAGAACCAAAGTCACAATCCAGAGAAATTGTAGCCAACACTGGAGGTGCCTGGGACCTCATTACCTGCTTGATTGGAAGAACCCAAGAAAATGACAAGAAGCAGAAGGCAGTCCCTGGACTCCAACCCAAGCAGAGCATGTCCAGGAGGTGAAAACATGGAAGAGACTGGGAGTCACACACCTGAAGTTTCTGAAGTGATGGCAACTGAAGTAAAGAGTCAACTTCATGAGGCTATAAAGGAAATTAGAACAGAAATACTATCTCAGGTAAAAGAAGAAATGAAAAACATAATAAAAGAATTGCTAAGCATCTCTAAAGAAGACATAGATAAAAAAGAATAGAGGAGCATAGGAATATGAGGGAAACCATGAATGAACAATATAAGAGAGATTTAGATTAATATGATACTTTTTTATTTCATCAGTAATTGAACTCATGACCTTGTACTTGCCAGGCAGGTGCTTATGCCACTGAGCTAAATCTCCCACTTAAGAGAGACTTAGAATGTATGACACAGATTCAAAGAGATATCCAGGAAATTAAAAACTCCATTGACAGTTGACAAAACTGCTTAAAAGAAACTGAAGATTTTAGACCTTGAAGACAGGTGTGCAACTTGCCATCATGAAAGATCTTTTAAAAATAACAAGGAACCAGGAAATAACAATTTAATAACTGCAAGATGATGCAAAGCAAAATAACTTAGGAATAATAGGTGTCAGTGAAAAAGCAGGAGTCAACACAGATGACATTAAAATCCTATTTACAGAAGTAGTAAACAAGCATGGGAAAAGGACATGCTATACAGTTAAGTGAGGTATATAGATAGAACTGCAGCTAGCCATAACTAAAATAAATCTATACCCAGACATATAATAATCAAGATTCCAGAAATTCAGCATAAGAGCAGAATATTAAAAGCTGTTAGGGAAAAGAAATAGATCACCTACAAAGGAAAACCCATCAAAATCATGACAGACTTCTCAAAACATCAAGTCAAGAAGGACTTGAAGTGAAGTGTTTCAAGTGCTGAAAGAAAACAACTTCCAGCCCAGATTGATGTACCCTGCAAAAATATCTTTAAAAATTAATGGAGAAATAAGATACGTCCATGACAAAGAATAACCGAAGGGATTCATGATCACCAAACCAACCCTACAAAAGATACTGAAGGACATTCTAGAGAGAGATAAAAAAAGATCATGGATCCAGGAACAGCGGCAGAGGGGGATCACCAAGCAGGGCAGACAATTGAATGTAGGGGAAAAACAAGCAGCCAACAACAGGAAAATAGCAAGGCAGATATGAGCCAATGTGTGTTGACCATAACCATTAATGTAGATGGTCTCAATTCATCAATTAAAAAGAAACACAGGTGGAGTGAATCAGGAGACAAGATCCATCAATATGCTTTATTCAAGAAACATGTAACTCAAAAGGAAATTCATAGAGTAAAAGTCAAAGGAGAGAAAACAGTGTTCTATGTGACAATCAGAAAAAAAAGTAGGAGTAGCTTGCCCATCAACTGCAGAATGGTTAAGAAAGATAATGGCATTCATGTACAATGGAAAGCTACTCAGCTGTAAAGAAAGATAACCTCAAGGCTCTTGTAGGTAAATGGATACAACTTGAGATCATGTTTTTGGGTAAAATGGTTGAGAGTCATGTGAGTGAACATTGTGTTGTCTCCCTACCATGAAAAACTAAAGAAGTTAATTGGATCTAAAATGCACAATAGATGTTGTGAAATTGAAAGGGAAGGAGATGTCTAGAGAGGTAAGGCAGTGGCCATTGTTAATCCTGTTTTGAAACCCTGTATTGTTTTCATTGTTCTGTGTAGCTTGGTTTTATTCTGTTTTGATTGATTTTGTCATATTTGATGGCATGGACAGCTATTTCAAAAATAACAAAATGTATTATAGTAGCCATTATTGATTTCCAGTTATCTTGTTTTGAGGCTCTGTATTGCTTTTTTTTTTTTTTTTTTATTTTGTCAGATGGTTTAAACAGCTATTTTGAAGATAACGGGATGCATTATGGTAGCCACTGTTGTATTCCTACTGTCTTGTTTTGAAGTCCTGTATTGCTTACATTGTTTTGTTTTGATTGATTTTATTCTGTTCTGTTTTGTTTCATTTTATTATGCCTGGTGGTATGAGAAGTTATTTTGAAGATACCAAGAGGCACTATGGTAGCCATTATTGATTTCCTTTTATCTTGTTTTGAAGCCTTGCATCGTGTTCATTGCTTTTTTTTATTGACTATTCTATTTTGTTTTGTTTGATTTTATTATGTCTGAAGTATAAACAGCTACTTTGAAGACAACAAGATGCCACTGTTGTAGCCACTTATGGTAGCCACTGTTGTATACCTACTGTCTTGCTTTGAAGTCCTGTATTGCTTTCATTGTTTTGGTTTTATTCCGTTCTGTTTTATTTGATTTTAAAGTGCCTGGTTGTACAGGAAGTTATTTTGAAGATAGCAAGAGGCATCACGGTAGCATTATTGGTTTCCTTTTATCTGGTTTTGAAGTATTGTATCATGTTCATTGTTTTGTTTTGAATATCTTTATTCTGTTTTTTTTCTTTTAGTTTTATTCTCTTTGGATTAAAAAATAAGTCATAAAAGCTGAGGATATACCTTAGATTGTACATTTATCTAATGCTCTATCTTCATGGACACCCTAAAAAAAGAAAAAAAGAAAAAAAATCAACAAAAAATGTTTCAAACCTACAGCTCCTTCAAACTACTAGCCCATTTTGATTCCCCTTTATAACAAACATTTTGAGCAAACTGTCTGTATACATCCTACAATTATAATTCTCCTTTCCCCCACTCTATGTTGAATCACTTTAGGTTTTTGTCCTCAACATTCCTTAGAAATCAGTCCTGCAACAGTTTACAAATGATCTGAAAAATTCTCAGACCATTGAATTGTAAGAAACAAACTTCTATTCTATTGAGAAGAAGTAAAAGTAAATTGTTCAGTGGTAAATAAGTTATGCATGGCAATCCTATGACCCTTACTGATTTAACTGAGCAAATAGTGTCATTAGGAATTGAAAATATTTTGCACATATTTATATAATACTCATGTCTTAATTAAGTGATATGCTAATTTAATTTTCATTTCCTTTGTACTAAAACTAAAAAATATCTACAACTTATTCTTAATTATATCTTATGGTATATAAATTATACCTCAGTTGGTTTTTTCTAGGTGAGGCAGTACTGGAGTTTGAACCCAAAAAGTCCTGAGCTACATCACCAGCCTTATTTATTTATTTTTAAGTCTTAGAGATTGAACCCAGAACTTTCATGCAATCTTTTTTAACTGTTAATATTTTTATGAGTATACTTTGTACATACTTATTATATCCATCGTTGGTAGTTGGTACATGTACATAACCCATCTCCGTTCTTTTTGCTTCCACTTGCCCTTCTCCTTCTGTCCTCCTCCCCTATGTGTCTGTATCTCCATCTTCTTCCCATTTGCAAAACATGATCCTTTGTTTTGAGACAGACTGACCTTCAACTAGTGATCTGCTTGCCTCAGCCTCGCCATGAGTTGGAGTTATAGCCATGTACCACCATTAGTGGCTCAATAAAACTACCTCTGTTTGTTTCTTGTTTAAATCAGAGTCTTGCTATATAACCCAGGCTGGCCTGAAACTTGTAGTGATCCTCCTACTTCAGCCTCCTGAGTGCTGGAATTACAGGCTTGCCATGCCCAGCTCCATAAAGCAGTTTTTATATAATGCACTTAATGTGTCTTAACTGCCCTGACATGATGATATACACTTTCCTGGGAGCCAGACTTCCAAGACTTTGTATTTTCTCATTTTCATCTGACAAGGACACACTCACTGTGGTGCTATGTGTCAGGGAGAAGAAAGACATGAGGAAAATAAGTTAAAGAAATATTTAAGTACCAAAAAAAAAAAAAAGGAATAATGGGATTTTTCAATTGCTTTTCAGTGCAGTAGCTAATGACAGACCTACTATCTTAGTCCATTTGTGCTTCTATAACAAACCACCACAGACTAATTTTATAAAGAACATAAAATTATTTTCTTAAAGTTCTGGAGGCTGGAAGTCCAAGATCAGCGTGTCAGCGTTTGTATCTGGTGAGGCTGCTCTCTAGTCTTAAAATACTATGTTGTTGTATCTCTGGAGGCAGGAATGCTATATCTTCACATAGCAGAAGGGAGGGAAGGCCAAAGAGAATGAATTTTCTCTGAAGCTTTTTTTTCTTAAAGGACATCAATCCTAAGCACATCACCAAAGACCCATCTCCTATACTACCATGATGGGGTATAAATTTTCAACATGCATTTTAGATAAGATGCATATTCAGCTAAGCAGGAATGTTGGATGCTGTGGTGTGCAGAGTACTGAAGTTCTGGATTCAGGTGCCAGCACTGCTACCAGTGGTGTGCCCTTGGCCTTAGCACCTCAGTAGTCCACTTTCCTCTTTTGAGAAGTAAGGAGTTAGGGAGAGGAGGGCTGCTTAATGGAAGCCAGGCCAATAAGAACAGGAGAAAGAGCCCAGGGATGAGCACACAGATCCAGATCTGACTCACCTGCCTGTGAAGGTTATTTAGCCTTGAAATATCTTCCTTCCCTGGAAAGTGATGTCAGTGATTCCTTCCTCCATTAAATGGAGGAATGTGCATGAAGGGACACGCATATACTTTTGGTGGCTAAATTTCATCACAAGCAGAAAAATGTACCTGCAAAAGTGTTCCATCACATGATAGAAGGATGGCACAGTATGTATAAGGAAAATGGATACACAATTCTTGAATTTTTGAAGTAGCTTAAATAAGCCTATAGAAAACTTTTCTTTAAATTGTTTATTTTGCCCCGCTAATTTAGAGCATCAGGTTAAAATGGGGGTAATATATGCTGAGGAGTGACAGTTTCAAGAAGTATTTTTAATGTATGTACAATTAAGAGAACAAATAGATTTACAGAAAGAGATGTCCACTGCAATTACCTGGTAACACTATTGATTACTTTCTTCATTGCAGTTTTTGATAAAATGCCTTTCTTTTAACCAATAAAGCATGATCATGTTCAGTCAAGTTTTGGGTTTACTCTTTGACTGTTGTTAAAACAAGTGTGATCATTGGACAATTACCATTTGCAGTTGGGTAGAACAGGACTTTCTAAGAAGACAGACACTTTGGTTGAAGTTTTGGTTTGTATTTCTGTGTTGAAGTTGAAAGTATCTAAATAGCTAAAAGGCAGCCTTATTTTGATGTTGCTTATTTGGTTTGGGGGATTAAAGACAGAAACTGTCTTGAGTGGATCTTTTCTTTTGCCGTATTAACAGTTTTTCAGTTGCTTTTGAATACCATTAAAATTTTAAAATTATAAAATATATGCAGTGTCTTACACAGGAATAGTTTTGGTTGTGTTTTGAATTAATAAATCAAATAATTCAAACAATTATCCTCTCTTCTGGATGATACCAAGTCCCAGGGCTGTTAAGAGGACTAGTTCTAAAATGAATCCAAACATGTACTGATTGAAAGTGGTATTTATTAAGGAAGTATACCTGAAATAAAAAATAAAGACCTGTTTTGTAAAGTACACCCTCTGTCTTCTCTTCCTTGGGATGGAACTATAATCTTTCCTGCTAGTGAGTGAATGCCTATGGACTAGTCTTAAAGCTGTTTTCTTTGTGGTTTGTCTCCTGCCCACTGGGAAGCCCATGCTTCTTTCATTTTCATTCTTCTCCAACCCTAATGCTTTTGAACACAGAACCCCCCATCCTCCCACCACCTAAACTCTGCATTCCAACCCTGTGATATCATGGTACCAGGCATATCTCCCCTGCCATGCTGCTAGGCCACCTGCTGTCTCTTGCAGGGGGAATAGACAGGAACATAAACTCACCCTTAGAAGAGCAGGATGCTCTCTGTATATTTTTAAGACTAGGAATCCAGCTCCCATTCAGAGTCTGTATTTTTTTTTACTAACTCCTTCAAAATTGAACAAAACATTTCTTGTTGCTCTTATTTCATGACAATATCATTCCCTCTGCACCGATGTATAGAATCTCACAAACTGGAGAATGGAAAAGATGCATTAGATCATGTCTAGCCTGTTCCCACTGGTCACAATTCTTTTTTCCCACAGTCTCTCCTCTAGTGCTTTTCTTCTTCTTGTTTTCTCAAGAATTTGTTTCCTCCATTTCTCTTGGGGAATAATTTCTTAGGAAGAATTTTTGTAGAAATATTCATATTCTTTTTTTTTTTCAGCTTAGTATGTCTCATCTTTATAACCCTTTACAGTACCATAAGCAGTCCCTCTTCTTTCTGAGTCAAGTATTTCTGGATGGAATTTTTTTCTCTTCCATTTATTAAGTACAGAGTTTGTTTTTCTGCTTTGTTTTTTCTTTTCATCAATCAACTCTAAAGCCCATTAATCATTTTTTACTGTAATGAAAATTCCTTTGCTTATTCCCATATCAGGAATCCAGAGCTTGTTAAGATCCCTGGATGCTGAAGGAATCCTCACTAATATGTGTACTCATTCTGTGCCCCTCGTTCTCATCCCCCCTCTCTCTTTCTCTCTCCCTCCCTCCTTTCCTTCCTCCCTCCCTTCACCCCTCCCTCTGTTCCTCCATCCTCTCTCTGTTTCCCCTCAATTCTCATTGGAAAGCATTTTTAAAATACTGTTTCTAAATTATGATTTGTTAGTTACTTGAAGACTTAGTGAAAGTGTGTGTGCATTTATGATTTTTGAATGGTTAGATTATATTTGTTCTCATTTACTTAAATGATATTTCTCATATCCTCAGAGCCGCAGATCTGTTTGATCTCCTCTTGAGTGCTTGGATCAAGTATAATTCTAGACCATGGCACTGTGATGAAGCATTCTATTTTAGAAGTGTTGTCTTAGTGGACTAGGCAGGAAAACAAATGGTTATTTGTACATTTGGAGTTCCTTAATATGCTCCATGTCTTCTGGGAAAGGGAGGCCCAGGGTGGTGGTTCTGATGAAAGAATGTAATTCCACTCAAGAAAACTTTAACAGATTTTGTTTCCCTTGAGATTTGACAAAATGTCTCCAAAATGTATCGGAAAATATAAAGGGCCAAGGATATGTAAGATAATCTGGAAGAAAAGAAGGGAAGAAGATTCAATCTACCAGGTCCCAGGACTTACTTAAAAAAAGCAGTATGATTCTGCCACAGATTTAAACAAATAGACCAATGGGATAAAACTGAAAGAACATATTCTTGCCAGGTTCTTTATACAGCAATTCTTAATGACAGAGATGACATTCCAGAGTAATGATTTTCCAAAGTCTTTTCAATAAATGATATTAGAACGATGAAATGTCCATACTAGGTGTGTGGGTGTTAGGAATTGAATGCTTACCTCATATCATATGCAACAGACTAAGTGGATACAGACCAAAACATGAAAGACAAAACTTTACATGTGTACACTTGGACATGCTTTCTGTGTGTATAAGTGTGTGTATGTACTTGTATATATCTTCGTGACCTCTGGATAGTGAAACATTTCTTCTGTCACATAAAACTCTGCTTTCAAAAGTGATATATTTGACTGATAAAGTTAAGAACTTCTCTTCATCAAAAGGTAACATAAAGAGAAGACAAGTAGCCAGAGCATGTGAGAATATATTTGTTATACATGTCTCTGACAAAATATTAGTATCTATAATATATCTCAATAAATGACAATACAATCTGAGGAAAAATAGACAAATAACTTGAATATGTTCTTCACAGAAGTACAAATATCCAGTTATCATAAGAACTATCTTTAATAAAAATTTAATTAAACCATGAGATTGTATCTCAGATCCAACACAGTTGCTAAAAATAAAAGGAAGTGCAGCAATTGGTGGTAGAAAAGCTATACTGTTACATACTTAAGAATAGTTCACTACACAGTAGTATAGTTGAAGGTATGCATAAATACCTTATAGTATATATTCACTAGAGAAATTGGCACATTATACACACACGCAAATATATATGTATATGTATGTTTTTTTCAGCACTATTCGCTGTAGTTTTGGTTGTATTTCTTAAAACTATTCACAAAAGAGGACTTCCCAGAACTGCTTCAGCAAATGGCAAGAATGGTACAAGAAGTGTTTTGAAAGCAAAGGTATTTTGAGGGGGATTCACAGCAAGGTACCGTTTACTGTGATAAATTTTTTAAATTTAAATATTCACCGTATCTTTTTATCCCACTTGGTATGTTTCCTGATTTTGAGCTCAAAACTCTATATCAGTAATTATTTTTTTTAACTTCAACCACATAGAAGTAACCTTAATCCCTAATGCTTTGGTGTTCTTTTTCTTAATCACAAAATAAATGTAATTAGATGAAATTTTTTTATTTTCTTTTAATGTCTAATGCAGTTTGATTCTATGTCTGAATCTTTTTTCATTAATTGCCAGAATCACCTCATCTTTTCTTCTTGGGGACTGCTACCTTTACAATTCATCTTTTGACACTGGTCATAATTAAGTTGCCACATTGAACCTTTACTTATCTTTTCATAAGCACAGACTTATTATGTGTCTTTGTGTGTGCATGCTTTTGAGTGCAAAAACACATTTCTGTTGTCATTTTCTGCCTTTAATAACACCCAGCATAGTGATTTGCAGAAAGCAGGCAAAAAATATGCATAATGATAACTATCAGATAGCAGCTTGCAAAAACAGAGGTAGCTATCATAACTGTGGCAACTTTAGAGTAGGATTCCTGATATATATAATATGTTTATAATACAATAAATATATTTGCCTCAAAAGCAAATATATTTGTTTCCTTTTTTTCCAGAAAGACAACATGAAGCGAGTGTTTTCTGGTATTCAACCTACAGGAATCCTCCACCTGGGAAATTACCTGGGAGCCATCGAGAGCTGGGTGAAGCTACAGGATGAGTATGACACAGTGCTTTACAGTATTGTTGATCTCCACTCCCTCACTGTCCCCCAAGACCCCACCATCCTTCATCAGAGCATCCTGGACATGACTGCTGCTCTCCTTGCCTGCGGCATAAACCCAGAGAAAAGCATCCTCTTTCAGCAATCTCAGGTTAGCTTCTCAGATTACAACTGAGAACATATTTGTTTTCACATTATTTGAAGAAAAAGTGGAATGATTCAAACATCTCTTTTTCATGATCTTTACATTTGAGGGTGACTTCATCAAATATAATTATTTCACTTTAATCTCTTACCTGTAACCATATCATTATCTTCATATTTTATAGTTTTTGACTTTTATTACACTATTCTTCATAAATTTACAGTCCTTCATCTACCAAGAAGTTATATCTCATCAATACTTATAAACTTGGAACTATTTTTTCTATATTGAGTTGCACTTATTCTGATGACTTTCTGCTATTGACTAATCTCTTTGATCAAGAATAAGATATAGTGATCAGTGGTTTTACATAATTCCAGTGTTGGGTATGTATTTGGAAGGCCTTTTGGATAATTCTCATTGTTCATTCATTGTATAATAGCTTTTGAAAAGATTTGATAAAATAAGCTGGGAAATTGGAAAACAATGTCCTGGTGTCTTGTGGCCAAACCAAGAAAGGCTTCAGATCAGAACAAAGCCAAAATATTTGACTTATATCTTTGCTATAGATGAATCAGTTTATTCTTGGACAGGAAAATAGGCTGGCCCAGATACAGAACAATGAGAAGACTGTCTAGCAAACAAGATACAAATTCTAATTGGATCAAGCCCACATTACATATTTATTTCAACCTGCACCAAAGGAATTACTTTCCTTAACCGTAAGCATCTATCTTTATTTTAATACATGTTTTGTTTCTTACAGAACTTATTAACTATTTGTACAAAGCAAGTAGTTAAAATATACATTATAGGGTCGAGGTGTAGTTCAGTGGTAGACTGTTTGCCTGGCACGCACAATGCCTGGGGTTTGAGTTCCAGCACTACAAAGCACATACATGCACATATACATACTACATGAGTTATCTTCAAAAATGAATGAAGTTATCAATTTAAGTTTGTTGCCAGCTTGTAGATATTTTGATAAAATACTAGAATATAATCATTAAAAGGCCCATAAAGATAATTCACCCCAAGCTATTTTTGTTTTGGTTCAGTTTTTTTTGGTCAAGAAATAGTTACTTACATGTGACTTTTCAAATTCAATTTCAGAAAGCTCTAATTGCTGTCAAGTTCTTGCTTATATTGAGCAAACATCTGCCTCTCCATAATTTCTACCCATTCATTTAATTTCTGCTCTCTAGAAATAGACAAGTTAACTTTTCTACACATCTGGTCTTCACGTACTTGGAGACATTTATTATATATGTCCTTAACCTGTAGGTTTTATCTTCTTCAAGTTCGTTGTTTCCAAGTCTCTCTGTCTCAGTCACCCTATCTTAGAAGCATTCTCACTTTGTCTCTGAAAGGAGTCTATCTCTGATATTTCATGAAATAAAGTTTATTCAAACTCTTTGCCTCCTCTCTGACATGGAAAGGTGGTCATCATCACAGTCATCTTTTGATTCACCTTTTGCAAAGCACATCATCTTTATTACATCTATGCAATCTCCAGTCACCCCTTGTTGGATGGCTTTTTTAAGTAACTTGTAAATATTAACAGCTTATTTATAGTCACATTCAACAAATGTACTTTAAACTTACTCCTTCAGAAATAATTACTGTATTGTAATATTAAACATTTATAGGTGTGTTTTCCTTTGTAATGGATCTTTGGCGGTAACCTCGATAAGATCTAAAATTCTCAGTAATTGATAGTCTCTTCCACATGGTACATTGTTGTACAAAACAGCAGTTGTGAAAGAGTAACTCATAGTGCTAAAGACTTTGTATATGCCCTCTCATAAATGAGGTTTAAGAAAATTTAGGTGCCAAAGACGCTTACAAGCTCATTGATGCTAAGAAGGCTGAAGTGCTAGGTAGCAGAGTGCAGGGGTTGACTGGTGTGTGCCTTCCTCCTCAGCGTTGACTGGTGTGTGCCTTCCTCCTCAGCGTAGGCCTGAGGCTGCCTCACAGTTCCCTTCCTGCCATTCCTGACGTAGCTCTGTTGTGTGGAATTTTGAATAGTCCACCAACAAACTTGAGAGAAGTATTCATTTTGCATATATTTCATTTGTTCCTTGAAGCCAATCTAAAAGGCTTCCTTAGTCTTTTGGCCCACAAGTCATGCTTGATCTTGACCATTTCCTTCTTTTTTAATTGACAAATAAAACTTGTGCATATTTATGAATACAACATGATGTTTTGGTGTATGTATGTTTTGGTGTATGTTGATTTAGCCACTGTGGAGTGGCTAAATCAACCTCAAGGATATATAAATTACCTCAGGTTTTTTGTAGTGGAAATGTTGAAAATCTTTTTTTTATAAATTGATGTTGACTATATCCTGTGGTATACAAAAAGCTTCTCAAATTCATTCCTGTGTCTAACTGCAATTTTATATCTTATGTCAGTTCACCAACATCTCTCCATTTCCCCACCAAATGCCCCTAATAACCACTGTTTTACTCTTTGCTTCTGTGAGTTCAATTTTTGTTAGATCCGACATGTGCTCTGTATGATATTGATGTTTCTGTGTCTCATTTATTTTACTTAACATAATTTACTCCAGGTTCATCCACATTGTCACAAATGATAGGATTTCTTTCTTTTTAAAGACTGAATAGTATTCTGTTTTGTGAGTATTTATTTATACCACATTTTCTTTATCAATTCATCAGGTGATTGACATAGGCTGACTCCATATCTTGGCTAATATGGATGATACTGAAGAAATAATAAGAATACATACATCTCTTTGACATACTTTTATGTCCCTTGGAAATATACCCAATAGTGGATTTATGTGGTATTTCTGTTTTTAATTTTCTTTGAAACCTCCATACCATTTTCTATGATGACTATACTAATTTATAGTGCCTAACAACAAAGAAGAGTTTGTCTTTTCCCATGTTTTCTTAACACTTATTATCGTTTAACTTTTTAATAGTATTCTTTTCAAACAGTGTGAGGAGGTCAGTCTATGAAGTTTCTGATTATAGGGACAAAAAAGAAATTAATCGGCATTTTTATAAAAAGTTTGATGTCACATTTATTAGAAAACTAATATTTTGAAATTATTTTTACCCAGTCCTTTGATATGTGTGACTTTTTTGTTAATCATCAGAACAGACACAAGAGTTAGATCTTACTATTATCTTTCTTTTACTGATGATTAAATAAAGGTATAAAGAGGTGATTATGACTCCACCAGATCCAGCATTAACCCGGGCCAGGCTTCTCTGGACTCTAGGAATGCTAATACTTCCCAGGCTATAGAAGCTTGAATTTCCCAAATACTCTTTACCCCTGTAACTTCTTAACTAGCTGTCTGAAGTTGTATACCTTGAGCAATCCAGGACTCTTTGCTTTCCCCCAAAGGCATTTTGTAAGAAATACTTGTGAGGTGGGAACCTTATTCTGCCCCATGCCTGCAAACCTGCCCAATGCCTTTGCCTCAGAAGCTCCTGGCAGAGGGACAGTAGGGATCTCCAGCCAACTGCAAGGGGGTCTTGCATTATTTCTTGCCTGAACAACTGAATTGCCCTTCACTCCTGTCCTGGTGTTACAGAATGGCAGTTCAGTCCCTACGTGACAGTGATCTTTCCACCAGAAATGCATGCATACTTTACTCCTGACTCACATAAAAAAAATTTAATCTCAGTTTATCTAGAAAGGCCTTCAGCAGTGAAATCTCAAAGAGCATCAGACTACCATTTCTTGCACTAAATCATGAAGCTATTGTTATCATCAGTTTATTTTGTGTTCATATGGTTGGATTCAACTGCATCCATAATTCTTTAAAGTAAATGTTGAAGAAATTTTTTCTGATTTTATTTTGAGGAAATTTGATAAATCAATCCATTGGACAGATAACTCAGCGATCACTTATCCACATCTTATAAAGTGTTTTTGTTAGTTACCTTACATTGAGAATTTTGTTGTACATTTCAACTTTGAATTGATCATTAAATATGTCACAAAGAAGATAGGGATTTGAAAATAATTATTGTTAAAATTTTGAAAGTAAATGCCAGTTAAATTAATTATACCTCTACCCACACACAGAGAATTATTTGTAAGTAAAATAAAGAATATTTGAAATTGTGTTAAAGAAAACTATTGTTTTATATTATTACTCTGCTCCTATGAGTTCGATGTTTTTTAGATCCCACATATGATCTCACTCTTCTCACTGTGTTAAATTATTTTTACATTTATTACTCTTTTGTATTTTTAAATTTACATGAATTTTTACAGTGTATTTACTGCTAGAGTATAAAGACAGAGTTCCTATATGCTGTTCTTCTGGATCAGAAAATGTCCTGGTAATGACATGAAGTAGGGAAGGAATTTAGCTGTGTTGTAATGCTGATTTTACCAGTAGTGTTCATCTCTCATCCTCTACGTTCATTCTTAGCATTCTGACTGGAACAATTTAGATGTATTAAAGATTTTTCTCATTATTTTCTTTTTCTTTTTTCTCCCACTGGCCTATAGTCATGGTGCTTCCCCTAAAATATGTTTGCCATATGTGGGAAATTTTACAGACTTTGTTCTAAAAGTGTGTGTGTGTGTGTGTGTGTGTGTTTGACAGTGGTGTCTATTTAAATGCCAAAATCAATGGACTTTAATGTCCAGCAGGCCTGAGTGCAGATATCTGAGTGCCACAGATATCTCTGAGGTTCAGATATTCATATCCTTCATTGTTACTTTTCTTGCAATCTAATCACCTTACAGATGGAAGATAAAAATCTTTAGGCACTGATTTTTTGCTGAGGCCAGGAAAAATGACAGTTTAGACCATGAGACCTCATATTATAGAAAGTCCAAAACAGTCCAGGGAGGAGAATGGGAACTGCAGTTTTGGAATGTGGCCTTGTTCTCTAGTTAGAGTTATGTTTTGTTTCCCAGGAAACTAAAATCAATAATAATAATAAATAAAAGGGTATTATAGAGGAATCAGTTTCTGAATGGAGGCCAAAGGAACTGACTAAATGAATCTTGGCTCTCTATACACAAACAGAAGTTACACCTACTCCATTGTTCCTTGTCTTAGAATGTAAAATGAAGGCCTAAAGATGAACGAGTCTCTGTTGTCTGTACTTATCCTGGTAATTAAAAAATCATATTTGAATATATGTTCTTTGTTGAGCTCTCAAAATTGTTGGATATCAAGAACAGATCCATATTTAGCTCGTAATAGGAAGAAGCAAAGAAATGTCTGCAGAGAGTGATGGATGTGGGGGATGATGAGAAGTTAGAAAAATGATTATGTATCCAAATCTTCAGGTAGTTTCTCTCTGCAAAGTTTCCACTAATACCCTAGTATCACTTCTTGCCTAGATCATTATCCCTGTGTGACCTGATGAACAGTGACAGTATTTTTGTTGCCTCTGTCTTTGCCAGAGGAACAGGTCATAGCTTGATTATACCTTCAAAAAGAGTTCTTCATTCTGGAAGGCTGAGGCAGGAGGATCACAATTAGCTTGGGCAGTTTAGTGACTTAGCAAGACGCTATTGAAATTAAAACATAAAAATAAAAAAGACTTCATGCATAGGCCCTGGGTATAATCCCTAATACTTTGAGGGAACTTGGAGAGAGATTTCTCAAATCAAAGCAGTAGTGAAAAGTATAGGCTTTAGAACCAGATAGATTTAGCTTCAATGTCACTATCACCTCATCTTCACTGAAACACAGTGTACAAATTATTAAAAATTTTCCAAACTCTCCTTTTAATGTCTATAATAAGGACTTAACTAAAATGATGAATCATCCTTGGTAAATGCTGTCTTCACATGACCTTACTCCACTGTACATATACTGTACTACCCTATCCAGCTCCCTAATGTTGTAAAGCATTTAGATAAAGGTAAAATAGGATTAAAAGTTGGAGATCACCTACCTTGGTGGCACAAATCTGTAATCCCAGCACTCAGGAGACTTAGTCAGGAGGACTGCCATGAGTTCAAGGCCAAACTGGACTACATAGTTAGACCTTGTTTCAAAACAACAACAAAACAAAAACAAAACAAAATCTAAAAGATGGATATCAAACTAATGACAATGTGTCTTTTTATCCTTGATAATAAAATATTTTCAAGGCTGGTGCTATAACTCAATGGTACAGTGTTTGCCTAGCAAGCACAAGGCCCTAGGTTTAATCCTAAGCGCTGCAATAAAGTAAAATAAAATATTTTCAGAAGACTTTGTTGGTAACTTTTTTTTTAAATTGGAAGCCTTATAAAGAAATATTTTGGCTATAAGTATTTATATATATACAAGATAGAAAGCTATCCTACTAATCTCTGTTAGTTCATTCAAAAGAACAGTTTGTGCTTTCATTGCTTGATTGTTTTATCTTTTTGTGTGTGCCTACATCTTGTAACCTGAACAACTACTTCTAAGATAACAATATACAATATATTAATTAGTATTAATTTCCCATTTTTTGAAATTCTGTATCATTTCTATCCTTTTCAGTCTTGCTTTTTTAAAATAAAAAAATATATTTCAACCATTTAGAAAGTATAAATATAAATGCCTTTTGAAGTACTTTTTGGCATACTTGTTTTCCCTTTTTGTGTTTTAGAAACAAGAAACATTGTAAATATAATAGAAACTTTTCTGTATCACTCAATTCTAATCCTATTCTATTTCCTTCTTCCTCAGTTATAATAACCATGATATTGATTTAACATTATCATGCACATATAAATGTTTATATTTTTTTCATAATATATGGCCATAAGTAATTTCTATTATTTCTTCTGCATTTTTACAACGTTATGTAAATGGCAGCATACTGTGTATCTTCCTGCATCTGTATGATCTGGTTCCCTGTTACATGGCTTGAGATGTTTGTTTTGATTGCTATATAGTATTCCACCGTCTGATTGTGTAACAATTTGTTAACTCATCTTCTTAGCCAAGAATCTTTTGATTTTTTCCAACATTTTGTTAGTGCAAACTATATTACAGTGGGCGTGGTGGGAAATGCCTTTTGTGCATGAATGAAAGACTTTAGTTGTATATACCTAGCAGCAGAATCATGAGGATGTATGACATGTACATGGTACCCACATTACTCAGAAGATTGGATTCTGATTTACATTCCCACCAACAGGAGAATTCCTGTTGATCTGATTCCCAACAATATTGATGTGTCATTAGATAGTTTACTTTTACCATTATAGTGGATAGACTATCAGCATTTTCTTGAAAGCTGGTACATTAAATATTTTCCTTAATGATTTTGTTTTCTTCTATATATTATTCATTCATATCTTTTGCCTATTTTTGAAGTTGTTCTTACTGATTTATAGAAGTTCTTTAAGTATTCTGAATCCTGTGCAGTATTTAATTTTTTTTTTTATTTTAAAGAGGGTAAACTAAACATAACAAAACAACAAAGTAGATCAGAAGAAAACAATGTAAGTCACACAGATTTCAAAGCAAGACAACAGGAGATCTACTATGGCTACCATAATGTCTTTTGTTTTCTTCTAAATAGTTGTCCATATCGTCACACACAATGAATTCATATAAAACAAACTAGTATTAAACTGATCAGACCAGAGTGATGAAGGCATTATAGGCCTTCAAAACCAGACAATAGGAAAATCAACAATGGCTGCCATAATGTCTCTTGTTGTTGTTCAAATTAGCTGTCCATACCTTCATGTATGTTGAAATTAAACAATGCAAAACAGACTAAAACCACTCTGAACAAAGAATAGAAGCATTACTGGATTTCACAGCATTACAATATGATATCAGCTACTTTCTTCAAAGTAGCTGTTCATTTCATCACGCATAATATAATCAATTCTCATAAACTGTTTAGGAGAATTAACTGGTGATTTTAAGTGCTGTTTTTTTGTTGTGCCTTAGTTTTACTTCCAATTTTTTTTCAGTTTTGCTTTTCACATTTAAGACTGAATTATGTAGACCTCCTTACAAATTCCAACCCATCCACAGGACCATTAGGAAAATCTCCAAGTATGGGGAAGCTGGTCTATACATAGTGATAGGTACATGTTTTCTAAAATTCTGATTTTACTGGAAAGCTGAAATTTTATCAATACCCATCCCCTTTATTGACTGTTTCCCTTGAACTGCCATTCTTGTTTTGCTACTCCTTGATAAATTTTACCAGAGGACAACTGGAATCTTTTTAGAGAACAAATTTGGTTTTATAGCTCTCTCTTGTATCTTTGTGTTCTATTTCGTTACTTTCACTATCTTTGTTTGATTATTTTATTTTTTATTATTATTTATTATTTTATTATTTTATTTGAAATGTTCTTCTTGTTAGTTGGTAACTTTTGAGCAGCTACCATTGCAAATATTTTTCCCTTTATAGCTTGTCTTTTCACTCTGATTATATTTTTGATGCAGAGAAGTTTTAAATTTTGATGTAATACAAAAGAGAAAGAATTATCTTCATTATTTTGTTGGACCTAAATTCATGGGGCAAATTTAAATAGAAACTTACTGAAAATGTAGCTTTTATTAAAAAAATCAATTGTATACCATCAAGTTCTGGATATTTTCCTTATTTTCCTTCAAGTTAGCTAATTTTATGGAGATATGCGTGGTAGATTGTTATTGTTCATAATTATTCATTTTCATTTTCTGTAAGGGTAGAAAACAGATGTCTCTGTCACCACTACAATTACCACCACATCTTCTTTTGTTTTGTTGTGTTTTGTTTGGGGGGACAAGGTTTCAATGTGTAGCCCAGACTAGCCTAAAACTGGTGGCATTTGTCCTGCTTCAGCCTGTCAAGTGTAGGGATTATAGGCATGTACTACCATGAACACCTACCTCCTTTTCACCTCCTAATTTTCTCTGTCAGCTTTCCCTTCTTTCTCTCCTTTTCCTCCTCCTCTTTCTGCTATTTCCTTGTCTTATTTTAAAATTTCACTACCTTTATAAAATGTAAAAAATCTCTTTTACCCCAGGAGCCAAACAGAAACACTCCATGGGCCAGATGTGGTCTGAAAGAAGTAGTTTACTAAGCTTTATGGAGGAGGGCTGTCTGTCCTCAGCCATTGCCTTGTGACTGACAGTGCATCCTGTGTGAGAAGCTTCTCTGCTTACCGCGTGGATATTGGGATTGTCCATATGACTTCTCTTTTAGTCAGAGGAAGACAAATAGGCATGATATATACCTTCTACAAGCAGAGTCGATACAAAATCTTCTTTTGTTCTTTTACTTTCAGCTCAGGTGTGCCCTCAGAGCTCTCCTGTTGGTAGCATATCGTTGAATCTTGCCTTTTATCCAGTCAGTCGCTCTGCGTCTTTTGACTGGAGAATTTAATCCATGTATTCAAGGGTATTACTGATAGTAAGGGCTTATTGCTGCCATCGTATTGCTTGTTGTTTGGTTTTGTAGCTTGCTTCTTTTCTACCCCTCTCTTGTTTACCTTCGTGATTTGATAATTTTCTGTAGTTCTCTTTATCATTTGCAGATGTTCAAGCAGAGTCTTTCCAAATTTGCTATATTTCTCTTGTCTTTTCCTTTGGCATGAGGATGATATTTTCCGAAAAAAGAGGCTTCTCCTTCACTTTGGATCTTGGAATAAAAAGATATATAAAGCAGTTATAGTCAATCTATAGGTACCAATATGTAATGTAAATGAGAAAGACTCAATTTCTATCAGCTGCTTAAATTTGGAGGCTGTTTATTACACAGTATAGCCTAGCAAAATAGATGAACATAATGCTATAAGTAAAGTGAAAATGTATACATATATACATGCATATACAATGAACAACAAAATTCGGATAAAAATAGATTTTTAAGTCAGAAAGTTGATTGAAGAAATTTATTTAGCTTTGGAAATCTTAGACGAAGAACAAGTTCAGGAACCCCAAGTGTGTATACACTTACCGGCAGATACAAGTACTAGCAGGAGGCAGACCAGTTGAAAACAGTGGGAGCTTATCACTGATACAGAGTTCTTTTAATTAAAATCAGATCCTTATACAAGGTTCTTATTAAGGGAATTTGTCATGGGGATGGTAAGCGTCTAATAAAAATAACTCAGTGTGAAATTGCTAGTTTCCGAGAGGAAACAATAAATGGGAATTTGTGTCTGAATAGTCTTCCAAGTCTCATGACTAAAATTTGTAGAACCTGATTCCTGGGAAGATAACATTTATGTGGGAAATAATAAAATTCTTTGGGACCCAGAAAGTATCTTGGCGGTTTGATCCAGGAATTATGGAACCAGGTAATTCTTGAGTTGGTGTGATTGATACCTAGCAGCTGTATCTTTTGAAATCAATGCTTTTCTATACTCTCTTTATTAATTAAATATTTTTGAAAGTTCTTTAAAATGTGGTAAAATGAAGATAGTTTATTATAGCACTCAGGTCCTCATTTCAAGGGTATATATTATTAAAATCTTGGCATATTTGCTTTGGCTTCCTTATATAAAATTATAGATGAAGTTGAAGGCCCTTTTAATTCTTTGCCTTGCTTATTGGCTCTACCTCTCCTCCTTACATTCCTTTCCTCTAATGCTAGGTACCTAGAATCTTGTGTTTGGTATGTATCAGTCTAGCTCATGTTTTTGCATTTATTTTCCAGAAGCATATATTTTGCATTTGTAATAATATGAAGAATATAAAATATTTTTTGTTTTATTATTTAAAATTTTTTTAAATGATGCAGTGTAGTACGTTTTTCAGTTTTTTTCCTCATAGAATAGTATGTTTTGTGATCTGTTTGTACATGTAAATCTATCTCATTTCTTTTATGTGTTATATACAGTATGCCATTACACCACATTTTCCATTGTGTATCAGGTTTTATTTAGGCATTTTTTATTACTAAAGCTTTAATTTTATCCTTGCATTTATTTCTTACATATTTAATGAACACTATATCCTAAGTATTGTGCTAAGTACTCATCTTATATCATGAATAATCAAACTGAAATATTTGCTACTATAGTACTTACATTCTTTCAGAGTAATAAAATAACCACAATAAATAAGTCAAATACAAAGTATATTAGAAGATGATAAGAGAAATGGGAAAAGATTAAGGGTAATTAAGGGGAACAGATTGCTATTTCAAAGAACATGATCTAGATAAGCACCCATGACAAGGTAACATTTGATCAGATGTAAGGTGAAGCACTTAACCAGGTTACTATCGTTGGGGAGAAAATTCTGTTAAAGAAAAGAGCCATTTTAAAGCTTCTGGCATCGTAATGCAACAGTGTTTTCAGAGAACTTGAGGCCAGGACACAGGAGAACAGGAGCAAAGGAGGAGACTCCAGAGTGGAATTTGAGTCACAAAGGAGACAGTGTTGAATAGGGGGAGATGATCATGCCTGGTTTCATATGTCACTACTGGACTTGGCCTTATACTCTAGGGAAATGAAAAGTAAGTTAAGGATTTTGAACAAAGAGGTGATATAATCCATGATACCATACTTGCTCTGCTATTAGTAGACTGTAGGGGAGCTGGAGAACCAGCAGACCACTAAGGAAACTTTACAGAATGCAGAGGAAATGTATCCAAGTCACAGTTGTAGCAGAAGTGGTGCAAAGGAGTGTGGTTCTTACTGTATTTTGTAATTGAGGAAATAGAGTTTTCAGGTAAATTGGATATGGAATTTGAGAAAAAAAAAAAACATAGATTGACACAAAATTTTTCCCTAACTACAGTGAGGATAGTTTCCAACCACAGAGTTAGGAGAGCTATGGGTCAAGCAGGAGAGTTATGGGTCAAACAGTTAATTGTATTTTTGTTTCCTTTCATCATTAAGGACTTTTAGCAAGATTCAGTATGGCTAAACAGGAAAAAACCTTTATAAATTAAAATAAGAATATAGCTTTATTACATTGTGGGATGGAGGCTCTTTGGGTTGCAGATATGTTGAGCACAAGATGCCCAGTAGACATACATACTGAATAGACAGTTCAAAACATAAGTTTGGAGTCCATCAGAGAAGGCTGGCTAGAGTATCAATTCTGAAATCATCTGTTTTGTAGATTTTATTTAAAGCAATGAGTTAACACAAAATTGAGTTTTGGCAATATGATAAGTCAGGGACAAGAGAAAGTACAAAGAGTAATAGGATACTAAAACAAACTGATGAACTAGGGGAAAAAAACTATAGTCATTTAGCATGTGGGGTTCCACCTGAAGAAAATATATCATGGTGGAGGTTGTAATCAGTTATGTCATATGATGCTGAGTATGTCAAGGAAGATGACAGCTTCTCCTTTGCTGTGAGCATAAATGATCATAATTGAACAGTTTTAGTGCTGTGATGAGGTAAAATCGCTGGGGTGGGTTTGCGTAAGAATGGTGTGAGGTAGTCTCAAGCACAATGCAGCTGTGCTATCTCTATCTTTCATCACTGATGAGAACCCATTCTCCTTATTAACAGTGTTGAAAGATTCTGGAGTTGGCTTTGACTTGGGATTATTGTTCTTCAAATTTTCCTCTTTCCTGTGTCCTCAGCAGCTCTCTTCCTGTTTAGTGCATAATGCAATAGATCTAGCCAACCTTAAAAACCAAACTTTTTACTCTCTGGCCTTGTTATGGTTTAGACCCAAAATATCTTCCCAAAAGATGTGTATTCTGAGGTGGGGCTTTTAGAAGGTGACTGGGTCCTGACATTGCTGTATTCATCACTGGATTAATCCAGTGATGAGTTCATTACTGAATGAGCAATTAGTGGGTAGGGTCTGGTTGGAGAAAATAGGTCATTGTGAGCATGTCCATGGAGAGTATTTCTTTATCTGACTCTTCCTCTGCTGTTTGTGTCCTGGAAGCCATGAGTTGAGCAGCTTTTGTCCATCATCCTCTTCTACCATAGTTTGTGTGTTGGAGCTAGCTGACCATGAACTGAAATCCCTAAAACCATGAGCCTCTCCTTTAATTTCACAGTGTCAGCTGTTGTGTCCCAGCAATGGAAAGATAACTTATGCAAGCTCCTACTAGTTACCTTATTCTTAAAAAACAAATGTCTTACACATATGATAAAATTGTATAAAACTAAATACACCCACATAGTGAATACATATAAAACTGGTGAAATCTAAATAGTGTAGATGGATTGTACCAAATTCAGCTCCCTGACTATGATATTAACCTGTATTTATTCAAGATGTTACTCTAGGGGAAAGTGGGGAAAAGGTACATGGACTCTCAATATTATTTCTTACAACTGCATGTGAATCTATAATTATCTCAAAATAGGAAGTTAAAAGTATTTCTAAAAATTACCTACATACCAGTAATAATATTGGCCATTTACTACATGTTAAGTACGCTTCTAAGCACTATTAAGTGGATAGTATTATTAACCTGACTTTATAAATTGCAAAACTGAGACACAGACAGGTTAAGTCACTGACTCACAATCTCTCAGCTAATAAATAGTAAAACTACCATTCAGTCCCACATAATCGCACTCTGGAGACAGAAATCTTAACCACTCTGCTGTGTTCCTTGCACATCTGTCTTTATATTGCATCTTCCAGTCTTGTTCTTAATCCAATGGTAATTTAGCTTTCATCTCAATCACTCCTTTGAAATTGCTTTTGCCTAGATCAAGAAGTCAGTAGCCAAATCTAATGGCCTTTTTCTTTCTGTGTTCTTTGATAGAGTTAATGTATTCAACAAATATTTACTGAACACATTCAATGTGCCAGGCTCTGTTACGAAAGTAACTGAGGCTGGCAAAACTAGTATAACTGAAGATTGTACTTATTACAGCTAAGAGGGTCAGAAACCTTCAGTTCTTTTCTTCTAATCACTGCTGACTTATTTTTGGATAGTTAGTGATCCAGATTGTTGTCCGCTCCCTTTGTTTTTCTGTGGATAAAACAGATCTTGTGTTTGTTGGTTTGTGACTTCACAACATAAGGAAATATTATATGTACATACCTATGATTTTTGCTTTTGCCTTCTTGAATATAAAGATAACCAATTTTTGAAGTGCTACCTTTCTTACATAATCATAAATGATGAATTATGAAAAATTATTTGCCTTTAAACTTTTATCTATTTTTCCTGTATGAAGATAAAATGAACTAATTTGATGTTCTCTATTTTGGAAACATCAGGAACATCTCTGAAGAATATTAAGTAAGTTTCATACCATATAGCCAAATAAAAGGCTGCTCCAAGTAAAATACTTGTTAGCAGAGACATAGTGATAGCTCTATGCCTATCTCCAAAGCTAAGCATTTGAACCAAAGATGCAGGGAAGGAACCATCTTGTCTCTTCCACATATCCGTAATTATTTTCTGTTTTCATTCCTTTCCCCCAATTCAGTAAAAGAGGGAAAAAAATCCTTTCACACTTCTTCATACCAAAACGTAGCCCTTGTTGGATTAGTTCTAATGGGAATGTGTTTAGCTCGATGATTGGAACGAACTCTAATCCTCTTGCTTACAACCTGGGTTACTGTTTTTGTCTGATAGTTGTTTGTTTATAGCAGCAGTTAGCAATTTGCTTGGACACTGCTGTCAGAGTTACTGCCCTCAATGAAGCTCAAATGCCCCTTGCAAGAAAGATGACATATTCAGCTTAGCAACTTGCTAAACTTTAAAAGTGATTCCTTGTCAAACATGTGAAAAACAACTTTTCCCTCTGTATAACTTCAGGGGAATAAAAGCAAGAAACTATCTTATACCAGATGGCAGTGAAATAGACTAGTGCTGGTTCAGTTTCATTCCTTTATGTTCCTTTTGCAAAATTAACAAAGAAAACATTTGAGGCTACTTTGCAGAGTTGGCAACAGTCTCTGGTTTTAAGGAAATCATATGGACACAAAAAAAGGCACAGCTGATGAAGAGGAATCCTCAGGACCCAGAAATGGGATGCATAGAACTGAAATTATAGGTCATCAGTCAGACCATGGCTTAGACCCAAGAATCATCCAAGTTGTTGCCAGGCTTGGTTATTTGACTAAATTTGATTCAAACAAAAATGAATTGGGGAATGTTTATATTTTCTATTAGTGCTCTTCTATTAAAAAAAAAGTAAAAAAGTGGAAATAAAGAAAGAAGAAAAAGAGGGTGAGGAAGAACTAGAAATTATAAAAATACCCTTTGGAAGGGATGATAAAATTCATACCTAACTTTCAAGTCTCTTTAGAGCTAAAAAATTAAATTGTTAAAGTCAGTAATATCTCTACCATTTGTATGTAAGACATTATTGCTGTTTTTATGTATTTAAAAGCTGATTAGAAAGGGTCTGTAGTGTGTGTGTGTGTGTGTGTGTGTGTGCGCGCACGCGCATGCACGCGCAGATTTTCTTAATAACCTTGACTTTAAAGGTGCATTGAATGCCTTAGGGCGCATGAAACCCTCTCACTGAGGTACTGTAGCAGACTTTGGTCAGTCCTTTCCTGGTGTATTATAAAGACAATTTAACACACAATTGGTAGGTATATCAGTCATCTTTTATAGTTTCTTTACCTAAAATTCTATCATGAAGCACAGCTAAACCTCCTTTACCTGTCCTTATTTTAATCACCTTGACTTGGGGTATTCTCAACCATTTAAGATTGTATGTATTACTCTTTAGTTTTGCCTATATGCAAGAAATTATTGGTCACTTTTGTTAATGTTCTATCTTATTTCTTTAGGTATCTGAACACACACAATTAAGTTGGATCCTTACCTGCATGGTCAGACTGCCTCGATTACAACATTTACACCAGTGGAAGGTAAATGGCAATTGTCAGATTAATAAACAGAAAGAAAGCCATTTTCTACTTTCTGTTTATTATTATGTTAGGAATCCTAAGTCTACTTTCCTACCTGGTCTGCTACCCACTAATGGCTAGTGCAGCATCTTTTTCTGCTTCAGGATATTAAGTGGAAAGTGAAAGAGTCTGCAAGATTCCTTCTATCTTACAAATACTATTAATTATATTTTCTTATCTATATTGCAGTCAACTTGGTGATGATTTTTGTACCTACTACATTATACCTAACTTAGACCGTAATTTCTTGATTGAAGTTCCAAAATTTCAAACCCCAGGACCTGAATTTGAACCCCAAAGTTGCTTCTCATTCCCACTGGAATTAACTGGCAATCAGGCAAAAGTATTTTCATTGTAGACAGAAGAGAAAATATATTTTATTTAACATGCTCAGTGTAGGCAAGATTTCAAACCCACAGAAAAACTAAGGCTGTCTCTTTGTAAGACATTCAACTGAGAAAGGTATATTAGATAATTTTTAATACTTTACATCCATTTATTTTTGCAATTGGATAACTTAATAGTACTGTGTCAACACTAATTTCAGTTTCAGGCACCTTTGAGCATATTTTCAGGACCAGTTGTTTTCTCAGAAGTTGGTCTTCAGAAGCTTTCACATATACTGCAGGGAAAAAAAGATCTCTAAGTGACAACAGCTAAATGATATCTGGATATTTGTGTCCCCCTAAAATTTACATTATGAAGTCTAATCTCCAAAGATAGAGCCTTTGGGAGGTGATCATGAAAGTAGAGCTTTCATAAAAAGTGTGGGAAACTCCAGAGAGATTTTTTTTGCACCTTCCATCATGAGAGAACACAGAAAGAAAGCATCATTGAGAAGCTAGGAAATAGGCCCTCGATAGGCACTAACTTTGCCTTCATCTAGAAATTATCCCCTCTAGAACTATGAGAAATGAATTTCTGTTGTGTATAAGCCACTCAGTGTATGATATTTTGTTATAAAAGCTTAGACAGACTAAGATACTAAATAAGATACTATTGGTAGTACTGCAGATTTATTACTTGCCAGGAATTAAAAACAACATTTTATAACATTCTCTATCATATTTGGGTTTAGGCAAAACTTTAGCATTTTATCATCATAATCTACCATTAAGTTTAATGCTGAAAACTTTTTATAGTAGGAAGTGAATACTAATTTAATAGGTACTCTTCCCCCTTGAAAATGATTTGAAAGGGACTTCTGATTACTAGTGAGTGAGCTGACTTTCTGGACAATCCCTTGCACAAGTCAGTGATTTCTTATCTGTAGGAAACATGGATTTGAAATCCCAGCCTTGTCTCAGCATGTTAGTGTTGTCTGTGGTCAGAACTTGATTAGCAAACTCTGGTGGTGATTTCTGCAAATCTTGTGTCATGGTAGGTGCTAGAGATATCGTACAAGACAGACAGGCAGACAGATGTAGTCTATTTACACAGACAAACAAGTAATAAATTGTGATGTTCTGAGGGCAGGACTCCAATGCCAGGAGTAGATCTGGTATGAGTTCATTTGATCATCTCCAAATTAAACTTGCATAATCTTTACTCAGTGAAAATTATGAACTAGCCTTTTTCATAAGCATTGTAATAAGCGTTATCCTAAGTCATGTTAACTTCTTGAAGGTCATTTTCATGGTAATTTATGATTTTATCTGTGAAATCTGGACTTTGTCTGACTTAGAACCTAAAAAGTTTCTTTGTCTTTAATAAAATAAATGCGAAACAGTGACAGTTCAGAATCTTCTCAAGGGGCAAGTGACCAGAGGTATTTTTCAGTGATAGATGTGTGTGTAGCATGAGCAAGGCCCTGGGTCCAGTATAACTAAATGAATACATGGATAGATGGACAAATGAGTGAAGAGTGGTAAAACAGTCACCTGATTCCACATAACCTGAAGGCAAGCCTACCAGAAGATAGTTGCTAAAAGGAGCTGAAGTTGTATGTTATTACAGGTGGCTTCAGTTCATACTTCACTTACTTTACAGTTTCTTAATTGAACAATATAATTAGGTTCAACTCAGATTTCTTCCTCTCTTCTTTCCATTCCCCACAGGTGAAGGCTGCTCAACAGAAACACAATGGAATGATGGGTCTACTCACATACCCAGTACTTCAGGCTGCTGACATCCTGTCCTACAAGTGAGAAGAAAGGCCACCTCAGGTCTTACACATACTTGGGATAACAGGAGTATTTTAACACACAATTTGGTCCATGGGGCAGGGGACAGACAGATAGGATCAGACCTGTGAATCAGTTTGTGTATTCCTTAGTGATAGTAACTAAATCATGGAAGTATGCTTGAATGAGACAATGGTAACATTAAGAGCTAACCCTTAGGTATCACGTGTTATCTATTTGAAAATGTTGTAAAAGCTTCACACACATTAATCTGGACAACAGCCTTGTAAAATTTATACTGTTATTATCCCTGTTTTACAAACAAGGAAGTTGAGGCACAATGTATTCATAATACTAGGCCCAGAATCATGTATCTTGCAAAAGTTAGAGCCAGGCTTTGAGTCCCAGAAATCTGAGTACAAAATCTGTACTCTTAAGCACTATGCCATATATATTCCCTCAGGCTATGCTCTTAAGCACCATGTCAAATATATTTCTTAAGTCTATGCAGGCTATATTTCTATTCAGTCTATATTTCTTCAGGCTATAATTCTACTCAGTCTATGCCATATGTGTTTCTGTAGTAACAATTAACTTCAACAGTTTTAAATGTTGATTTCTTGCATAATCTGGATTGTAGAACAATGCTGTTCAATAGGATTTGCTATGATATGGAAATGTTTTACATCTGAACCTTCTAATGCTGCCGCCACTAGCCACATGTAGCTATTGAGCCTTTGGAATGTTGTTAGTGTTATAGTTCCTCTCTAACTGTATTACTAAAGCATAAGCATTAATTTTAATTTAACTTTCTTAGCTGGATATGGTGATGCACACCCGTAATCCCAGCACTTGGAAGCTGAGACAGGAGGATCCACCAAGTTCGAGGCCAGCCTACACTATATAATAAATTCAAGACCAGCCTGAACCACATAGCAAGACCCTATCTAAAAAAAAAAAAAAAATTATTTCACTTTAATTAATTGAAATGTAAAGACCCACCTAAAACTAATTAGAGACTGCTGTATTAGACCTATAGGCTGAGAATAAATTTTTGAACAGAATATACAATAACTCCCTATGTTTCCTGGACCTGTAATCCATCATTTAGCTACTGCCTGTGGGCCTCAAAAATACACAACAAAGAGTACCCACCCCTGCACTCCATCGTGCTGCCCTGGACTTCTGATCTCATCCCTTTCTAATTTTTGCCTGCTTTGCCCTCATCTGTCCCCATTTCACTTTCTGGAACCTCCCAGTCTGTGTGCACTTACAGCCTTAGCCTCTTTACGTGAATGCTTGGAGTGAGGGCAGAGGGGCTAGGACTCCATGAATTTCGGTTTCACTCCTTTCCGCTAAGACCATGAGAATTAGAATTCTTTGCATGTAAATCTGATAATGGTATGAAAATGATAATATCTTTATTTCAATGAAGGATCCAAAACCCTTAGGCACTTATGATGGAAACAACCAGAAGTGTAGCTGCTTAGCTGTACAAACGGGGACTTCACATGAGTCCATGAGGCATATTTTTAATTTTGATTAAAACATATGTAAGGATTTTATACCTGTTTTATTAACTTAAATACTGGACTCTTGATACCACTTAACATTTCAAGAAGACTTTTGATTTTTCCTAGGAAGTATAGAATATTTTTCTCTAATAAACAATAAAAGAAAGCTAATAATACATTTCCTAAGGGAGGAAGATATTTACTTTAAAAATTCTGTAAAAATTCTGATTGTCATAGTTGTAAAATAGGGTTAATTATTCTGATTATTAGAATTAAAATGAAATATGGGTCAAGAAACCTGTTACTTTTGCATGATTGATAATTATATCTTCGATGATTGTGATTTTATGTGTAATTCTGATTTTAAAGGCTACTACTTTGCAGAACCAAAACCTAAGACTTTTCATGAGGCCAATATGAAAAAACACAGGCAGGGTGAATTTCCAGTGTAGTTCAAGATCTATAGTAGAAGAGTTCTCTGAGTTCAGTTCTGAAAAAGAGTACTTTAACAAAACGAAATGCTCTCTTTATGTTACCATGCAGTATGGAGTGGAAAGTAACTTAAAGAAACTTCAATTCCTTTGTTTACAGATATTTGCCATGAGCTTAAGCACCTATGGCCAGTCAGCACACAGAGGACCATCAGAGCATGTTCAGTGGTTTGCTGAAGTTAGTGGTAGACCAATAGTTGTGTTAGGAAACAAAATTATCACATAAAATAGCTAGAACAATACACTGTCACTTGTACAGTATCACGTGGTGAATACAGTAGTTCTACTTCCTCTGCAAGAGGTACATTTAAAGACTCCCAAGGGATTCCAAAACCATACAGATACGGTGTTTCTTCCAGTATATACTGTGTTAGTCAGTTTTCCATCACTATAACAAAAGACCTGAAAAAAACTTGTAAAGAGAAAAGATCTATTTGCCGCACAATTTTGGAAGTTCTTGTCCAAGACAGGACAGACTCATAGCTTTGGGCTTCTGTGGTTACAGATAATAAAGAATAGCAGTACATGGTGAACCAAGCTGCTCAGCTCATGCCCAGAAAGCAAGAGAAGAGAAGAAAAAGGGAAAGGGGTGTCCCACAATTCCTTGCATGCACATGGTACAGTGATTTAATCAGACTGTAAGGCCCTACCTCCTAAAGATCGGCAGCACCTTCCAGTAGTACCACACTGGGAACAGGCCCTTTACATATGAAAATCTGCAGGAGACATATCCATACCATAGCACATATAACCCTGTGGTCATTTTAAACATATAAAAAACACATCATAGGAAATTTTTTTTTAATTTTAAAGAGAATAAAACAAAAGAGGACAGATCTAAGCAGATCAGAACAGAACAATGTAAGCAACACAGCACTTCACAACAAGACAATTGGATATTAACAGTAGCTATCATAATGTCTCTTTCTTTGAAATAGTTGAGCTTAGCTTTACACACAATAGTATCAAACATAACAAATAGAATAAACAACTCAAGAGAATGGAAGTATTCCAAGGCATTCTGAACAGAATAACTGAAGATGAACAATGGCTGCTATATTATCTCATTTTCCATAAAAATTTTGTTTTTACTATCATACATATTAAAATCCAATAAGACACAACATGATAGAACCAATGGTAATAGAAAAACAAAAGCATGGTAGGACTTCAAAGCAAGATGATATTAAATCAACACTGGCTGCCATACTGTCTTGTCTTCAAAGGAACTATTCATATGATCACCTATATTAAGATCAAACAAAACAAAACAAAACCATTCCAACCAATTAATGAAGACATAAGACATCAAAGCAGTATAATGGTGAACCATGATTTCCATAAAATCTTCTGTACTCGTACCATTTCTTACACTAGGGAGACTATATGGTATTTATACATACGAGTTTAATTTATTTCACTTATGAGTATAGATTCAAGATGCATGCATTTATTTATAAATATCTCAATGTAACATTCTTTATAGCTGAGTAGTACTCCATTGTATAAAAGTACCACAATTTTTTTATCCATTCCTTGGTTGATGGGCACTCAGGTTGTTTCCAAGATCTGGCTATTACAAATTGTGCTGCTATAAACATGGGTGCACATGTATCACTGTGGTAAGATGTTTTCAGATCTTCTGGGAATATGCCTAAAAGTGGAATAGCTGGGTCAAATGGGACCTCCATTCCCAGCTTTTTGAGGAATCTCCAGATTGACCTTCACAGTGGTTGCACCAGTCTACACTTCCACCAACAGTGAAGAAGAGTTCCTTTTTCCCCACAGCCTCTCCAGCATTTGTTGTTGGTAGTTTTGTTGATCCTGGCCATTCTTTCTGGAGTGAGATGGCATCTCAGTGTGGTTTTTATTTGTCATTCGTATTTCTTCATCTGAGAACTGTGTGTTCATCTTGGATGCCCATTTTTGGGTTGGGTCTTTGAATTTCAGGGGTCTGATTTTTTTAAATTCTTTATAAGTTCTAGACAGAAGTCCTTTGTCTGAGGGACAGTTCACTAAGATTTTTTCCCAGTTTGTAGGTTTTCTTTTCACTCTGCTGGAGATTTCTTTGGACATTCAGAAACTCTTTAGTAAGATGTGATCCCAGTTATTGATTCTGGGAAGTATTTCCCGTGCAGTTTGGTTCTTGTTCATGAATTCTCTACCTACCCCTATGTCTTCAAGATTTTTACCTACTTTGTCTTGCAACAAATTTAGTGTTTCTGTTTTAATATTTAGATCTTTGATCCATTTGAATTTTAGTGTAGTACATGGTGATAGGCATGGGTCTAATTATAGTTTTCAGCATATGGATAGCCAATTTTTCCAGCACCATTTATTAAAGAGACTGTCGTTCTTCCAGTGAACATGCTTAGCTCCTTTGTCAAAGATAAGGTGGTTGAGTGTGTTCATAGTTGTATCTTCTAGTCTATTCCATTGATCTTCACATCCATTTTTATTCCAGTACCATGTTGATTTTATTCCAGTAGCTTTGTAGTATAACTTCAAGTCAGGGATTGTGATGCCGCCTGCCTTGGCTTTGCTGCTTAGAATTGCCTTTGCTATTCTAGGTCTCTTCTGGTTCTAGATGAATTTTAGGAGTGATTTCTCTAGATCTATGAGGTATGTTAGTGGCATTTTCATTGGGATTGCATTGAATGTGTTTAACAATTTTTGGAGAATGGCCACTTTTTCAATATTTATTCTTCCTACCCATGAACAAGGGATGTCTTTCCATTTTCTGAGGTCCTCTTCAATTTCTTTTTCAGGGCATTATAATTTTCCCTGTACAAGTCTTTTGCATCTTTTGTTAGATTAATTCCTAAGTATTTCATTTTTTTTGGAGGCTATTATGAAGGGTGTGGCTTCTCTTATTTTCCTCTCAGTGATTTTGTTGTTAGTGTATAAGAATGCTACTGATTTTTGAGTATTGACTTTGTATCCAGCTATTTTGCTGAATTTACTTATTATATCTAGGAGATTTTCAATGGAGGTTTGGGGGTCTTCTATGTAGAGTATCATGTCATCTGCAAATAATGATAATTTAACTTCTTCTTTTCTTTTCTTTACTCTTTTATTTATCTCTCGTCTAATTGCTCTGGCTACTATTTCCAGTACTATATTGAATAGGAGCAATAATAAGGGACATCCTTGTTTTGTGCCTGATTTCAAGGTAAAGGCTTTCAGTTTTTAGATACAACATCAGAAAGATAACATGTCAACAATAAACCAATATATGGCAGTTATACCCATTAATGTAAATGGCCTCAATTTACCAATTAAAAGAAACAGACTGGCAGAATGGATCAAGAAACAACATCCAACCATATGCTGTCTACAAGAAACCCATCTAACCCAAAAGGAAACTCATAGACTGAAAGTCAAAGGATGGAAAACAATACTCCATGCAACAGGAACTCAAAAAAAAAGCAGGGGTAGCTATTCTGTTTGCAGACCATTGGAACTTCAAACCAAGAATGGTCTGAAGAAATAAAGGAGGTCACTACATAATAGTTAAGGTAAAACTGCAAGAGGAAGAGATAATAATCTTAAATATATATCTACCAAATTCCAGAGCACCCAGCTACACAAAATAAGTATTAACAGAAATGAAAAATCAAATAAACAATCACAATTATAACAGGAGACCTTAACACACCATTGACACAAAGGGATAGATCAAGTAGACAGAAAATCAGCAAAGAAATAACAGAACTGAATCACACCTGTGAACAAATGGATTTGATAGACGTATACAGAGTATTCCAACCAACAACATCAGGATATACATTCTTCTCAGCAGTGCATGGGACATTCTCTAAAATAGACCATATACTAACCCACAGAACATATTTAACTAAATGCAAAAAAATTGAAATTATCCCACGCATGTTATCAGATCATAGCACCATGAAACTAGAAATTAATGATAAAAGTAACTGCAAAAACCACACAAACACATGGAAATTAAATAATACATTCTTGACCAATCAGTGGGTCACAGAGGAAATTAAAGAAGAAATTAAACAATATCTACAAGCAAACGAAAATACAAATACAATTTACCAGAACCTGTGGGATGCAATGAAAGCAGTCCTCAGAGTAAAATTTATTGCACTGAGTTCCCACATTAGGAAAACAGAACAGACACAAATAAACAACCTGATATTACACCTGCAACATCTAGAAAAAGAAGAGCAAGCCAAGCCCAAAGCCAAAAGAATGGAGGAAATTATAAAGATCAGAGCAGAAATTAATGCAATAGAGACTAAGAAAACAATATAAAGAATCAATGAATCGAAGAGTTGGTTCTTTGAAAGAATAAATAAAATTGACAAGCCCCTAGCCAACCTAATTAAAAAAAGGAAAGAAAAGGCTCAAATTCATGCAATACAGAATGAAAAAGGAGAAATCACTACCGACCTTGTGGAAATACAGAAGACCATCAACAACTCTTTCGAAAACCTCTATTCTCATAGGTGCAATAACACAGAAGAAATGGTTAGATTCCTAGAAACATACGAACCACCAAAGCTGGATCAAGAAGATGTAAAACTGCTGAAAAACCCAATTTCTATGAATGAAATTGAAAATGTAATCAAGTCCCTACCAACACAGTAGAGCCCAGGCCCAGACAGATTCACAGCAGAATTCTACAAGAAATACAAAGAAGACTTAATGCCAACACTCCTCAAACTCTTCAATGTAATTGAAAGGGAAGCAATTCTCCCTAAGTCATTCCTGAAAGCAAATATCACTCTAATACCAAAACCTGAGAAAGACCCAACTAAAAAAGAGAACTACAGGCCAATCGCCCTGATGAACATAGATGCAAACATTCTCAATAAAATATTGGCAAACAGGATGCAGGAAATCATCAAGAAGATTATACAACATGAGCAAGTGTGATTCATCCCAGGCATGCAGGGATAGTTCAACATACATAAATCAATAAATGTAATCCACCATATCAAAAGAGCCAAAAGCAAGAATCACATGATCCTTTCTATAGACACAGAAAAAGCTTTTGATAAGATCCAACACCCATTCATGATAAGAACCTTACAGAGAATTGGAATAGATGGTCTTTACCTCAATATGATAAAGGCCATCTATGACAAACCAACAGCCAGTGTTATATTAAATGGCCACATCATAGGAAATGAACAGTAATAATATAATAAAAGTTATCACTTTTATGATAACTTTCGATAACTCTAGTGAAAGTTATGTCAATGTGAGTTACCTCACAATACCTTGTGCATATCCTTCTTGTGAGGATGTGAGATAATACAATGCCTAAAGAATGAAACAAAGGGAGTAAATGACAAAGTGTTTCACTGTACCTGATAAGTAGGCCATACCTTTTTTCAGTTTGAGGCATGGCAGCAAAATTGGCACAGATTTCATTTTCTTTCCCCATAATTTCTCAGGTAGAAGATGTGTACTTATTCCCATGCTGTAAATACTCCTTTAATTTTTACTGGTCTATTTGGTGGTTTGAATATGTTCTAAGAAGGCTATAAGGTGCTTTTTTGCTTCTTATCTTTAAAAGGAAGATAGTAGTGGTAGAGTTCCTCATAACATGGTATTTTAGGATTTGTTCAAACAGATAAAAATGTTTTTGTATAAAACTATAGAGTGAATATAAAACTGTATTCAAGATGACTGCCATCTTAACCTAGAAATTATCTGCCATATTTATTTCCACAGTTAAACATAGACATGGGGTAGGCTTTTGAATGTTCCATAAGAGAAACAGCCTGATAGTTCCCTCCTGTCTGGTCTGGGGCTGGACCATTTGTGCACTTAGGGGTATTTTTTATTTGTTTTTGTTTTTTTTCAGATATTTCTGGATTTTTGAAAGGCTGTAGCTAGAATATGAATATTTACATTATAAATTAGATAGGTAATAGGTTGATAAATTGACAGGTGAATGAAATATTTATAAATTTTTTTCTGCTAGTAAATCTGTGTGGCCTTTTCATAAAATGTTGATGTAAATCAAATACATATTTAGTATTTGCTTTTATTAAAATCAGCATTAGAATGAGTGGCATAGTTGGCCAGACAACAAACACAAGGGAAAGCAGTAGAAACGGAGCCTTCTAGATAGACTTACAAAGGGTTTATATAACTGTTTTGGTAAAATGTGATAATTAACTCAGGAATGGAAAGCATCTTTATCTTGAAAGCATGATAAATAATAGATATTTGAAGAAAGATAAAATATTCAAGACTAGCATGTGCTCACTTTTATTTCGTATGTCTTTACTCATCTGAATGCCTAATTTCAAATAACTGGGTATATATTAAGTATCTCTTTCTCTCGTTCTCTTTCCACACACACATATACACACAATTTTTATTTGTATTCAACAGGTATTTGTTCAGTACCTAGAAAGGCACTACCTATGACCTTGAAGGAAAGAGAAGGAAGGATTAATGATGTGCTAAGTAGTATTTGCCATGCATCACAATAGCTGCTACACATACATTATGTATTTCAAGGGGAGGAATTGCTGAGTCCACTCAAATAGTGATGAGAGTGATTGCCTCAACTAATCAGATTATTGTCCTCAAAAATTTGAACAGAAACATGAAAGAATAGGCTAAGATTATGAAATCCAAATCTGAAGTGACATAGGAAAATGAGGAAACAGAGGCCTCAATAAACTATAAATAAGTAAACACCAAACTGTGTTAGTCACCTTCCCAGGAATGTGACAAATTACATGGGTAAATCAATGTAAGAGAGAAAAAGGTTTATTTTTGCTCATTGTTTAGGTGATTAACCATATAGTCCTTGGCCCTATAACTTTGGGCCGTGATGAGGAATTATATCATAACTGATGATACAGAGGAGCAAAGCTGTTCATCACATTTCAGCCAGTAAGTAAGAGAGTGTGAGGGGCCAGGTCCTACTGTCCCCTTCGAGGGCAGGCCCCTAGTGACCTGACTTCCTCCCTACTAGGCTCGCTTTCAAAAGGCTCTACCTCCCCTCAATAGCATCACCAGCTGTCACCATGCCTTCAACACAGGGCCTTTAGGGGGACATTTAAGATCCAAAGTGTAACACAAACCAAACCCTAAAACAAAAGGGTATAGAGAGTAAAATGATTAGTCCCAAACTCCTGACTGATAGAGTACAAGTAGAGATGGGTCATTATAATATCTGTGGATCAGACTACTGACTCTAAAAATGGCTTTGTGAGAGTTGACATTAAATATTTAAAGTTCCTAACACTGATTTGGAGAATTCCAGTTCTTGAACTGCATCTATTCTTTGAGGGACCTGAACTTTCATGAGATCGTGAAAGCTACTGCCTAAACTTTGTTTCTCTAGTCTGCCAGCTACCCACATATTTGCTCACATTGCCTCAGAAATCATTTTTTCTTTCTTACTATTGGGCAAGTACCACACTAAATTAAACTTCTACTGAAATGCCATCTGGGATAAGTAGTTCTCAGACTAACCCCTGAAAACCAGAAGCTAGCATAGAAAGGAGGGAATTGTGCTAAGATGTTGGAACAATCCAGATCACTCACCAAAAAGTAGTGGAAAGCTATTCGTACATTTTAAGGACAAAGTGAATTTGATATGACTTATACTTTTCCAAAGCTCATTCATTAAAATGTAGAGAATGAGTTATAGGAGGAGAAGAATAGCTGGACAGCCTACTCAGAGGCCGCTTCACATGGACCATGATTATGGCAATGAGGAGGATGAGAAGCCCCCCAGTGCAAGAGACCTTGAGGAGGTCACACGGATAGGACCCCATACTGACCTTGATGTGTGTGAGGGTGGGGCTTCAGCATTGAGAGCGTTTTTCTCACGCAACTGGATTGATGATGGTGTCATGCACTGAGATGGGGGACCCCAAAAGAGGAATAGTTATGGAATTTATGGCTCCATTCACTATCTTCCCCTGAAGAAGGTTAAAAACTTTTTAATCTCTCTTGCAATACCCAACACAAGGCTTTTCACATTGTGTGTTTTCATTAAATGATTACTAAATTAGATTCATTATAGCAAATCCAATGAACAAGCAGTTGAGAAGAATTAGTTCCTTATGACAGGAAAGATACACCAGCCCCCTGTCTTGCCTATGCAGGGTACAGGACGCAGTGCTGAAAACTCATACAGCCCAGCAATTGGGGGTGGGGAGGGTAAGGGGGGAGGGAATAAATCTCTGCATGCAGATATCTGTCAGCAATGATTATTCATCTGGACATTTAATTCTGCCAGAGAGGTGGGATACATCCCAAGTAAAGTAGATGCAATAAGAAACTAAATGAAAGAAAAATGATTTAGTCACCAAAGGAAAAGATCAGACGCATTATTATGTGACAGAGATCGTAACAATCAAAATTATGAAAGACTTTTGCTTTATGTTGTACCTCAGAAAGCAGAATCAGGGTAAGAGAAAAAAAGAAAATGGAGAAAAAGACTAGACATATTAATATGGATATCATTATGTTGGGTATAAATTTTTAAAGAACAGTACTAAATTATCTGAAGTGAAAGGACGACTGAGGGGAGAGGTTGAAAACGTGAGGAGAATAAGCCCCATAAGTGAATAGAATCAAAGACAGACTGAATTAATACAGAGTGTAAACTCAATGGATGAGAAATAAACGCCAAAATAAATTGCAGGAGGTGAAAGGAGCAGCAGGAGCAGACGGAAGAAATACCAGAAACAAACAATGAAAGTCAGATGCAAAAGCCACGTGAAGCAATAAGACCAGTTGAAACACTTTAAAATTTTTTAATCCTTTTTTTCAAAAATCAGAACCTCTCAGAACTGTAAGAAAAAGACAAGGATCCCACAAAAGGCAAGATACACTTAGCGTCATTATGAAAACTAAATGTGTTTTCTGTTTAGTTTGGTTGCTTTGTGAATCTGGAACCATTTTGACATGTGGAAATATTCATTTTGATGTGCTTAAAGTGTATTGATTATGGTAATTGTTTTTTCTGTGTTAGTTGCAATCCATTGTGATTTCCTATGGGCTACTGTAATTGCTTTTTAACCTGCTCTGTTGGCTAATTTGGTTTGGGGCGGTCAAAATGATCTTTGCATGTCAGCTCACTAGAATTACCAGACAGCGATAGCAAGATCCAGCCAACAGAGAAACTTACAAAGGTAGCACTCATGCATGTATACCTCAGAGAGGTACACTGGACAGTCCTTCTCAAGGTACCAAAGAAAGGGGGGAAAAGGGGACATTTTTGTTATCATTTATTAGCTGTGACTTTTTGCACAAGGCTGTGTAGATAGGGCCCTCACAATCATTTTGTAGAATTTCTTACAGCATTTTAGGACCACCTGACCGAGTATGTGAATTGTCACTTTCAAGTATATTTTGCACACATTTCAGGGCTGCTTCCCAGCACTGAGATCATCTATGAGATTTTCTGTTGATATTTGTATTTTGTGTTGTGAGTCAACTATCTAGAAGGAAAATTATCTTATGTGAAAAAAATCACAGTGTACCCAACATTAATATCCTTTATAGTATGTTTTTTTTTTATCAGTTTTCCTTTATTATTTTAGGTAGAAATGAATATATATCAGTAGCTAGTGTTCACTGAGCTCTATCAGTTACTATGCTTTTCATTTTTTAAACAATTGTAAATGGTCAGCACCATTATGATCCCTTTACAGAGGAAATGAAGACTTGGAAAGGGTAAGAACCTTGCAGTGGCAACTTAATTCTTTCACAGCGGTAATATTAAATTTCTTTGATCAAGGAACTATGGCCACTTATTAGCTGTATCATCAAATATAAACTTGCCAGTCAAGATATTAAATACATACTTAAAATCACCTGACTCTACCCTCCCTAACACTTCAGTACAAAGTTTTCCCACCAAGCCTTCTTTATAATGCTTAATTCTGTTGTTATTTGACATACCTCATCATGATCTGACCCAGAAAACATCATATATGAAATTAAAGTGCTTACAAATTCCCTATATTCTAAATTTTTGTTTCTCATATTTTTAATAAAATAAAGTATTACAGATAAACTTCAGATCTCCTTTTTTCCCCCTCTTCAGAGCCATGTCTTAACCTCAGGCCCATGTTCTCTGGAAGTAGCCATGACCATAGATTTGAGGAGATGTTTCCACTCCTATAAGTTTTCATACCAACTTACTTTTTTCATCCCACATTGTTTTTGACTTCCAATGTGCTTATAGATTTTGTTCATTTCCTTTCCCTACAGCATATTAATTGTCCTATGATAGCAATTTACTTAAAGATAAAGTATATTCCAAAAAGATCTTGAATTATTCCCTGTGTGCCAGGGAGGAAACATTCTTGCCTAAAGAGCTGAGCTTTCTGCCATTTTTTATTCTAAGTTGGGAACATGGTGTCTTTCAAGTGTGAGGCAATGTAAAAAGCTTCTAACTAAGGCTGGAATAATATTCCCTGACTGGGTGAGAGAACAAAGTGACTTTAAAATGCAATGATGTGTACAGCATATGTTCTTGAAGATCCCATTAATCCTTCCTAGCAAGGTCTTATCACACTGGTGTTGATAGCTGTATCTCTTTGCTGTGGAAGAAATAAAACAGAATAGACAAACAGCTCTTAACTATTCATCTGATACACACATAAAGAATTGGGTCTCAATGTTGGTGAACATTTGTTGAATATCAATAATGAAGTAGGCACAGGGAGTATAGCTGCTTACAGCACCATTTCTTTCTAAGACACAGCCTTGCTGAGCTTTCCTGTCTGTCTTTTATTAAAGGTCCACACACGTTCCTGTTGGAGAAGATCAAGTCCAACACATGGAGCTAGTTCAAGATCTAGCACAAGGTTTCAACAAGAAGTATGGTCATTTCTTTCCAGTGCCCCAATCCATTCTAAGTAAGTAGTAAATGAGACCGTTAAATCATACTTGAAGAGAAGACTGGATAATATACACAAACTTGGGACTGTCTTGGTACTAAACTTTCTTACAGACAGTTTTAAGGATTTATAGCTAGAATCCTCATCATTTTGTTATGTAGGACAACTAGACTGCAATGGATTATTGAAAAAGTTAATTAAAACTGTTCAGTTAGCATGAAAGAACCAAAAACTAAAAATAATAGTTTTAATGTGTGAAATATTATATAATTATGTGTATATGTTATAATTAGGTATTTTATTTGGTGGAGCAGGTATCTTTTCCTATAAGATGAATAAAGAAATGAAGGCTTGGCAAATCTTACTTTGTGTACCAGTTTGTGTCTACTTAACATCAGAGTTGGGTCCTACACTGAGCTCTTCTGTGTACCTTGCCTTCCTAAATACAAAAAAAAAATAAGTCATAAGAATGAGAACTGCTGAATTAGGATCTAGATAAAACAAGAGGGAATCAATTAGCCTCACATTCTGTCTTCCTAAATGGAAACAGAGAGATGGAATGTGTAATGCACCTACTGGATCCGATCTGTCAGCCTCAGCCTTCTGATGCTCTGTGGGTCTGTCTTAACTTCTTCAGGACAGATGCTACAAATCTCTATCAGAGATCATGAAGCCTGAGCACTGTCCCTCTTTATTAAGCTGACAGCATTTTAAAGGAAGATAATATGTGCCTAGTATCAGTTAGAAACAAAAATCCAGTGTGCATATGTGTGTGTGTGTGTGTGTGTGTGTGTGTGTGTGTGTGTGTGTATATATATATATATATATATATATACATACACATACATGCATTTAGCCCAATAACTCACAACAGTAAATTCAGAGTACTCCATACATTTAAATCAACCTTCCTTTAGCAATAAATAAAATTTTAATGTTTTGACCTATTATTATTTTACTTATTTCAATTTTATATGTTTCTGGCCATAAAATAGGCAATTGATGGCCATAAAATAGGCAATTACTAATAATAACACTGGTTTATTAAGCACAAATTAGCATCTTGATTCCATCAGGGCAATAAATAAATCACATGTGACTCTGTGTGTGTGTGTGTGTGTGTGTGTGTGTGTGTGTAAAACTTACATAATCCTGGATAAGAGAATGGAAGAATTGCCACAGATTGTTAAAATTGGTTGCGGAGGGGAGGCAGGAAAGACAAAAAAAGATTACTTGTAATAGGGTAGAGCAGAAAAGAAGAGGAATAGTTTAAAGGATGTACACAATAAAAGCAGAATGGCTGACATAATTTTGTTTGTGTAAAATTTTACATTTTTATGTGACTATGTACATTGAAAGATGCTTTAAAATAGAGAATGTTAATGTTATCAGGACTCAGATGGTCTTTCATACATTACTTGAGTTTCACAATGAGTATTATTTGTATAATCAGGTAAAATAATAATGATTTGATATCCTTGATGTTTTCAAGATATATACAGTGACATTCCTGGTGATTTGTTTGTTTCATATTTTGTTTTGTTTTTTGGCACGTGTGTGTTGGTATTACCCAGCATCCATGAAGAAAGTGAAATCCCTCCGTGACCCTTCTGCCAAAATGTCAAAATCAGACCCTAACAGACTGGCCACCGTCCGGATAACAGATAGCCCAGAGGAGATAGTGAATAAGTTCCGTAAGGCTATGACAGACTTCACCTCTGAAGTCACCTATGACCCTGCTAGACGAGAGGGCGTCTCCAACCTGGTGGCAATCCACGCTGCAGTAACAGGACTCTCAGTGGAGGAAGTGGTCCACCGTAGCATAGGCATCGATACTGCCCACTACAAGCGCGTGGTAGCGGATGCTGTGATTGAGAAATTTGCTCCAATTAAGAGTGAAATCGAAAAGCTGAAGATGGATAAGGACTATTTAGAGAAGGTTTTACGCATTGGATCAGCAAAGGCCAAAGAATTAGCATATCCTGTAATCCAAGAAGTGAAGAAATTGGTGGGGATTCTATAGGAAGCTTGAAAGTAATCGGGGCTGGGGATTTAGCTCAGCGGCATAAGCGCCTGCCTTGCAAGTGCGTGGTTGTGAGTTTGATCCCTGGTACCAATTAAAAAAAAAAAAAAAGTAACCACAAAAGGATCTAAAAGAATCTGTATTTTGCAGTCTGGACACTGTAATAAAGTTAGCTTTCTCCAGTTTCTACACACACACACACACACACACACACATACACACACGCACACACAGAGTTTGGGGTTATTTAATCATTTAATTTTGTATAGCTGATTATTGGTTTCCTTTAATGAATGAGGTTTTATAGTGTTCAAATAATGTTCCAAATCTCATCAATGAAATGTGATCAGAAAATAAAAAATACTAAAGAAGGTATAGCTGTGTGAATCCCCAATTATTTGAGGAATACTGTTTGATCTGAATGTATTTGCACAAATGTGATGGAAGTGAGAAGTAACTTGGGAAATGGGATATGATGTTTCCTTCCTTGAGTGCTTACTCTAAGATGTATTAACTTTATCTATCCCAACTCATTTTAAAAGCAGTACTTTGAGGTCTTAAACTTAAAATCCATAGGATGTCATTTGATCCAACTTATATTCAGGTTTTGTTTTAGTCACTTTCCTTTCACTAAAACGAAAATACCTGACACTCACGACTTAAAAAAGAAATATTTTATTTTGACTCACGGTTCTAGAGGATTCATTTCATAGTCAGCTGGCTCCAAGGCAGAAAGGGCACAGTAGAAGAATCTAGCAGAGGAAAGCTGCTCATGTCATGCAGCCTGGGAGGTAGGAGAGGAAAAGAAGAGCCACGGACAAGAATATACCCTTCCAGGTCACACCACCAGTGGCCAGCCCCCAACCATGCCCAACCTCCTAATAGCAGATTTAGCTATGGATTGATGAGTGGATTAATCTATTGATAAGTATAGTAGTCTATGATGTAATCACCTTCTAAAACATCTCTGAACACATGAGACTTTGGGGGTCTTTCTAAATTCAACCATAACAGATCTCATAGGAACAGGTTGGTTATTTATATGTAGTTCCTCTATCACTAAGATATTGTCTGCCTTAATGTATCTAAGCTTCTTGTTTCCCCAGGGACCATACTGATCATTCCAGCAAATATTTGTTTGATTTTTATTGAAATATATGGGATACCCTCTTCTGAATATGTTGCATTATTTCAACTTGATTCATTCATTGTATAAGAGTCCAGGTCTCTGAATTATGAATTTTTTGCCTTTATCTCAGTTTAGTGAGAGGAATTGTCATTCTCATATGCAGAAAGTGAAACTCATGAAGCACAATTAGCTCATACAATAAGAAGCAAATCCAGGAGTAAAACCTTTACTCCTTGAGAAAGTAGTGTGTTTTGGTTGGTTGATTGGTTTGCTTTTGTGGTTGTGTTGTTTTGTTTTTGTTTTTTTCATTTGCATAAAGCTCTGTGAAGCAACATCTTCAAGCCAGCAAATAATTGTGATTTTGAAAGTGATTTTGGAAACACAAGGCTTGAACCACTGATTTCATTTATGTCAGCAAATCAGCAAACAACTACCTATTTTAAATCTAGATTCAGCCAATCTTGATCATGTTTGCCTCTTAATATTACAAAAGTAGTTCCTGAGTTCTATCTTTCAAACTTACTACAGAAACTTAAAAGTGCATTCTAATAAGCACCTGCCTGGCAAGTGCAAGGTCCTGAGTTTGATCCTCAGTACCCCCCCCAAAAAAAGACTGATAAATATAATGTTGAGAGCTGACACATCCAATATGAGCGGAAGCTGCTCATTTCACTTTTACCTCAGTCTCTGTGTATTAAGAAGTCACTCTAGGGGCTAGGAATTTAGCTCAGCAACATAAGTGCCAGCCTAGCAAGCACAAGGTCACAAGTTCAGTCCCTGGTACAAAAAAAAAAGTCTAAAATCTAGCCTCAAAAAATAAAGTAAATGCATAAATAAAATCTAGCCTTTGTGCACTTTCATTTCCTACACTTGAATATGAAAATAACTATCCTGACTGTGCACCAGGACCTGATAGTGAGATTGATTTTGTAACAGAAATTGCTTGTAAGACTTTACTACCATGGTAACAATTTAAACATAACTAGGATGATAGGCAAAAAATTTTACCTATGGTACTTGATAGAAGAAAAGAATGATCCTTGTAACAGAACAGACCTAATCTACAAAACACCATATCCTAGAATCCAAATTAAAGACTCCTCTTCAGGATTCTTATAGCTACCCTGGCATATGGAAAAAGGAAATATTTTACCTTTTAGATCTTTTCTTGAAACGGAATATCCATCCACAGCACCAGAGCATCTTTGGGTATATTTCTTCTAAAGCTCTCCCAGCCCTTGAAGACAAACCCTATTTTGAAACTAGAAAATGACAAAATTAAAGATGGAGCTATCAAAACAATTGTTTGTGTGATATTTTTACCTTCTTGCAAAACTTCCATAGAACTAAAGGTACTATAGATATACTCTCAGAGGAAAAAACTACATAAGCTATAATAATTTCTAAGGAGCAAAGTCTATGCCCAGGTGAGCTCATATTTGAGTTCTTCCCATTACTACTGTTCTTTGAAAATATCTATGTACTTATGACTATAATTGGCCTATAACATTAAGAGACTTGTCTAATATATAGAGCTCAGAGAGGAACAGAACCAAGGCTCTACACAGATTTCTAAGAGAAGGTTTATTGACTTACATAATTGTGGAAGCTAAAAAGTCCCACAATATGTTATCTACAAGCTGGAGACTAGGGAAAGCCAGTGATGTAATTCAGTTCAACTTCACTTATCACCCAGTGCAGCTGATAGTGTAATTTTCAATCTAAGAGTCAAGGTATACAGGACTGAGGGGCCACACACTGGTATAAGTTCTAGAATCTGAATACTCAAAAACCAGAAACTCTGATATATCAGTACAGAAAAAAAGTGATTATCTTAGCTCAAGAGCAGAGCAAATTGTCCCTTCCTCCATCTCTTTGTTCTATTCAGATGATTGCTCAATGGATGAGATGATGTCTGCTCACAATGATGGAGGCAAATCTTCTTTACTAAGTCTTCTAATTCAAATCCCTGTCTTCTTTGGAAATATCCTCACAGACATATCCAGAAATATTTCATCAGCTATCTGAGTAACCCAAGTTGACACATAAAGTTAACCCTCATACCTGATAATCCAGGAAGTTAAGATCTATTTTCACATCCCTTCCACTTCCATTTGTAGGACCCAATGCAGTCTTTAATAGAAATGAAGAACTGAACAGAAATTTAATCACGGTTCACCTTTTGAGGTGATTTTTTTTTTTAGTTGTGGAGAGCTGAAATGGTGAAAAATATTTTAAATGACTATAATAATGGTCAAATGGCTTAGTGTTCTGATAAAACCTAGTTAGCCCACCTGTCCAACTAGGCACTCAGAACACAGTGGGTATGTCTTTGTCTTTATAGATGCCTTACAAACATTTATTAAAACAATGTCATTATATGGGCCAAGTCTGACTTTTTTCCCCAGAAACATTCCTGGTATTTACATAAAATGGTTAACACCATAGCTAACACAATTGGGTTCTCACTATGTAGGCACTGTAGTAAAGATTTTATAGCAGTATAGGTTAGTTTTTCATTACTGTAACAAATGTATGAAAAATCAGTTTATAAAGAGGAAAGTTCATTTTGGCTCACAGTTTGGGGATTTTTTGTCCATGAATGGTAGATGCCATTGCTTTTATTCCTGTCTCAGGGTAGCACATCAAGGTAGGAACATGTGGAGGGGCAAAGCTGGTCACCTTTTTCATGAGACAGGGATTAAGGAAGCAGAATCTGAGAGGCTGGGTCCCGTTATTCCTTTTTGATACATGTTTATAGTACATAATGATCATAGGGAGTTGGTGCATGTACATAATTCTTTTTATTTCCCTTTTCCTCCCTTCTTTCACCCTCCCTTAATCTTTATATCCCCTTTACATTTACAAAAGATGCAGCTCCCTATTTCCTATTGTCTTTTATTTTGCTCTTTTGATTATTTATACTTTAGGTTTCTCATATAAGAAAGCCATGTGATATTTAATCTTGTGTATCTGATTTCATTTAACATTATGGTCTCATGGTGCATATATTTTTCTATAAAAGTCTAAAATTTATTCTTCATTATAGCAGAGCAGTACTCCATTGTGTATAAATGTCAAATTTTTTTAACCATTCATCTGTTGATGGACATACAGGCCACTTCCAGGATATACCTTTTATGAGTTCTGCTGCTATAAACATGGGGATGCATGTATCACTGTAATGTGATACCTTTAACTGCTTTGGGAAGATAAAGAGAAATAGCTAGGCCAAATGAAATTTCTATTTTTAATTTCTGAAGACTTTCCATACTATTTTCCATTGTGGTTGTGCTGGCTTATATTCCCACTGATGATGTAGAAATACTCCTTTTTCTGCAAAACCTTGTCAGACTTGATGATGGACATTCTTCCTGGATTAACATGGCATCTTGGGTATAGTTTTAATTTGAAATTCTCTGATGGCCAGAAATATTGAACATTTTTTCATGTACTTTTTGGCCATTTGTACCTCTTCTTTTGAGAAGTATTTACTTATTTCAGTTACCCAGTTTTCTAATTGCATCTTTTATTTTGTGAGATCTGATTTTATTTATTCATGTATTCTAGACATTAGTCTTCTGTTAGAGGAGCAGCTGACATAGACTTTTCTTTTCCATCTGTAGGTTGTCTCTTCATTCTGTTGGTTGTTTCCTTTGCTCTGCAGAGCTTTCTAATTTGATATAATCCCATTTATTGATTCTCAATGCTACTTCTTGAGAAATTAAGGTTTGTTCTGTTTAGAAAGGCATTACTTATGCTTATGTCTTTAAGAATTTTACCCATTTTTTCCCAACAGATCATTTGTGTTTTAATATTTAGATCTTGGTTCCATTGTGACTTTATTTTGGTACATGGTGATAGAGATGGGTCTAGATTCAATCTGCTGCATGTGTGTAACCAGTTATCTCTGTTAAAAGGGGCTGTCTTTCCTTCAGTATATGCTTTTGGCCCCTTTACCAAAGATCAGATAACTGACTGTGCCTGGGGTTGTTTCTACATTCTGTATTTTGTTCTGTGAGTCAGCGTGTCTGTTTTTATGCCAATATCATGCTGAGTCTATCACTGTAGCTTTTTGTTAAGAGAAAAAAATAAAAATTTCAAAACAAGATAATAGGAAGGTTATTGCTGTAGCTTTGTAATAGTGCTTGAAATCTGGGATTGTGATGCTTCCTACCTTGCTCTTGTTGCCCATGACTGCTTTTTATATTCTGGGTCTCTTCTGGTTCCATATAAATTTCAGTTTTGTTTTGCTTTTGTTTTTTCATTTTGTTTTATTTTTGTTGTTGTTGTTTTGGGTTTTTTTTATATTGCATATTGTTATCTTCAAAATAGTTATTCAGGGTACCAGACTCAGGAATAAAACAAAATAGTAAAATGGAACAAAGCATTGGATTTCAAAAACAAGACAGGAGGCCATCCCCAACAGTTAGCACAAAGCACACTGCCATCCTCCAAATAGAGGCTCAGACCAGCAGCCCCAGGCCTGCAAAGTTAGTCAAACAATGTAAGCATCAAGCTATTCCTTTCACCTCGGTTGCTATCATCTCACCTCGGTTGCTATCATCTCACTCCGAGTCCTCTGAATCAGCCAGTTGCTTACTGTGTAGGGGTGGGTGTTGTGTGAGTATGAGTTCTGGCTTTCTAGACCTCACAGCTGGCACAGGAAGGTGTGGTTTGGCTTCTTACTTTGTTTTTTAACAAAACTTTCTGTGAGGAATACTACTGGTGTTTTAATCTGTATATCAATTTAGGGAGCATAGTCATTTAGATACTCATTCTGCCTATCTAGGGACAAGAGATATTTGTTTATTACCACTCTCCTTTTCAAGAGTACACTCTCAGTAACCAGAAACTCCCTGCTAGGCCCCTTTCTTAAAAGTGCTCCCAGTAGCTCCATGCTGGAGACCAAGCCTTTACCACATGTGCCTTTGTGGGACACAAGATCTATCCTATAGCACAGTATGTTTTCAAAGATCCCTAAACTACCAAAATGAGCATCACCCCAGGAAATTGTTAGGAATGCAAATTTTCCAGCTTTACTTCAAACCTACTACCTCAGAAACATGGAGAATAAGCCCAGAAATCTATGACTTTTTTTATTTTAAAGAGCATAAAGCAAAAGAGGACAGATCTAAGCAGATCAGAACAGAACAATGTAAGCAACAGAGCACTTCACAACAAGACAATTGGATATTAACAGTAGCTATCATAATGTCTCTTTCTTTGAAATAGTTGAGCTTAGCTTTACACACAATAGTGTCAAACATAACAAAATAGAATAAACAACTCAAGAGAGTGGAAGTATTCCAAGACATTCTGAACCATATAACCAAAGATAAACAATGGCTGCTATATTATCTCATTTTCCATAAAAATTTTGTTTTTACTGTCATACTTATTAAAATCCAATAAGACACAACATGATAGAACCAATGGTAATAGAAAAACAAAAGCATGGTAGGACTTCAGAGCAAGATGATATTAAATCAACACTGGATACCATACTATCTTGTCTTCAAAGTAACTATTCATATGATCACATATATAAAGATCAAACAAAACAATAAAACCATTCAAACCAATGAATGAAGACATAAGACATCAAAGCAGTATAATGGTGAACCATGATTTCCATAAAATCTTCTGTACTCTTACCATTTCTTACACTAGGGAGAATATACGGTATTTATACATGTGAGTTTGATTTATTTCACTATGAGTATAGATTCAAGCTGCATCCATTTATTTATAAATATCTCAATGTGATCATTCTTTATAGCTGAGTAGTACTCCATTGTATAAAAGTACTACAATTTTTTTATCTATTCCTCTGTTGAAGGGCACTTAGGTTGTTTCCAAGATCTGGCTATTACAAATTGTGCTGCTATAAACATGGGTGCGCATGTATGACTGTGTTAAGATGTTTTCAGTTCTTCTGGGAATATGCCTAAGAGTGGAATAGCTGGGTCAAATGGGACCTCCATTCCCAGCTTTTTGAGGAATCTCCAGATTGTCCTCCAAAGTGGTTGCATAAGTCTACACTCCCACCAACAGGGCAGAAGAGTTCGTTTTTCCCCACTGCCTCTCCAGCATTTGTTGTTGGTAGTTCTGTTGATCCTGGCCATTCTTTCTTGAGTGAGATGGTATCTCAGTGTGGTTTTAATTTGCATTTCTCTAATGACCAATGATGATGAACATTTTTTCAAGTATTTATTTGCCATTCGTATTTCTTCATCTGAGAACTGTGTATTCATCTCAGATGCCCCATTATTGGATTGGGTCTTTGAATTTCAGGCGTCTGATTTTTTTTAAATTCTCTATAAGTTCTAGACAGAAGTCCTTTGTCTGAGGGACAGTTCACTAAGACTTTTTTCCCAGTTTGTAGGTTTTCTTTTCACTCTGCTGCAGATTTCTTTGGACATGCAGAAACTCAATAATCCCAGTTACTGATTCTGGGAAGTATTTCCTGTGCAGTTTGGTTCTTGTTCATGAATTCTCTACCTACCCCTATGTCTTCAAGATTTTTACTTACTTTGTCTTGCAACAAATTTAGTGTTTCTGTTTTAATATTTAGATCTTTGATCCATTTGAATTTTAGTGTAGTACATGGTGATAGGCATGGGTCTAATTATAGTTTTCAGCATATGGATAGCCAATTTTTCCAGCACCATTTATTAAAGAGACTGTTGTTCTTCCAGTGAACATGCTTAGCTCCTTTGTCAAAGATAAGGTGGTTGAGTGTGTTCGTAGTTGTATCTTCTAGTCTATTCCATTGATCTTCACATCCATTTTTATTCCAGTACCATGTTGATTTTATTACAGTAGCTTTGTAGTATAACTTCAAGTCAGAGATTGTGATGCCGCCTGCCTTGGCTTTGCTGCTTAGAATTGTCTTTGCTATTCTAGGTCTCTTCTGGTTCTAGATGAATTTTAGGAGTGATTTCTCTAGATCTATGAGGTATGCTAGTGGTATTTTCATTGGGATTGCATTGAATGTGTTTAACAGTTTTGGGAGAATGGCCATTTTTACAATATTTATTCTTCCTATCCATGAACAAGGGATGGCTTTCCATTTTCTGAGGTTCTCTTCTATTTCTTTTTTTAGGGTGTTATAATTTTCCCTGTACAACTCTTTTACATCTTTTGTTAGATTAATTCCTAAGTATTTCATTTTTTTGGAGGCTATTATGAAGGGTGTGGCTTCTCTTATTTCTCTCTAGGTGATTTTGTTGTTAGTATGTAAGAATGCTATTGATCTTTGAGTATTGACTTTGTATCCAGCTGTTTTGCTGAATTTATTTATTATATCTAGGAGATTTTCAATAGAGGTTTGGGGGTCTTCTGTGTAGAGTATCATGTCATCTGCAAATAATGATAATTTAACTTCTTTTCCTATCTTTACTCCTTTTATTTCCCTCTCTTGTCTAATTTCTCTGGCTAGTATTTCCAGTACTATATTGAATAGGAGCAGTGATAATGGACATCCTTGTCTTGTGCCTGATTTTAAGATAAAGGCTTTCAGTTTTGGATCATTTATAATGACACTGGCTGTTGGTTTGTCATAGATGGCCTTTATCATATTGAGGAAAAGACCATCTATTCCAATTCTCTGTAAAGTTCTTATCATGAATGGGTGTTGGATCTTATCAAAAGCTTTTTCTGCATGTATAGAAAGGATCATGTGATTCTTGATTTTGGCTCTATTGATATGGTGGATTACATTTATTGATTTATGGATATTGAACCATCCCTAATCACACTTGCTCATGTTGTATAATCTTCTTGATGATTTGCTGCATCCTGTTTGCCAATATTTTATTGAGAATGTTTGCATCTATGTTCATCAGGGCGATTGGCCTGTAGTTCTCTTTTTTAGTTGGGTCTTTCTCAGGTTTTCATATTAGAGTGATATTTGCTTCCAGGAATGACTTAGAGAGAATTGCTTCCCTTTCAATTGCATTGAAGGGTTTGAGGAGTGTTGGCATTAAGTCTTCTTTGTATTTCTTGTAGAATTCCGCAGTGAATCCGTCTGGGCCTGGACTCTTCTTTGTTGGTAGGGACTTGATTACATTTTCAATTTCATTCATAGAAATTGGGTTTTTCAGCAGTTTTACATCTTCTTGATCCAGCTTTGGTGGTTCGTATGTTTCTAGGAATCTGACCATTTCTTCTGTGTTATTGAACCTATGAGAATAGAGGTTTTCGGAAGAGTTGTTGATGATCTTCTGTATTTCCACAGGGTTGGTAGTGATTTCTCCTTTTTCATTCTGTATTGCATGAATTTGAGCCTTTTCTTTCCTTTTTTTAATTAGGTTGGCTAGGGGCTTGTCAATTTTATTTATTCTTTCAAAGAACCATCTCTTTAATTCATTGATTCGTTATATTGTTTTCTTAGTCTCTATTGCATTAATTTCTGCTCTGATCTTTATAATTTCCTCCATTCTTTTGGCTTTGGGCTTGGCTTGCTCTTCTTTTTCTAGATGTTGCAGGTGTAATATCAGGTTGTTTATTTGTGTTTGTTCTGTTTTCCTAATGTGGGAACTCAGTGCAATAAATTTTACTCTGAGGACCACTTTCATTGCATCCCACAGGTTCTGGTAAATTGTATTTGTATTTTCGTTTGCTTGTAGATATTGTTTAATTTCTTCTTTAATTTCCTCTGTGACCCACTGATTGGTCAAGAATGTATTATTTAATTTCCATGTGTTTGTGTGGTTTTTGCAGTTAGTTTTATCATTAATTTCCAGTTCCATGGCACTATGATCTGATAACATGCATGGGATCATTTCAATTCTTTCGCATTTACTTAAATATGTTCTGTATGTTAGTATATGGTCTATTTTAGAGAATGTCCCATGTATTGCTGAGAAGAATGTATATCCTGATGTTGTTGGATGGAACACCCTCTATATGTCTATCAAATCCATTTGTTCACAGGTGTGATTCAGTTCTGTTATTTCTTTGCTGATTTTCTGTCTACTTGATCTATTCCTTTGGGTCAATGGTGTGTTAAAGTCCCCTGTTATAATTGTGTTATTGCCTATTTGATTTTTCATTTCTGTTAATACTTGCTCTGTGTAGTTGGGTGTTTTGGAATTTGGTGCATATATATTAAAAGATTGTTATCTCTTCCTCTTGCAGTTTTCCCCTAACTAGAATGTAGTGACTGTCTTTGTCTCTTTGGACCATTCTTGGTTTGAACTTCACATGGTCTGCAAACAGAATAGCTACCCCTGCTTTTTTTTGAGTTCCTGTTGCATGGAGTATTGTTTTCCATACTTTGACTTTCAGTCTATGAGTTTCCTTTTGGGTTAGATGGGTTTCTTGTAGACAGCATATGGTTGGATGTTGTTTCTTGATCCATTCTGCCAGTCTGTTTCTTTTAATTGGTGAATTGAGGCCATTTGCATTAATGGTTATAACTGTCATATATTGGTTTGTTGTTGACATGTTATCTTTCTGATGTTGTATCTTTGCTTTCCATTCTGTCTAATTGTCTGTCTTGCTTAGTTTTTTTTCCTATGTGTATCTAGAATGTCTTTCAGTATTCTTTGTAGGTTTGGTTTGGTGATCATGGAGTTCTTCAGCTGTTCTTTGTTATGGAAGTATCTTATTTCTGCATCCATTTTGAAAGACAGTTTTTCGGGGTACATCAGTCTGGGTTGGAAGTCGTTTTCTTTAAGGATCTGAAAAACTTCACTCCATGCTCTTCTTGACTTCATTGTTTGTGTTGAGAAGTCTGCTGTGATTCTGATAAGCTTTCCTTTATAGGTGACCTGTCTCTTCTCTCTAACAGCTTTTAATATTCTGTTCTTATGTTGGATTTCTGGGATGGTGATAATTATATGTCTGGGTGTAGTTTTGTTTTGGTTATGGCTATTTGGAGTTCTATACACCTTACTAATCCATATGTCAGTTTCCATATTCATGTTTGGGAAGTTTTCAGCTATTATTTATGTAAATAGCCTCTTGATATCTTTTGTGTTTTCCCCCTTCTTTTTCTTTTATCCCTATTAATCTTATATTGTTTTTCTTTGCATCATCTTGCAGCTGTTGAATTGTTATTTCTTGATTTCTTGTTATTGTTAGAAGATCTTTCCTTTCCTATTCACTAGCTACAATCTTATCTTTGAGGTCTGAGATTCTATCTTCACTTTCGTTGAGATGGTTTTTGCTACTTTCATTAGAGTTTTTGATTTCCTGTATACCTCTTTGAATCTGCTTAATGCATTCTGTTTGTCTCTTAAACTGTTCATTCAGGGATTCTATCATTTTGCTTTGTTCCTCTAATTGTTTAGCTGTGTCTTTGTTGGATTCATTCAGTATTTCTTTCACTACTTTTATCATTTCTTCTTTTCCCTGGGAGAATTTTTCTGATTTGAATTGCCTCATAGCTTCCTGTACTTGCTTTTTTATTTCAGCTGATATCATTTCATACATTTCAGGTGTATGTGTAGTATTTTCTTCTATGCACATGGCTCCTGTTTCTTGGGATGGGCTGGGGGTTTGATACTGCATTTTGGTCTTTTGTTTTGTCATTTTCCTGTATTTCCGTATTTCCAGCAATTTTCTGAAGCTTTCCCTTGCAGTGCCGCACCAGCTTGGCTCCCCCTTCAGTGGGCCTGGCTCCCCTGGTTGAATGAAGTTCGCTGGGCCCAGTCCACTCAAGCCAGTGGAACCTCTGGAGCCTAGTCCAATGACCCAAAGGGGCTGGGCAGGCACCCAGCCACTGGGATCGATGGTCCCAAACCTTTCTGGGTCTGTGCTGGCGTTCTGGAACTCACCTCGCAGCACACAAAGCTGGCTTGGCTCCCCCTTCAGCGGGTCTGGCCCAGAAATCTATGACTTAACAGCCTCTCAGGAGATCCTGATCCCTGCTAAACTACTAAAACAACTGCTTTATGTGAGTTATTTAATCCCTACAAGGCAGCACAGTTTTGTCAACATTGTATGACTAAGATTGAAATTGATGTATATGAGATTGAAAAAATTGCCTAACATCATTCAATTTTGAACAAATACAGTAAGGGTTCAAACCCACCTTCTAAAGGAGTATCAGAATATAGAACCCCACTGGGCCATAGGGGCCCAATGTCTCTGATATGTTTGGGATTAATGTACTTTATGGCAACACTGTTCAATAAACCCAAATTAATTAAAATTAAATACAAATTTGCTTCCTTGACATAACTTTTAAGGACCCAATGGCTTTATGTAGTTACTTGCTACACTATTGCAAAATAAAGAACACTTCCATTATCCCAGCACTGCCTTTTGAATACTACTGCCTTAAGTCATTCTGCTTTACTCATTTTGCTTGTAGTATGTGGTATAGGTAGTTTAGGACTCTCCTTTTGGCTTTCTCATATAAATAATTAAAGGATTCATTGAGAATGACAAACCACATAATTTTCCAGGCAATACTTAAAATGATGAGCTAGCACTCCACCGTGTACTTGCCATATGCTAGGCATTTTAAAGTATATATTTAACAAATCATTTAATATTTATATCAGCCCTATAAGATTGGAACTACCAGTACCACATTATTAAGTAAAAAGCAGATTCAGCAGTTTGTTCTAAATTACACATTTGCCATTAGCCTCTAGTTTTTCCTAGTTAGGAAACCTGAGCTACACCTTAACTACTGTGCCCAAAGGAGTAGTCTATCCCTTTTTACTAGGTCAGACTCTTCTCTCAAGACTTGGATCTTTTCTTATATCTTCCATGATATTCTGAGTCTAATCTCCCTCTCTACTACCAGCCTCTCCTCTCTTTCCTGTTTCAGTTTCAGTAATTATTCCTGAGTTCTTCCTTTATGTACACAGCACAGTCAGTATGTTGCTTTCTACTGAATACTTTGTTTTCTTCCAGTTCACTCTGTCTAGTGCTGTGTGCCAGTGTTACTATTTAAATGAAGGGAACAACTATACTATGTAGCAATTTTAGTCTCTTTCCCTAACATGGAGACAGGTCTGTGTTCTCATGGTGTGTTAGCCTATGTGTGATCAACATTGCTGTCTTCATTGTCAAATGGAGCATCTTTCCAAATGTTTTAGCTAAGAAGAGTCAGCCCTTTGCTGTGATTGTGCTGAAAACAGATTGCCTCACTAGCAATTAAGATTTTCAAACATCCTTATAAGCAGAACAACCTGGAGGCATTACTATTAATCATTTTAAGCCCTCATATGTTAATTCTCAAAAATTCTGATATGTTGGCTGGGCAGGGATTGTCTTCTTCCTCTCAGAAGGAAACTGGGGTTCAGCACGTTAGTGACATACTCATCTATGTAATCCAACATATGGTAAATGTTTGTGAAAGCAACAGGGGAAACACAGTATGTGTGTAATTTAGTGGAGGACACACAGACTAGCAAATGCTGGGTGAGCATGGGAATGAGTGAACAACAAGTATGTTTGGGAAAGGAATGTGACAGGTCTAGGATAGATAAAAGGGCTTTCCAATCAGAATTGAGGACAAAGAACCACCACGACAGCATAGAGAAAAAGGCAAAGGCATGCAGAGTGGGAGAAAAATAGTGCAAATGTCAGGCTGAAATTTTCAATATTTGATAATTATTTTTTACCAACAAAACTGGGAGTTCAAAATGAGCCAACCCAACACATTCAGTGAACGAGCATTAGTGGATCATGCGTTTTTCAGGCACCATCTAAACATCAAGAACTAGAATGAGACACTATCTTTGCCCTTAGGCTTTATCTATGCAGAGTCAGCAAGAGGTAGAATAGGAAGGATGATCAAATTTTCCTCAGTTTTGTGTTTCTCTTTGATATATCAGTATAATGTTATCTTTTAATTGCTTAAAATAAAGCATCTAGCCTTAGTCAGTCATATATTGCTAATGACGGCACCACCGAGTAGGCGAGATATAGTGGAGAAATCGATTTACTGTGTGACTCAAAGTTGAGGAACAGCTTCTGGTGATGAACTTCTTGCTTACAAAATCCCAAGACAATGTAGGGCATCATATGGAAAAAGACAAAGAGTCAGTCTCTCTCTCTCTCTGCCTCTCTGTGTCTGTCTCTGTGTCTGTCTGTCTCTCTTTCTCTATCTCTCTGTCTCTCTTAAAAACCCACCAGTATTCAGTTACATAGACTTTACCATGGTGACCCTTTCTAGCCCTTAATCCCTTCCAAAGTCCCATCTATAAAGACCACAGATTAATTTTCTACCTTTTTAGTACCTCAAAATGGAGATTAAACTCAAACAGATCGTTCAGAGCAAACTATATTTAAACTACAGGAAAATGTCACACTCAATGATTCTCAAATAAAATATTTATTATTTGATGTAACTGTTGGCTTTATTGACTGCAAAACCATTTCTATATAACCTCTCAACCCCACCTACATATGTACATAGTAAATCAGTCCTACAGTCATGATTTTCTAAAAACATTTCTGAAAAGCAGATGATGTGATTTATATGGCTATATTTAGAATAAAGTGCCCTGATTTTATAGATTTCCATTTTGGGGGTAACATTTAAAGATACAGTTCTCTGGGAAGAACACCATATTCCACTGTCAATACGTGAATGCAGTGACAAAGAAATACTTTGTTCCTGGTGCTTAGCACCATATCTCCCCACACTAGCATGTCCACCAGGAAAGCCTATGGAGAACAAATAAACAGGTTATCTAAAAAGGTCCCCATGTTTTCAAGAGCCTCCCCTAAAAAAGAGAAGCTTTGTGGTGGTAGAAAGAAAAACTGCATGACTAACCAGACATGACCATGAGAGTCAGCCCTAGGGAAATTGCTCCCACTATGAATGGCCCAGCCTGTGAGAATTGTCTGGTTCCTCGGCAGTACACTAGGAGAAATGCCTGCACTAAACTGTCCAAAAGGAAAAGTAATTAGAATTAAGGAAAGGAGGAAAGAAGGAAAAGAAAAGGAAAAAGAGATAAATTTGTAAATATATATATATATATATATATATATATATATATATATATATATCTGACTATACTATTAATTGTGTTAGTTGTTGAAAAAGAACAGTTAATACTCATATGTTTAGATTGATTTTACATGTCTATGTCTGTCAATCTAAGCAACCCTCTTGAAGGTAGCAATATATAATATTACAACTATGTCAAATGCTTATCATCTTGTTTTATAAACCTATATTGTTATTGTATTTGGTTTCTTGTTGTTTGTTTGTAATTTTTTTTGTTTTTCTTTTCTGTCTTCTTAATCTTAAGTAAACTTTTTAAAAAAGAAATTCCTGCTCTAATAGAGGAGGTGAGTACTCATGAAAACTCAAGGTAACCCAGGTTTTTTTTTTTTTTTAATGATAGTTTCTTGTTCTGGACCACTTCAAGAAATAGTAGCAAATAGCAGAATGTCTAAGGTTGCTGGTTTATTGATGAATTATTATTCTTTCATCATTTTTATGTTTGTCTCTTCTACTTGCTTTTTTCTAGTTATCTTTTAAGCTCCCAAAACTCAGCACAAAAGAAATAACTCCCTGATGATTAGTGTACATCCCCCATATGTATGTAAAATGGTCAAACGTTTTTGCCTCTGGTGCATCATGACCTTTTTTTCCCCCTTTCTCAAATCGCAGTTGACGCCTAATCCAGCTACTGCTACTTCTCCTTTTATCTATTACTTTTCTAGTCTAATGTTTTATCACACCCTCCCCCATACTATTTGCTGATATTGGTCAGTGCCTTATTGTCACTTTCTCTTTGCTGAGATAAAATACCTACCTAACACCTGAAATTTAGAGGAGGAGACTTATTTCACAGTTTATAGAAATTTCAATCCATAGTCGCCTGCTTCCAAGGCAGGACAGCATGACAGAGGGGTATGGCCGAAGAATAATTGTTCATGTCATCGCATTTAGGATGCAGAAGGAGCAGATGGGCCAATCCACGGGGGAGATATGTCCTTCCAGGTCATGCCTCTAGTGACCTACCTCTGCCTCTCAGATCTCACCTTCTTTTTTTGGCAGGGGGAGTTATCAGAAATCAAACTCACACCCTCACGCTTGCCATACAGGTGCTGTGCCGCTGAGCTATATCTCTGGTCCCCTCGACCCCACCTTCCAACACAGCCAGCTCTCATGCCCCCATAATCCAATAACCCTCCACAAGCCCCAACTCTGAGTGCATGAGGCTTTAGGGGAACATCTGGATATAAATCATAATAGTCACCTTATAAAGTGCTCCTATCAAGATTTCCTCATAACATCTTTGCTGTTCTTAATACTCTCTTCCACGGTCTCCTTTCATGTCTAACACCACTGCAGCCACAGTAAGCTACCTCTGTGTGGTCACACTGGGGCTGAGCGTCTGTGCATTCCTTCTAACCATCCTTCCCACCGCTCTACAATAACTGCTACTGTGTCCCTAACTCTTTCTCTCTTCCTTAACCACTAATCATGACTGCCATGCCATTTCTCATGCCTCTTACAACTGAAATTTATCAACTATAGATGTTCCTTCATAATTGTGTATTGGCAAAAGTACATTTTGATGCTCCTTTGATGTACAGGCGTATGGATCTGTTGAGGCAAACAGAAAGGTTTTTACCTTTTGAATCATATTAGTACCAAATTAACAGCATTGGTATTAAGAATAATTGCCTTCTCATTTTACCCATCCCCTGCCCCCCAGTAAAACTCAATGTGTACCAATATACAGAGTACCCTGTTTATATTAATTGATCAGATTGTCATCACTTTATTCAGTTTATTTACTTTACTAAAGCTTTTGTGATGGACAAGAACCAGTATCCAGTCTCTCTTTTTTAACAGGGGAATCCTCCCTCTGAATTTTAACAGGGCACATGGAGCCAAGTAGGGTATACATTTCCAAGCCTGCACCAAGACATCATCCTGCAAATTCACTCTAGTGAATGGGATAAGAACAAAAGTAATGTGTGCAATTTCCAAGTCACATTTCTTAAAGAAACCTACTGTTCCTTGCACTCACATCATGTAACAGCATTCATTGTTGGAAAATACAAGGGAAAGATGGAAAGAATGGGGCCCCAACCTGGGTTCCCATGCTCCCTGGACTATCCACCTACCTCTGAATTTTTACAGAGTAAATAACTTTTATCATGTTTAAGCTACTTTCTCTTGAGCTCTCTGTGTTACTGCACCTTAGGGTCTACCCAGCTAATATACTAATCTTACTAGCTTGTTTGTCTAATGTATGCCCTCCAACCAGTTACTTCAACCCATGGGAAAAACAATACTTTGTGAAAGTCTTCTATGTACTGAGGCAATGGTTCTCTGACTCTGAGTCTCCAAACTAACATCATCAGGGTCACTTGGGGATGTGTGAGACATGCAAATCCACAGACTCCACTGTACACTTACAAAAGCCTGAGAGCAGGGATTATAAATCAGCCGTAACCTTCAAGTGATCTAGATGTACAGATGTTGGAGAACCACTGTGCTAGCAAGGAAAGGTCTTTTAAAAATTAATTTAAAAAATCTGTCCTTAAGGAGTTTATGTTGGAGAAAGAAGGATACTAATGAAAAATAATTAATAAAAACATAATTACTGCCAGCCATGGTGGCATATCCCTATAATCCCAGCATTTTAAGAGACTAGGGCACAAGAATGGCAAATTCTAACCCCGGCTAGATGATTTAGCAACTCAATGAAAATCTGTTTAAAAAAAATAGGGATATAGCTTAGTATAAAGGTCTTGGGTTCAATCTCTAGTGCTGGCAAAAAATTATCTTGACATTCTGGTATTTCCTGTCTTCTCCTATTTTTTAAGCAGATTAGCACAAGATAATTTAGCTTAGATGTTTTTGTTTATATATGTGATTATTAACAGAAAGTTCAAAATTTTATGACATTTCCATGTATGTAAATCATACAAGGGGAAATAATTGAGGTTGCATTTGTAGATACCATGAACAGAGAATTTTGATCACCAATATTAGAATTAATGAGAATTTCCTGAAGCCAAGAGAGACAAGTAAGAAAGGCAGTTATTTTACACAGTGAGTAGTAAAATTATGCTACTTATTACCCTGTAAAGGGTTATATAGCCTAGAAATAAAAACAGTTCAGCATGGATTAAATTTATGAGCAAGAAAGTCATAAAATTACATTAAGCACTAGTTAGGAATGTTCCAATTATTTCTGAAAGTGTCTGACATTAATATCATAGAAGGAAACTACCATCACTGTCACCAGTGTTATTATCATAATTTTCAGTATTCAGAACTCTCGGAAAGACCAGGCTAGGCTATTGTGGCATTAATGATTGCCTGGAAAGTAGATTGGTGAGAATGAAGACTCTTATACTTATGTATTCATATAAAATCTGTACACTGTTGGGATTTAATGGATGATAATGACAAAGTAAGTAAATGACAATGGATGCAACTTATAAAAGTATTATTATTTGACATTAAAGCCATCGTGCCATTATTTTTATTAACAAGAGACAACTCAGATCATTGAAATCCATAGAACATCCTGTTATGGTTTGGATTAATAGCTCCCAAAGGCCCATGAGTTAAGATTTGGTCCTTAGTCTAGAGCATTATTATAGAGGGTGTAACCTTTAAGAAATGCAGGCTACTAGGATGTCCTCTGGCTATTGGTGGTGTGCCCTTAAGAGGACCTTGGGACCCCAGAGATGTCCTATCATTCTTTTCCTGTCCTAGCCATGAAGTAAACACTTTTGACATATAGCTTCTGTCATGATGTGCACACTGCTTGCCACAAGCCCCAAAACATCAGTCAACAGACTGTGGGCTGAAACCTCCAGAACCATAATTCAAAATAACCTTTTTTCTTTATAAATCAGTTATATGAGGTTCGTTGTTACAGTAGCAGGAAGCTAACACAAATCCCCAACTTAATAAAATACTATTGTTACTATACACAGCAAACTTATCTAATGTCTTTGGCATTGGGAATAAACACTTTGGACAATGCTATCAAAATAAATGTTTAGAGCATCCAAAAACTAGTCCAGCCTGGGACTTCAGTGAATGTAGACTTTTGTGATAATGAAGAAGCAGTTAGCATTGTCTCACTCCCTCCAAAATTATGTGATGCTTTAGAAGAAGAAATTTAATGTCCTTACTCACTGTTAGGAACAGAAAAGTAATTCTACATGTCTTTCATTTGCTGCTAAAAACGATTTTACCTCTGGCTCACATGTTCTTAAAATCTTGCAATGCTTTAACTATCTGGCTTGATAAAATACAACTACTTTGTTTTCTTTTCCTCTTCCTTTTTTCTTAAGGCTATTTTATTTGATTCTTTCCAAAAGTACTGTCAGGAGTTCTACTCCAAATAATTTAGAATCAGAAGTATTCAACAGTCTGGAGGCAAGTGAGATTTTTATTGCATTTTTATGGAGAGTAAATTGAACTGTGTGAGTAGGCTAGAGAGGGGCTCCTCTGTAAGGCTTTAGAATGCCCCCCCTGTTGCACCCCAGCAATGACTCATGTTACAAGAATTACATCTCTGACCTGCTTCCATTGGCTGACCAGGCCCAACCAGCCCCTGGGCACTACCAAGTAGGTTAACTCCTTCTTGATCCTTAGGAACTTTCTATAACAGGATTTATATGACTCCCAAAGGTCACTCTTCTCATAACTTCCAAATATTTTCCTAATATGAAGAACTGTATGGCAAGTTATAACCACATCTTATCCTCACAAACTTGTATAACACATCAAAATTATTGTGCTTTTTTTTTTTTTTACAGTTCTGGGGAATGAATTCAGGGCCTTTATATTGAGCTACATCCTCAGTCAGCCATCATCTTTTTTAAAATTTTTGAGGCAGAATGATAAGTCACTTGAGTTGCTAGGATGAGCTCTAACTTGCAATACTATTGCTATAGCTTTTTAGAGGGGCATGCACCATAATGCCTGTATTATTTTATCCTGATGTTACAGATAAGTTTTCCCTTATCTGTAATTAGCTTTGTTACCAGCTAGTCTTTTTAGTGCAGTTGAAGTTTGTTCTATAAAATGCTATCTATATTTTTCCTTTATATGTATTTACTTATAAGTACCATTGAGCACAAATTATTGCAAAAAGATTGAATTTTATTATTCTTTTTGTTTTGTAAGTTATTCTAGTATCAAGTGCAGCACTAAGCAGAGTATAGATGCAAAAATAAGTTTTTGACTGAAAATCAGCATGAGAAGAGACAGATTAAAGTTTACAAACTCAAATGGGTTCAGGGAACAGAGGAATATGCAAACCTATTAAACCCTTTTATAAATATGTATTTGGTACTTGCTACATGCAGGACACACTTACTAGGCACTGGATACACAGCAGTGAAAAACAAGACAAAAATACTCTTTGAATTCACATTGGGGAGAAACAATAAAAAAAAATAACAGGAGAGTAAATGGTAAGTCACCAGGTGATTAGCGTTATGTAGAAATCTAAAGGAAATGGGAATGAAGTGTCAAAGACTGAATTGTGTTATTACAGACTTTGTATATGGAAATCCTACTCCCAGAATTGTACCTTTATGTGGACACAGGTCCTTTTAGAAGGTAATGAAGTTAAAATGAGGCTGTTAGGGTGCCTCTGAAAGCAGTCCACTTGGTACCTTTATAGTAGAGGAGATTAGAATTCACAGAGAAACCCAGGAGTGTGCACAGAGGAAAGGCCACGAAACAACACAGAGAGAAGGCAGCCATCTGCAAAGAGAGAGGCCTCAGAAAAAACCAGGCTTGTTAGTACCTCAATCTTAGATTTTTTTCAACCTTTACAACTGTGAGAAAAATGCTTATGCTACCCAGTGTGTGGTATTCTGTTACTGCAACCCTGGGAAACTAATGTACTTACTTTAACAGAGATGCATGCTCACTTTGGCAGCACATATACTAAAACAGAGATGCAAGATGGTTTCACTGAGGTTAGATTGAAGCAGAAAGAATAAGGTGAAGAAGACAGCAATATAGTATCTAGGGGAAAATCAGTCCAGTCTGAGGGAACATCAAATGCAAAGATCTTGAAACAGGAGCATGATCGACTTGTTTAAATGGTGGGAAAGACACTCGTGTAGCCCAGAGGGAGTAAATGAGATGGGGAATGGTCTGAGATGAGATCTGAACAGTGATGGAGTGAAGACTTTGAAGGTAAGGATGCTACCTCTTACATATGACATTGGTATTGGGAACTCACTGTGGGCTTGAGTTATAAAGGGTTTCTGCAGGCTTTTGTATTGAGAAATAGACTACAGAGGTCAGATAGAAGTGAGGAGACAGGATAAGAAATGATTTTAATCACTGATGGCAAGAGGGAAGACTGGGAGTAGCGTAATAGTGACAAAAATGCTAGGCCAGGGTCAGATCTGCAAAATGTGTGTAAAGATATAACTGACAGAATTGGCTAGTGGAATGGCTGGAATATCTGGGGAAAAAAAAATAAAAAGAAAACTCAAGCACAATTTAAAGATTTCCTACCTGAGAATTTAGAAGGACAGAGTTTCCATTTGTTGAGATGGGAAATATTGCAAGAGGAGCAGATTTAGGAAGGTCAGAAGTTTGATTTGTGATATTTAGGGATTTTGATGGGCAGTTGAATATTTAAAGGGAGAAGCCAGGGAGAAGCCCGAGCTAAAGCTATTAATTTGGGAGTCACTATATAGATAGCATTTAAGACCAGGATTGTTGATGAAATCTAAATGAATGACTAGGGATTGAGAAAGAAAAGACCAAGGACTAATCCTCTGTAGAAACAGAGGGAAATGAAAACTATGCAGCAAAGTATTGAGAAAGAAAGTCCAGTGCAACAGAAGGAAAACCAGGGAAGAATTTGCCCCACAAGCCAAGGGGAGGCTCTTTCCGGAAGAAGATTAGTCTCTGTCAAGGAAGTGAAAAAGAATCATTGATTTAGCAATGTATGGGGCTTTGGTAACCTTGATTAAAGCACTTCCAGTGGATGAAGGGTAGGAGGAGTTGAAAGTCTAATTGAAAATATTTAATAGGGAAAGGAAATTGGGAACAGTGCTCTTGACAACCCTTTCAAGAAATATTGATATAAAGGAAACCTGAGAGATGAAAAAGTATGACAATGATATGAAGTCAAGAGAGAGATTTGGCCCTAATGAAGCTCAGTAAGCATATCACCTTGAACTAATAAAAGCTACACTTGAAAACCAACAGCCAACACCATACTGAATGGAGAAAAACAGAAAAAAGCATTTCATCTAAATTCAGGAATGAGGTAAGGGTACCCAACATCACCATTCCTGTTCAATATAGTACTTGAAACTATAACTAGAGCAACCAGAGAAGAGAAGATAATGAAAGATATAGGAATAGAAATGGAACTCAAATCATTCTTCTTTGCAAATTATATGATGTCTTACATAAAAGACTTCACTCCCTAAAAATGCACTACCAGAAAACTTTTAGATCTGTTAAAAAATTGAGCAAAATGATAGGTTGCAAAATCAACACACAAAATTCAGTTGTATTCTTAAACACCAATATAAGCCCACTGAGAAATCAAGAAATCAAATTCTTTCACAATAACTTCCAAAAATATTAAACATCTAGGAATAAACCTACAAAAAATGATGAATTACAATTAAATACAATCAAAATTTACAGAATATGGAAGAAATTGAAGAGGACCTTAGAAAATAGAAAGATCTCTCTTGTCCATGGATTAGCAGAAATAATATTGTCAAAATAGCCATATATTAAAAAAATCTACATATTCAATGCAATTCCTATTAAAATACCAATGATGTTCCTCAAAGACCTAGAAAAAAATACTAAAATTCACATGGAATCAGGAAAGATCCAGAATAACCAAAGCAACACTGAGCAAAGAGAGCAATGACAAAGGCATCACAGTACAGGGTTTCAAGTCATACTGTAAAACTGTAGTAACAAAAACAGTATGGTATTGGCACAAAAATAAGTATGTAGACCAGTGGGATGGAAGACACAGAAAAAAACCCTGTACCTACAGCTATCTGACCTTTGACAAACATGCCAAAAACATATGTTTGTGAAATGGCAACTTCTTTCACAAGTTGTGTCAGGAAAACTGCATATCCATATACTTCATCTGAATAAAACTAGATCTCTGTTTCTCTCCTTATGCTAAAAATGAAATTAAAATACATCAAAAATCTACATATAAAACCAGAAACTTTGAAATTGCAGGGAAGATAACAGAAACACTTGAAGACACAGGAAAAGAGTAAAGATTTCCTGAATAAGAGTCCAATCACACAGGAAATATTACCAAGAATCAACGAATGGTGTATATAAAATTTAAAAGCTTTGCACAGCAAAGGAAACAATTAACAAAGAGGAGTTGCAACATATTGAATTGGGAAAATATCTTTGGTACTCTTCTGATAGCTGATTAATATCTAGAATGTATAAAGAATTTTAAAAAATCATCCCCTGAAACAAGTGAATCAATCAAAATGGGCAAATAAACTGAACAGCCAATTCTCAAAGGAAGAAGAACAAATGGCCAGTAAGTACATTAAAGAATTTTCAAAATCTAGTCATTAGGAAAATGCAAATTAACAGTACCTTGATGCCAGGAGTGACAGTACACCATCTGTAATCCTAGCACTCAAGAGACCAAGGCAGGAGGATCGCTGAGAATTTGAGGCCAGCCTAGGCAACATAATGAGTCCAGGTCAACCTGAACTACATAGAGAGACCCTGTCTCAAAAACAAAACAACAAAACAAAACGAATGAAAACTGAGCTGAGCTTCTATCTCACCAATCAGGATGGCTATCATCAAGAAAACAAAAAAGAATGAAGGATAGTGAGGAGGCCAGGGAAAAGGAACCCTCCTACATTATTGGTGAGAATGTAAACTAGTACAACAGCTATGCAAATCAGCTGCAAGAATCCTCAAAAATCTATAAATGGAAATAACATTTGACCCAGCTATTCTTTTCCTGGGTAAAGTCTTAAAAGAATTAAGTAGCCTGCTATTGCTTACTAAACCCATATTTATAGTGGCACAATTTACAACAGCTAAGCTGCAGAAGATTGGATGGGGGATGCTTGCAAATAAAAGTTTGGGGTATGACCCAAGAAATAATTATTGATATAAGGCAGTAAATCATGGTCTCTAGGGGGGAAAAGGTCAAAGACGTAGGGAACTGTAAACTGATTATTTACTTTAATGTGAAACCACAAAAACTATGCCTGCCATAGCTGTGAAGGCAAAGAGAACCAGCAATAAAACCTTTAAGAAGTCAAGAAAATTCTGTACGCTAATAAGATGTTCCCCGAAACAGGTTGTTAGGAAGAAGAGCAGGATAATGATCAAGAAACATTAGGCAAAGGTCACACTTCTCCTATTTCCACCTCCCAATATTCTGTAGTGTAGAATAAAAGATCACCCTCATTTTACAGCACCAACTAGGCAGCAGAGCTGGGCTGTGTCATAGGCATGAAGTTTTTCCTTGTTCTGCATTTTGGAAGATTATGTTGAGAACATTCAGAAACCTACAGTTGAGTATTGTGCAGCTATTTCTTAAACTACAGATGCTCTATCATCACTTAAATCACCAGTAAATTTTCTAATCCTACTATTTGTTCTTACATGTGTGAATCCATGCCTAATTCATTTGTTTTTGTTTGTTTTTACTTAGGAGGAGATGGAGGAATTGAGAAGGGAAAAAATGTATGGCTATTTTAATTAAACACCTCTGGAACCTTCCTAGTATATCTCAGAAACTTCCTAATATAGGGATGCTATCCTGAAACAAGCAGTCCCTCAAATAAGGAGATCTACAATATCTGGGGTTCTCTGAGCAGGTGTACGCCCTCTATGAATCCTGAAGCAGCTCTGTTCTCGAGGTCTGAAACCCTAGATATGATTGAGACTGGCCCATATTTGGTTCAAACCTCTATGTTGAGCGCTGCACATTTACTCACAGAGACTCTTCGGAAACTACACCTTTTCTGTAAGCAAGGATGTTATTATACAGCTGATACTCTTCATTTTGAGTTCATTCCTCAGTGTTCACTTCCAAAAGTGTACTCATATTAGCAGGAAAAGGAAAAAAAAGTGCATTGGGGCAAGTGATAATTTAGAATCTCTAATGTGGCTGATAAACACTGTATGAAGTCATTTACAAAAACAGTGTTCCAACATGTTTTTTGCAATCACTTGAATAAAATAGACTCTTATCATAACTTTTTTTGAGCAACCTCATTTAAATAAGTAGTTTCTGGTATTTAAAAATATGTACATTAAGCTTCTACTGTCCACTCAGCTGGCTAGCCTTTCATTCTTTAAAATTTCCTAATTGTGGGCCGGGAGTTTAGCACAGTAGCTTAAGAGCCTGCCTGGTAAGTATGAGGTCATAAGTTTGATCCCTGGTACAAAAAAATAAACCTAAAATTTCCTAATTGATCAAAGGAAAGTTACCATTCTCCACTATGAGATAACAGGCAAAATATCAGCAGCAGTTTCTACTCCTACTCTGTTACCCCAATCTAGTCTCGTGTCCTCTGGTTCCACCACTTTATTCTTACTCAAGAACATTGCTTTAGCAATTGTCTTTTCATTCTTATAGCAACAAATTTTCCCTCTCCTGGATTATAATTATTTTGCAGTTAACTATGCAATTATTTTGTCTATTGGAAATACACAATACTTATTATTTGTTGGTTTTAGGGTCAAATTAAGGACCATTTGGCTTCTAATTTAGCCAGCATTCTGTTCAGATATTTAAGATTTGCTTGCATGCTAAATCAGACACGTATTGAGGAATGAAATAATGAACTATTATTGTTTAAAAGGTTAACATTTGAAATGTTTGTGTATTGGGCTTCAACATCTTTGTGCAAGGTGCTAATGAGATGAAGTTTCAAGAAAGCAGAAGTCAGGGCCTGGGGTACAGCTCAGCAGCTTGGCGCTTGCCTGGCAAGCCTGAGGTTGTGAGTTCAATGATTTCTGATACAAAAAAAAGAAGTCTTTCCATTTGAAAAGCTACAAATTGATCTCCAGAGCCTATGTTTACTTTCCATGCTGAAAATTTCAAAGAAAAATAAAAAGGGAAGATATAACACTCTGTGAGCTTACATTAAAGGTAATTCTTCCAAGGGTCTCTTTTACCAAATATTGCACATTTATGGGAAAACTTGTCATCAATATGCTTGGAATAAAGTCAAATTAGTACATAAGTGAACACAAACTTCATGGTGAAGTAATTACTCAAAGCTACGGGGGTAATCCCTCATAGTTTACAGTGGAGCACTAGAAAAGTTGTAAGGAGAGCAAAGTGGAGGAGTCATTCTTAGCTCAACTCATCTTCTTTGTGGTTTTATACTCTATAATATGGGAAGGTGGGAAGGAAAATGTTTTAGTTCTGGAGAAGGTTTTGGCAGAAAGAGATACAATCCAGTTGAAGGAGTCCTCATTCCTTACCTACTATTGCCCAACCACAGAGATAGCTGGTGTGTCAAGGTTTCACCAGGTACACATGAAATTTTATTTAACATGTTGCAACTTTTTCTTTTCATGGTGCCCTTGGGCCATCTCATAGCACTGCTGTAAACTCATCCCCCAAATGTCCCATTTTATTTTACTTTTTTTGTATGTATGTATGTATGTATGTATGTATGTATTTGGTATTTTGAGACAAGGTCTTGATATGTAGTCCAGGCTGACCTCAAACTCTAGCCCAGTGTGGTCTTGAATTTCCAGCAACCCTCCTCCCTCAGCTTCCTAAGTGCTGGGATTACAGGAGTACTCTACCATGAAGGGCATAATGTTACATTTTAAACTGAATCTTTTCCCTTTATCATTCTCTAAAACGGTTAATCAGTGTACTCAGCAATATGCAAGACATAGTGGAAGTGTTAACCTGGAGTGTCTAATCTCCCTGTGTTATAATTTAGTTGGAGAGATGCAATTGAAAGTGGTTAAATATAGTCAGTCTCTTACAGTCTAGCAGAATTAGTTTTGCTTTGGAGGGCACATTAGCTCTAGAAACGCAACATGAAAGGATTTCAACTGAATGGAATAAAAAAGCCAATCCTCCTTATGCTCCTTTGTTTTACTTTTTTCAAACATTCAGAGGATAAAAATTCATCCAGTGCTGCCTGTTGTAAGTAAGGCACAGGGAAACCTGTGGTAAAGGAGACAGCATTCTGAGGGTAAGGAGACTGATACATAAGCCACTCACATGTCCCCCTCCCCAGATATACCATGATTCACTGGAGAATATTCTAAACAAATTTTGGTTACCATCCTCCCTTCCCCCTCCTGCTGTGCCTTTTCAGTCTTATTATAAAAGCATTTTTGGATGAATGAGATACAAAAACTCAAGTTTGTGGTGTAAAGGAATAAGTGGAACTGGCACTCTTTTTTGTCCCCAGAAACAGGAAGACTGCATGTTCTGGGGGTTCTGCTCCTTTGGAAGCCCTCAGCTGGTCTCTAGCAGCAATGATGACATAAAGGAAAATTACATTCTGATGCAAAATTCAGTCCCTTCATCTTTCTCCTTTCTCTACAGCACGAAGCTAGGGGCCCATAGGGGATCTAATATCAAAAGAAAGAGGGCAATGCCACTACATGGAGAGAAAAAAAATAATTACCAAATTTCCTGAATAGTAAACAGCTTAAAAAAAGAGAAGAAGAAAAAGCTGAACCCTTTGATAGCTTGGCCCCTGGTCTGCCCGTGAATGCCTTAAGGATTATATCATCAGACTGACTCCAGCCGCCCGTGCTATTGTTTCAGAAAGAGGAAACTCTGAAGAAGGGGAGAAAAAAAAAAAGTAGGAGAAGAAAAAGGGGTGGGAGGGGGCAAGTTTGCCTCTTGGGGAGAGCAGAACTATTTTGAAAGTGCAGTTCCCAAATGCTAACAGAAGTAAAGCTAGAAAGACGAATTGAACAAATCCTCAAAGTCCCTGGATAAAGGTTTTGAGGCAGCCATTTCTCCTTTCCTTGAGGAATTAAACTTGGATTCAGTAACTTTTCTACCACAAATGACATTAACTCAAAAGAGATAAAGCCAATTTAGCCGTCCAAAAATGTTATTGCTGGAAACTATCACCGGGGGGCAGTCTTGTGACTATTAAATTTTCTGTCTTCCTCTAGTAGTTTTTACTAGCCTCCTACCCCCAGCCCTGTTTCTGAATCTGATGCTGAAGGGTGAGAAAAACCAGCTAGAGGAAAAGCAGCCTGAACCTAACTAAGCCTTACAGGCTCCTGAGTCAGACAAGAGGTGTAGCAGCGTAAAGGCTCAGGGTTTTGCACAACCACGAAAGTTCTCCTTCGAGGCTCTGAAACCGAAAGCCTGAGAGCTAAGGCAGAAGGCGAGGCCACAAACACCAATGGTCCCAGGGGCCCTACAGACCTTTGCATGGATGAGTAGATGCACCGTCTGGTTTTTGCTGCCTCACCGCACACTCATGCCTGGGTCTCCCTGCCCACGCAGATGCAAGCCCTACGGCTCCCAGGCCTCTGGCTGACACCCAAGACCCCACAGAGCCCTGCAACCCCAAGAAGGAGGGAGGCGTGGGCCCTATGGGGCCGCAAGCTAATCTGACACTAGGAAACGTGGCCTCTGACTCCAGGCCTATTGCTAATCTAGCAGGGCCCCAGCGTAAAGTTAGCCGTTCTTGTTCACAAGCAAAGGTGCTCTTTGGTTTACACTTGAAGAAGTTTCCCAGCCCGAATCTGGGCATCCTGGCCTACGGGTTATCCCCAGTGTGTACCGGGGTCTGAGGCTGCCCTTTCGCCTCCTGCCAGAGCTGGGCTGAACCGACAGAAGTGCGGGAAGATGCCCAATAACAAAGCTGGACGCTCGCGCGGTCGGGCTGCCCTGGGCTGTCAGAACCGGAGACTATCGGAACCTGTCATGCTGTTTCCCGTTTAAGGGGGCAAATTCCTAGCATTGAAAGTCCTAAGACCGTCAAGTGGCCAGCGGATAAAATTCTTAACATTGCAGCAGACAGCGGTCTCGCCCTGGGCGTGCCCAGAGACCCCGGCCCTGGGGGCTGCGGAGGGTGAGCCCCTCGGTGCGCCCGTGTGCTGGAGCAGCCGGAGAACCAGCGGCCAGCGCGGGCAGTAGCGCTCCTGAGTGCAGCTCGAGAAATAAAACCCCAGAGCACCAAGACTGAACTGTCACCGCCTCCTCCACCAAACAGCAGCTCGAGGTCTGCGGGAACGGTTCCTCGACGCTGTCCCCTGGTCTTTCTCCATAAGGCTATCAGGAAGGAAAAGGGAAAGTTTACCGAGGGAGAAAAAGTCAGGCAAAGAACTCGGGGCATTTTGAGGGGCTCGGCCTCGCCCTGCATCTGGAAGCCACCTTCTTCCCACCCTCCCACGCGACGTCCGAGCCCGAAACTGGCCAACTGGAGCCCCAAGGTCCAGTAATAGGCTCCCGGGAACGTTAGCGCACCCCAGCCCATTTCCCCAAAAGCTGTGTCCGTTGGGTAGGCCCCTCCAGGGACCGGATGAAGGGCAGTCGCTTTTCAAAATCGGAAGGGGAAAAAAAATGAAGGTCAAAGTAGTCTAGAAGACAAAGAAGAGAGTAACATCTGGGTAGAACAGACAGGTGATTTAGCTCTTCTTCTCCATAAGCGTAAAAGGAGAGCAAAGACGGCTTGTCCCGCTTCCGTGGAGAAGGAATGCAGGGGGTTAGAGTTGGGACCAGATAGTTTGGGCGAACTTTGCAACCAGTCGTGTGGCGCCAGGGCGCCCAGCGTGAAAGGTCGCTGCGCACTTGAAATCTTCGGGCGCCTTGGGTCTGAAATAGCCCTTAAAAGGTGAGGCGCATTTGCACGCGGGACAGTCTTCCTGGACTGCTTGGCCTGAAGCTTGACCCCCACATTTTCCTCAACCCTTTTACTCGCTCTTCCGGCTCAGCCCACCAGAGCTCGGAGCTGATGCGGTTGCCCGCTTGGGACAAAGGCAGCTGGATTTGTGTCTGGATAATCCAGCACGCACAGAGTTGTGCCTGCCGTCGTTCAAGCCACGGGGTGCAAAGGGAGCCTAACACAGAGGCTTTACTTTGCTCCCAGGCAAGTAAACACTGCACAGCTTCTCTAGGAGTGCTTTTGGGCACACACACACACACACACACACACACACACCCTCCTCGGCTGCCCGCTACCTCCAGCTCCTGGACCGGCTTTGCTGGCCCTACTGGCTCGCAAAACCAGGGGAGGGGAGAGGGGGTTGGGCTGTTGCCAAAAGCGGACCAGGGAAGGAAGCGGGTGGCTAAGGCTTTTCCTGGATCCTAGCTGTCCACTTAGGTTATTTAACTATTACATGCCGCAAAAACCTGAGCCTGTCTCGCCTACACAGGTGCCGTGGTAATGATCATAGGGGTTTAAATCTAGGGGTAGCATCGCAAAGACTAAGTGGGAAAATAAGAAGTATGCTCTGTAAAAGAAAACCCATTAGTAAGGTGAAAGACAGCTTTCAAATTGAAATAGTCAGATTTTTTTTTTTACCTACTTCACCAGACAAAGGATGAACACTCTGTAACAGAAATCATGCACAGTTTACAATATCCTATTAATTGGTGGAAGAATACTCCAGTTCTGCAATGCCCTCTCCTTGCTGCTTTCACCTTAGGAGGATTGTAATGGGCCCTGGCTCTGGCTCTGGATAGGCTTGAAAGTCGCAGACTAGTTACACTGGCCACCAACTTACACACTCACCTTTGCCTCAGTCCCTCATTGGCATTATTTCCACTGAAGCTTTTGGCTGGCTACATCTTTTTGTTTGGTCTGGAATTTAAATTTCAAAAGCCCTGTCCGGGAACATCCTTGTGACTGCAGATGCCTGCTCGGAAGCTGTCAAGGCTCATTCACGGAATCATACTAGAACATCTGAGCATCAGAGACCAGGAATCCGCCTTTGGATTTTAGCCACTATGCCACGGAGCGCAGGGACAACTGGTTCACTTGCCCCTATATGTCCCAGTTGGTGTCTGTTTTGTTTCTACGCTGATAAAACAGCTAAGTGTGTAAGCATGTGAGAATGACTTAAAAAGCTAAGTGATGGGTAAATAAATGATAGCCATTTCAGTGAGGAGGAATAAGTGTAAGAAAATTATAGAACAACATAGTGACTACAATTAGCATATTTTATTTCTGAAAACCAGTGAGGGCATATTTTAATCGTTCTCAACACACTCACATGGAAAGTAATTTTGTGTTAATTAGCTCAATGCAGCTGTTTCATAGTGTAGTCGTAGTTCAAAACACAGCACAATAAACATGAAAAATTTGTCAGTTAAACAACTTCTAAAAAGCTAAGTGAAAAAAGAAAGACAAGTTAAGATATAGTATGTATAGATACAAATTCCTTATAATGTGATCATTGTATTTGCCAAAATTGTACCAATAAACTTAATTAATTTTTTTAAAAGCTAAGTGATATTTTGAGTCTGTGAACTTTCTGATTTGAGAAGTAGGAAAATGTGGGCGAACCTTTCCCTATTCTTTTTTCTAGGTACACTCCATGTAAATGTAAATGATTTGTGTGGTCATGTGTATATTTTGCTTGTACATGTGCCCTTGTTTGCTTGCATGCTGTTGAAGTGTGCCCTGTGGAAACAACCCTAAATCACTCTTTTCCTCTTTTTGCCATATGCATTAAAAAATTTTGTTGATAGCAGAGTTTATGCTTAGAATGCTCCTGAAAGAAGAAAAGCTTTTAGGGATGAGAAGTATTATTTGAAAGGAATTTAGCACACTGTTTCTCAGCATTACCCCTAAGTTGGACTTGGAGGACAAGGCTGTCCCTTCTCCATTTTCACAACTACATAGGAGCTAAAGTGTGAACTCCTAAGGGCCAGCACCATTACCACCTCTGGTGACAACCCAAAGTGTGCGTGTATCCTGAGGTCTGAGCTCTATCACTCTGACAGTTGAGACTTGAGACTCTCACAAAATTGCAAGAAAACCAGACTGAAATTTGCTGGTTAAGTCTATATTCAGACACCATGTGATGCTTGCACATATCTGTAGAGGAGAGATTAATAAAATGTTCTGTTTGTGGTAGACATTTATGTTTGCTTGTTTGTTTGTTTAATGAATGAACTTATGTACATATCTATTCTGTCCAAGGAAAGGTTTTAGAAAAACTGGTTATATATGTATATGTGTGCAAGTGTCTGCAAAGAATATAGGAGGGAACCAAGCCCAAGGTGCTCTACCACTGAGCCACTCCACCTGCTTTTTTTACTTTTAATTTTAAGACAGATTCTTGCTAAGTTGCCTTGCCTAGCCTCAACCTCCCAAGTAGCTTCAAACCCGGGCTTTTGTTGTCATGTGTGACTGGAAGGAATTTTTATATCTGCTCCTTTTTTTCCCTTTTCTCTGCCATGTTCCTGCCAGTAAATCAGAACCCCAGCAAAGGCTGTGGGCCAGTAAAAGCAAATGCATTGCTTTGGTCATGTCCTCATTCCCTCATGGAACACGCATAGTTTAGCTGATTTTACCCTACATACCTTACACTCCTGTGTGCTCTCTCTAAGAGGTTCATCGCTTCGGTACAGACAGGCAGGTAGCCCCTGTTAGCTATTTGCAGGCTCAGTCAGCATTTGCATTGACAGGTTGAAGTTCTCAGGAAAGCTTAGTGTCTTAATTTCAGAGAGGAATGCCGCTTCCAGAAATGACAGGAACTGCTTTTCCCATTTCTAGCTGAGACTAGCTTCATACTCTAGTTTTGTTTTAGAAAAGTATGTAAGTGATCACAATAGAGTGTATCCTCAGAAATGACAACTGGAGCACTTCAGGGAAGGAAGTCCAGGGCCAGGACCTTAAAGCTCAAGGGATCTCACTCTCAACACCCAGTAGACCTTAAGTTCATCCCTCTAAGGGCAGTCGAGGCTTCTCCACAGCATTGCCAGACCTGCTGCCACCTAGAGGATGCTGATACCATTTTCCCATTTTCCTCAGACTTTTTTTTAAGGAGCGACTAACCAGTTCCTCAGTCACTGGAAAGAAGAAAACAAAAGTATTTCTGCTGTCTCAGAGCAGAATCTTCCCTTGCAACCTGAAAGATGCTGGAAAACAAACATAAAGACCCTTCCCTTCCCTTTTCCCCTAAGTCTCCTTTTCCTTACCTCCCTCCTCTCCTCTCATATACTCCGCAGCATTTGGGAGTCCCAGAGGTCCACAAAGGCAGACATCTCTAAAGAGTTTGTCTCCAAAGTAAATACCTCCAGGAGGGTGATGGGGGTGGCAGGAAAGCAGTATGAACTGTTCCCCAAACAGTAATACCTGCTGAGACCACTTGGAATGATCCTGTTCCCCCTCCCACTACCAGAAGAAACAATTTTCCTTTTTTCAAAATAAGATAGAAAAGTGGTTAGGGCAATGAAAAAGTTGGGCTGAAAGGTGAAGCAGTGAAGGGGTATCTGGCACAAAAATTCCAATCTGTGGAGCCTCTGGAGCAGCCTTGAAGCAGAAACCCCCTCATCTCCCCAAAGAGGCCCTGTTACCCCCAGGGCTATGCATTCAGGAATGCACATGGGAAATAGGTTAGACCTGGAAAAGCTTGGTTCACGTAGTGAGCCCTTAGATTAGGAGCAGAAAACCTGTGAGCCTCGAGTTTCCTTGTCCATTTGCTTCACCCTCATCAGAAGCCAAAGCCCAGAGGGGCTTTGCTATTTGTTTGTGTTTTACTGTTTAAAGAAATGAGTGGTGACAACCCAAAGGCATATAGCTTAGGGACCTCCGCAACCTGCAGCTTGCTGCCTTCTTGAAGTTCTCTAGGGTCTACTTTCTGAGTTGTCTTTAAAAAATAAAACCAAACCCCAACTCAACAGTGTCGAATCAGCTGCTCACCCTACCTGACTGCCTGATGTGATCTACAGCCTTGATCACTAATGATCACCTGGGGACAAATTAAAGAATTGAAAACGCTGAGCTTGAGAAGTCGAATTCCTTACACTATCTGGGATCCTTAATCACCCAGCAGAAGCAGCAAGCGAAAAAGTAGCTGAGGGACTGAAAGACAGAGTAGGTCTGAGCTGGAGTTAGCAGTGATCAGCTGATGGGATTCAAATGTAGATGTGTACAAATCATCTGTGCTGAAACAGGGCTCTCAGACATGACAGGTTCCAGGAATCAAGAGGCTGCCCCAGTTGCCCCGATTTTGTAAGGAAGGAATGTGAGCTTGATAGTCAAGAAACCTGTGCAAGGTTAGTCTGTGACTCAATGGCCCAGTAAATTTTCTGTCTTCACACGTGGCTGTTTCCTGAAGCAAGGTGGCCAGGTCCTCACCCAAGGTGGTGAGAAGAGTGCAAGACTAACGTTCAAAGTTCCTGGTCCTCTGGGGAAAACACCTCCAAGCGCGGGATGAGGTTGACGGTGTGGTGAGCTGCAGAAAGTCGAGAATCAGGAAAATTGCGGAGCGCAAGATATGCAGATAGAAGGCGAATACGTCCTCTGCGGCGCTCGCCCCGTGTGCCGTACAGACCAGAAAGAGGGACACTTTGTCACAGGTTACCCTCTGAGATCGGGGTTGTGACAAATGCCATCACCTTGAACCTTTGGGAAACCTAGTGCGGGGAGTGGATAGTATGACAAATGTCTTCGAAAGCAAACCCTCTCTGCAGGCTCCCGCCCGCTAAGTAACTGTTGTTCTTTACCCGTTGGGAACCCAGTACGGGCGCGGACAGTCTTCCTCCCGGATCTTCGATGTCTCAACGCTAATTTGGTAGCTGATAGGCCAGCGCTCTTCTCTCCCCTCTGCGCCCTGCTGGCGGCGGGTTGCTGGTCACTCTTCTTTCCAGCCAGGCACCCAGAAAGGGATCCGCTAAAACCTGCCTCGGGCCGCTCTCCTCCGCAGCCCTGCAGCCGTAAGGACAATTTGTTTAGTGAAGTTCCTAGACAATGGAAAGTTCCGAGGTTTCCTGGACCTGCTGTTGGGGAGGCGGGGCCCGGGCCCGCGGAAGGCGTTTTCTCCAGTCCTGTTCCCCACTCTTCTGCCCCTCAGCCCCCGGGCAGCAGAAGGAGGCAGACAGGCCGGACGACCCGCGGCTGCGGCGCGCAGCACCTCTGCACCTGCCTGGCTGAGGTGAGATGCCCCGGCGCGCGGGCCTGAGCCCAGCTGCCCAGGCTGCCAGGGTCATTGATCTGTAATGACGGCAGGAGAAGGGAGTGTGAGGCTCCCTTCTCACACAGGGAATCACCCCTGGAACAGCAAGGTATTTTATTTAGGTGACCTGGGTGAGACTCCTCGTTTTGCAGCTCAGGAACCAGGACCAGTCAACGAAGTTGTGAGGTCTTTGATTTCATATCTAGAGATGCAAATGACAGCACCAGGTTGCCCCCTCCCTCCCGAAGGGGTGACAGCTCCCTGGTCGGAGGTGCAGTCTAGTGGGTGGGTGGGAGACTTGGAAACCGGGAAGAAAGCAGGAGTGCTTTCGGTTGTTTTAACCCATCGTATGTCAGAAGAAACACTTGAAATTTCAAACACTAGAAGTGGCCACACAAGAACAATTCAGATCAAGTGCTGTGGGGCTGACTCGGTGCCCTTGGTCTTTCCAGGAAAGACCGCCGCGCTTTGGGAGAAACCGGTTGTCTGTCCGCCCTGTGGCGGATCCCGACAGTCTCAGCGAGCTCGCGGGGACGTGGCACAATCCCTGCGTGGTGGCTCGGGAGGCAGCTCCCGTAAAGCGCGAGAGAAAGAGCATTCATCTCTGTCGCTTGGCTCCAGAATAAACCCAGAGCAAACCGAGATGCAAAAGCTCCTCCGGGGGCCTCTGGCCAGCCGGTGCTCACGTCCTCCTGCAGCTGAACCCCCAGCCCCCGCGAACTCGCCGCGCTGCTCCGGCGGCGTCTGCCTGAGCTTCTGGGCTGCTCCTCGGAGCCCTTCGGAGCCCGTCAGGGATTCCTGGGTTAAGGAAGGCGCACGGGCCGAAAGGAACGCTGTCCTAGCCGACCAGACCAGCTACCTGGGGGCCAAAGGAGCAAATTCCAATGAAGAGGCCCCGCTAACCCCCCCGCGCGTGACTGACCCGGGTCCCCCGAACAATCCGAATCCTTTGCTAGTCTTCCCTTCCCCAGTCCTTGCGGCAGGGCGCAGTCGACCTGAGAGGCTGGGAAGGTGATAAGCAACCGGCCAGCAGCAGGGACAAGGTGCCTGCCTCCAGGGACAAGGCGACTTTATGGCGATTTATTCTGATATTCCTAAGTCGCTGGTCTGGGATCGGTGCCCCCTAAGCCGGCCTTCAACCTCACCACGCCCCCCGCGCCCCCCGCGAGTCTGTCTCCCCTGGAGCCCAGAGACTGCGGGTGCTGTGCAGAGGCGCAGAGTGGGAGAGGACAAGGGTTCTCCCCGAGAGTGCCCCGGACTTGCACAGCGACGCACTACCCTGCTGTGCACCCCGCAGGGTTAGAAGAGAAGAAGATTTAAAATGCGGTGGCCAAAACTCGCTGTTGAGAACACTTTGAAGTTGGGCGACCAAGCCTGCGCCACTCTCCCCCTCTCCTTCCTCCCGATCTCCCCTCTCCTCCAGATGCACCAGAGAGCTGCACTTTGATCTTGCAAATCAGCAATTTATGTGTTTTTTTTTCTTTCGGTAAAAAGATGATTGCACTGAGAGAAAATAATATAATTCCGCGGGCGTGGGGCTGAGCAGCAGCTCTTTGGGCAGAGTCGGAGCCCGGCAGGTTGGGACGCCGAGGCACAACTGTTCGCCTGGGTTTGTAGCGCATTCCTCCTCGCTATCCCCAGCCCCTGCACCCCACCGCCTCCACCGCAGCCCAGGCAGGAAGCTGGCTTTATTTGTCTTTGACCAAGAGATGCTGAGACAGAAGGTATGGAGAGCAGAGGGTGTGTGAAGAAAAACTTAAAACTGAGGCTCCATTCAGCAAGGAGAACTGGGAGAGCGCGAAGGAGAAACTCGGAGAAAACCTCTTCTTTCCTCCGAGAGCAAAGCTCCAAAGGCAGAGGTGCGGTGCAGCAGCAGACTCCATGGTTGGAAGGCCAATAGCCAGTTTTTATCTGTCTTCCTTGCTGGGGTGTAGGGGGGATTTACTGAAACAAGACGGACATGTAACCTTTCCGGGCATTTTGCCTCATAACATCAAACTGGACTAAGATTCAGAAAAATATTAAGTAAAGTGCAAAACACAACCAGCTTCCCATAAACTCCTCCCACCCATCCTGAGAGCCCGCCCTCTTTTGTTAGCAACCTGGCCTGACTTCCTTAGGTCTCCCATTTCCTGGAGCCCAATTTAGTTCTTTCTCCCTCTAACAGCTTCTTGAGCTAGGAACTCTTTCCTCTCTTTGATAACCCAAAGACTGCCCAGCATGGCAGTGCTTGGGGGAAAAGTACAGCATGGAGCTGGGCCACTTGGGTCTCATGAGGAGTCAGTCCAGTGTTAAGAACCTATAGGCAAAGGCTTCAAAACTCAGGTGCTGGGCCATACTGGCTCTGCTATAGGTGACAAGAGGTGTTTGGGGTTCTTGTTTTTGTTGTTGTTGTTGATTTCAGAAGACTCTTCTAAGACACCTGATACTTCCCAAGCTTCTTAGGGAAGATGGGACCCACAAATTTCATGCCCAGTGAGGGTTTCAGCAGCTGAGAAGCAGTCCTGGACCTTTCATTTTCTTTGCTTTCTTTTCCTTTTCTTCTACTATTTTCCTTTCCCCTCCTTCCATTTTCAAGATCTCCCTTTTCCTTCCATTCCTTCTGGTTTCCTAGCTTTTATTTCTCACTCCTTCAGTCCTAAAAGGTCACAACACATGCTTTTCTGGCTTCAAGGAGATCAATAGTGGACCTCTCTAGCCCTGCAGTGCCCGAGGGTGATGAGCCCACAGGAGGCCCAGTGAGAAACCAGCAAATGGAGCCACTGACTGTTAGAACTCTCCTGGCCCAGCCAGGTGAATAATTCCATGATTCCTACCTGCACACACCATTCCTTTCCTTGTGAGTCTAATGCCATTCACTCACTTCCTTTCCCACTGGTAGTACAGGAAAAATAGATGAAAAGTTTGTAAGCAGAAGTCTCAGGCTGGTAGGAGAGCTGGCACAACCAGCTGATTCTGGTGGGAAATGCATCTGTAGCTCCAAGGGTACCTGGGGGGGGGGTTCCAAAAGAATCCACCTTTATTAGTGAGAATGTTAGAGCAATCCAACAACAGCTTAATACAGAGATCACCCCTGGGGGACACCCACATGGCAAAACCTCAAGCACAACTACATTACCTGAACAGGAGTTTTAATCACTGTTGGAACAGAGTGTGATTGCCAGTGAGCCACTGTATTTGCCATTAGGGAAGAGAAATTAAGAAGAGAGACTGTCAAAATTCTACTGAGAAATCTAAAATGGAGAAAAGGAATAAAGAAAAAGTGGAACTCTTCTGGCATCTCATCCATTTCCCTCTCCTGGAACCCAAAGAAAGCAGCCAGTTGGATCCAGGGTCCAGACTATCCTGGAAGGCTCTCTTTCACCTACATCTTTTCCCACACCCTTAAGGGTTCCTTAGGTCAGTCTTTGATGGGGGAATATGGAGGGGCTTGCATGTCCCAGAAGGGGGAAGAGGCTGTAGCCATTCAGATGCACAATGCGACCGAACTCTGCCCTCCACCTGGAGTGGCCAAGGAGAGAGCCGAAAAGGCCCATGGCACAATGCAGCAAGCTGGCAAGCCACTGAGATGGCTTCACAGGGAGTCCTCCTTTGCAGCCAGGCTCCTCTGTATTTGACTTTTCCCAGGTGTAAGGTACCATAGGGCCTATAAATTTCCCCAAGATGGGCAGGTACTTTGAACTGAGCTGGAAGCTCCCAAGAGTTCTTGTGGCTTCCTGCTTGCTCAATTACCAACCCACAAGCAAAAAATTATTGGAAGGTGGGGGGCTGAGGGTCAGCAAACCTTCAGGGACTAAGTGGCTTGGGAGTTGCCTAATAAAGGGTCCATAGAAAGGAGGTGTTTCCAAAGTGGAGCAGCCATGCCCACTGGGCTGTGGTACTTACAGGGAAGAGTTAAGGGTGAGTCTCTGGAGTTTTGCAACAGGATTTTTCATGATCAACCTCAGTCTCAGGAAACTGACCAGCTTTCCTTCCTGATGCTTGTTCAGGCTGATCCTTGTCTCAGGTGAGATAAGATGGGAGCTCCTGTCCTTTTTTCCTCTTGCTCAAGCAGGGGGAATATTTTAATATTAAAAATGATTACTTCTGACCAAGTTCAGAAAACTTTGCTTTGGTTCATTCACACTGGGAAGCCTCCTGCGTGCATTTTATACCTGGACAGACTTTTTTTTCAGTCCATGTAAGACAATTTCATCACTGCTTTTCATTTCCCAGTGACTTTTCCTGGGTCTGTTGCAGCCAGAAGAACTTTGGTGTACAAATTGCATAAATTCCTATGTATGTACGAAGAGAAGCTGGGGGTACGAGGCTTAAGAATTCTCGCTCTGAAGCCAGATTACCTGAACTAAAAACTATGAGATCCTGGCCAAGTTACATAACTCATTTGTACCTCAGATTTCCCCCATGTAAAATTCTGCTGATAATATTAGTTCTTAGCCCATAGAATTGCAAATAGATGGAGTTAGTTAGTTCTTGTAAAGCACTGAGTATAGGGCCTGACACAGAGTAAAAGGCTTAATAAACATTGATTTTTCATAAGTGATATAGACCAGAAAAATATAGAATGAGACTCAATGGCAAGAGAAGAAGCCTAAACTGAGCATGGTAGCACATCCCTGTAATCTAAGCATTTGGAAGGCTGAAGCAAGAGGAACTCCACAAGTTTGAGGCCTGGTCTACATAGTGAGTTCAAGGATTAGGAGTTGAACTCTGAACTCTGTTGGAGGATCCTGTGTGGAGAAGAGAGACACGGTGGATGAGAGAGAGAGAGAGAGAGAGAGAGAGAGAGAGAGAGAGAGAGAGAGAGACATGTTATTTTCCCTTGCTGTGCTTTATATGGGAGCTGTGTGGCCTGTGGGTAGTATTGCCTTCTACTGTTTTCTGAACTTGGTCAAAACTAATCATTTTTAATATTGAAAGCAGCCAAGGATAGTGAAACTGCACTGTTGGTGCAGTTTCAGTCCAATCTAGTGATACTAACTTTTGCTGTTTAGAGTCCTCAAACTCCTAATCCTCCTGGGGTGGCAAACATTGAGGGTTAGGATATGGATTCATGGACTGTTGTATTCCATCCTGAAATGTCTTCATTCACTTGGATTTGTTGGTTGCCCTATGAAATTTTTTGGAAGAATGTAAATTATGTGAGTACTTTTCCTGATTAGGGATCCATGACTTTTCTAAGCCCTGGTTTCTATGGTACTTGGTTACAGACTCAGCATGCAAAGTCTCCTTTGGTAAGTAGTTTCATAGTTCAGTTCTAAAAGATCTCAATCATGTTGAGGGCTCATTTGTCTGGGAACAGCCAGCATTCTAATACTGATAATTTCCTTACCCAGGCCAGTGTCTGTATCACCAGGAATCTTATACTGTACCTATCACCCAAGAATACTGGATTCCTTCCATTTTCTTTGACTTGATGTTAAGTAGAAAAAGTAGCCCATGAATTATGGACCAAAAACCAAGAAAAAGCTTCCCATGACCTAGGTTTCACCCCTTGTAACATCTACAGTCTCATTTGAGTCCAAAGGCAAAGCAAGCACAAGTCCAGCCACCCACTTACCTTGACCTTGACACTCAAGAGGATCTAATTCCCTAGTTCTTCTGTGGAGCTACATACCTTGTCCAGTGAACAAAGTTGCTTTTCTCTCCTTTGAACTCATTCTCCACTGGTAAAGAGAGGGAGATTGGCCATAGGGTGCTGTAAAAATCTACTAGTCAGCCTTTAGGGACCATAACCAATAGCCCTGGTTTCATAAGCTCCCACAGTTCCACTCAGTACATTTTGCTCCTAGGTGGCTGTTTCACTGGTGACAAATCAAATCCAACCACTTCTGGACAAACTTTTTAAAGGGACATCATGAATAATTCAAATTAATCATGTTTCTCATCTTTGTCCTCTACTAGATTTCAGTATTGTCTCTGTGTCTCACGGTGTCTTCAATTAGACCACAGGGCCTGGTACTCCTTTACCTCTTTACCTAATAAGCTTCAAGAAATATTTGCTTAGCTAAGCACCTGCAAAGCCAGCAGGAAGAAGGAGATGAGGTCACATTTAGGAGATGTAGACGGAAGAGCTGAGAATCTTTTGATTACAAAGAACCAGAAAGAATTGCCCACCTAGGATGGATTTGGATTCCTGGTTCCAAAGTGAGGAAGGAATTATATAGGGGTAAAATCAAAATAAGCCAAAGGCAGACTGCTCCCACCTGATCCTACCATTTCCCTTTCTCCCCTTCTAGTTCCCCAGAAACCCTAATCTTCCCTAAGCACTGAGTGGCTCTCCAAACAGGCAGTTCTGGAAATGGGGTGCTTCACGTTTTCCTCTTCTTTTGCCAGCTCAGTGACTTTTCCCAGGAAATTAGCTCCTTGAAAGTGGATAGGAGGCTAGGACACAGCCTCTTGAGTTAAGCTTCAGGATAAAGTTCAAAGGGAGAGTCCAAAGGAAGTAAGGGCTGGGGGCAAGAGTTGAAGGGGACAGAATGCTTGATTTCTGACTATGCCCGGTAATGCTGTGTACCCAAGCATGTGTCATTTGTGTTTATGCTTGATTTTAGAAAGACATCGGTAAAGCTGAGTGCGCAAGGTACATGAATGTGTGTGTTTTGGTGCAAATAAACTCACGGCTTTGTGTAGTCACTGCATGATACATACATGAACTTAGTACTTGCAGGCTTCCTATACCAGGATAAGGTAATTGTTGATAGAGACCAGCATTTATCTGGGGCACACTAGTGGTTTCAAAAGTCACTGACTTTGGATAGGTTCTCAGAGACTGCCAAGCAACCTTGACCTCTTGAGGGCCTGGCATGTTACCTTCCAGCCTAGTCAAGCAGGGAGAAGCAGAAATGCTTCGGGACCTCTAGGGAGGGCCTTCTCTCCAGCCATAGTGCAGTTTCGCGTTGTCGCTGGATATCCAGAGGCAGGGTCCTTGCACACTCGATGGGCTCAGCTCAGACTGGAAGTTTCGCTTCCTGCGAACGCTGGCAGGTCGCAGGCTGGCGCACCGCACAGCGCAGCGGGCCACACGCTGCCCCGGGAAGGTCCGGCTGCCGCTGTGCGGGGCCTGACTCGGAGGGAAAGTGGAGCTGGCCCGGGGTGGGAGGACAGGATTTCCTTGCCTCTTGGGCGCGGCCGCTCCCGGCAGGGCCACACAAGGCTCCCTTTGTGGAGGGGCCCGACTCCTGCGCACACCGGAGGCAGCTAGGAACAATAGTGCAATGTTGCCGCTGCGGGCCGGGCTGTCCCGGCCACACCGCGGCGGCCGAAGGCGAGGAAACCGGGTGGCACTTTTTTATAGCCACAAATATAAAATCGGGGCTTTCCCCCCTTTCACTTGCCTCTTGCCCCAACGCCGATAGAAAGCAGATAAATTTATGAAGGGCGAGCTAAGAGAATAATTACAGGGTGAAGGCCGTTAAATTTTATTTCCAGTCCCAAAGGCAAAACCTGTGATTTTATTGCAAACATCTGGAAGGACCGAGCGGTGAGCACGCTGCTGGTTTAAAACAAAAATAGAATATTTTATTTCTTGAAAACAACAAAAAAAAAACATCATTAAAGACCTTTTGCGCCCACGAACTCCTATTTTTAAAATGCGTGAAAGGAGCAGTTGAATAGACCACGACGCATGATGGTCGCAGCCCCTGGCCACCTGAGCAAACCCGGACACCTCGAGACTCATTCTCTGCGGGCCGACTCGAGGCAGGCCTTTCCAGAGATCTGCTCACTCCCACGGGGCCTCGAAGCTCTCTTGAGCTCCACTGCGTGCTCTTTGTTGCTTTGGGACACCAGTTTGGGAAAAGAAGTGAAGAGTGGGAATGGGGGCGTCAAATCCCGAAAGACAGGATCACAGCAATAATGAAAACCTTCCTTCTGTCTAGCTCTCAACCCAAGTATCTTGTTAGCTTTGCTTACTTGTAAATCATTTAGGACACCTTAGCTCTGAGACCGAAACCCACACTGGCCTGTTAACTGACTTGCCTAAGGTCACAAGATTTAGGTTTGAAGCAGGCCTGGTCCTAGGCTCCACCTCCCTGTGAGTTCTTCCCACCCCATAGTCGCCTCATAATGTTTTATTCCTACCTTGATGGCCAAATGCATTGCAATGCCCTTACCCCCCTTCCAGAGTTACCTGCTCATGTGTTTAGGGACACCCTAACATGTCCTGCTGGCCAACTATTCTTAACTTTGTTTTCAATTACCTACTCGGAACTTGAAAATCAAAGCTGGCTGGTTGGATCACCTTAGCATTGTGGTATTAGCAGCAGTGGAATTTAAGGTGCTTTAAGGTGGGGAAGTGGAAGGGAAAGACAGGTGTATGGAAATTGTCCAGGTTTTTTTTTTTTCTTTTTGTACAGGGGATCCAATTCACAACCTCTGGTTTGCCAGGCAGGCACCTATGCCACTGAGCTAAATCCCCAGCCGTGTCCAGGTTTTTTTCTGGGAATTTTTATTTGTGTTTGTGATTCTTGTGACTCTTCTCCTGATGCTGCAGAACTGTTTTTTTCCTTTGAAAATTTTGAATATCTGGACAGTTTGAGTTGACCAGTCATTGTGCTGCCCTTCCCTGCCTGGCCTGTCTCCTACCAAGGCAAGACCCGGGACTCCACTTCCTCACACCTTCCCCACAGGACCATACAGGTAGTTAATGACACATAGGGTTCTTGATCTCTGACTTTTGAGGTGCCCAATACCTTCCCTTCCTCTTTGGAGCTCTGCAGGGGCTGAGATGGGGGCATCTAGCTTGATCCTTGTCAGTCTGCTTCAAGTCTAAAAAAGACCCGAAAGATGCATCACTTGTAGGATCTACTCTGAATGTAAGTTGAGAGCCTGCACAAGGGAATCTGGGGAGTGCCTAGGGTAATAGCTTCATACTGGGGACCCCATTCTTATCCCTAAATGTAAAAAAGAAACAGGAGTCCTTTGAGTAATAACAGAAGTAATATCCAGATCTCACTCCCACATTTATACGTTTAATCTCCCTAATCCTCCCTTTCCCATTCCGAACTGCATACTCTTATATGCTTAAGTCACACAACTAAACCATCTTGCTTAATTTTTTTCCAGACTTCCCTCTCCATCAGCACACAGTTATGTAACAAGGAGTGCATATCCCTAGGTGAGAAAAATTTAGATTAACATCTATACAGCCACACATGCACACACACAACCCCCCCCCAAAAAAACCCCAAAGTTTGTTGCCCATTTACCTAGCACAACCTCTGTTTCTATTACTGTTCCAAACCATCTTTTTTCATTGGGGTCAGTTTTTCTGGCCTAAGTAAAAATTCCAGGATAAGTGTGTTTATGAGACAAGTTGGGAAGTCAGGGGTGGGGAGTGGGAGCAAGTTTTGTACAACCCAAACTCTGCTCTCCTTGTGCTTTGGGAGGTGGTATAGAAGCTTGCCCTCAAAGGTGCTGTTTCAGCTTCTTTGTATGTTTCTGGAATATTGTGTCCATGGTCAACTATGTAGATTTAGGCCTCCAGATTTCCATCTTTGGATGTTTGGGTAACCAAAAAACTGTCTCTTTTTGGAGGCAAACTGTTGTCTGATCTGGGAGGGTGTGTAGCCTACTTCTCAGTCTGAACCAGGCCTGTGAGAGAGTAGAAGGCAAAAGGCTGCCAGGGAGAGATGGGAGATACAGGCAATGGGGGTGGAGGAAAGAGCTGAAAAACAATGTAGGGGGTGACCCTTCCCCACCAGGCCTGGCCCAGGCAGATAGCAAACCATCTTCTGCCAGGCAATACCAAATTAGGAGCCCAGAGCGAGCCCAGAGATACGGGGAAAGAGAATTACACACTCCTGGCCTGCCTTTTCTCCAATATTTTGCCCATTGCCCAGGTCACTTTTGAGCCAAGCAGTGACTGAGGCTGGAGACCCTGAACCTTCATCCGGGTTCCCAAAGCCTGCTAGAGTTCCTGAGGGACTTAGTTCTGGCTTCTAGATGCTCTTGCAGGAACTCCTTGGAACCTCAGAATTTAATACTGCAGGCTGAGAGCAGGCCCAGGTCAGGTCTGGGTAAATCATACCCATCCAGTGCTTTTCCATTTTTTTTTCCCCCTGCATCTGCTGTGCCACCAGCCTCTTCTCCCAGTTGGAATCCAAGTTGAAAGAGATCCCAAAGTGGCCCAAGGCACATTCACAAATATTCTGTCCTAGCGTCTAGCACCAGAGTGCTTTCGATTATAATGCAAGCAGTGGCCCTTGGCAGTCAGGCTGGAATATGGCGTTCGGAGGCTCCACAAGCTGTCATTTTTCACTAAAAAATGGAAGGACGGATGGGGGCGTGTGTGTCCGTGTGTCCGTGTGTCCCTGTGTGTGTGTGTGTGTGTGTGGAGGGTGTCACACACCGTGCACACCGCGGGTATACATTTAGATTTTGACCCTGTTAATGGACTAACTGCCCATGAAACTCATTTGCGTGATCTGTCGCCGGGTCAGGACGTGGTTCTTTCTGGCTTCTTTGCGCGGGCATGGATCGCTTTTAACCAGGGCTCTGGGACCGGAAGATGAGGCTGTGTCTAGTCGGCTGCCCGAGAAATCCGAGACTTTGGTTCCAATTTGGCCGGACCTATTTCTCGGCCCATCTAAGCTTGATCCGCGCGAGGCTGCGCTCGGGCTCTCTTGCCACCAGCGACCAGCGGCTAACTTGGAAGAGAATGTGAAATGAGAATGAGCAGGCATGTTGGACTTTAAATTCCGTATATATTCCAGATGAACACACTCTCTTAAAAGATTTAAAAAAGAGGAGGCAAGGGAAGATGGTCAGCAGCGGGGCAAGGAGAGAAAAAACATCCTCTGGAGGTGGTAGGATTTAAAAGGAATTTTGGAAAAGCTCCTTCTCAGCTGTGAAAGTTCCCAGTTACCTTTGCCTGGCACCCTCCGTGAGTTCGCTGGAATAGTAGCCCGGAATAGGCGAATTGCAGCCCTGCGGCTCAGCTGCCGGGAAAGCCAGCGTTTGCTGCTAGCGGGTCTGCTCTGCTCTGAGACCGTGTGTTAGCACTTTTTTGCCGCCAGCCTCTAGCTGGCAAGGCTCCTGAGTCTCCTCCTCCACCAGGTACAGCTGGAGGAAGGAAGCCGTCTGGATTTTTAGTTACAAGCCCTCGAACAATCATACAGCTTTTTTTTTTTTTGTTTCATTTTGCTTTCACCAGAGTTCTTAGAAAGTATTCAGCAGGAACACAGGAACCTGTGCAGTGAAATCTGGGCAGAACCATCACCTCTAAAAAGCATCTGGGACAGGCAAGTGGTTGTCAGAATCATTTCTGGCCTTTTGGGGGGCAGGTTAACATTTTGTCAGCCCCCCCCCCCAGATTCCAGATCTGCAATTAAACGTGACTATGGGCTCGCGGTGTTTATGATACCCAGTATACCTGGGTGGGAATGTACGGATTTGGGATTTGCTGGAGTTTGTAACAAGGTAGATTAAGCTTCGACATTCAGAGCTCTCTTCCCTCTCTAGTAACCTGTGGAGGACCGGAAAGCCAGGGGTTAAAGTCCGCACAGGAGCATCCCGGGGACTACTAGCAGCAACCTTGGCCGAGCCTCAGTCTCTCCCTTCTCCTCATTGGCTCGAGCTCCCAAGGTTTCTCCTGTTCCCTCCTTGCCATTGGTTGGGGGCCGGCTTTTTCCCCCCTCAGTCTTTTTCTTCCTCCCCCCTCCCTCTCCCTCACCCCTCGGACGGGTGCGCACAGCCTGCCCCCTGTTCCTTGGGAAGGCAGGAATTTAGGGGAAAAAAAAAAAGTTTCCCAGAAATTTGGATCAGAGAAAGGACGGGAAAACCGACAGGGCAAGAAGCAGAGGGAGGAGAGAAGAGAAGAGGAGAGGGAGGAGAGAGAGAGAGTTAAAAAAAAATGAAGTACGGTCGGCGCAGCCTGTGAGCGCCTTCCCGGGTGGGTGGGAAGCCGGACTCCGGCGCTCATGCAGCGAGCGGGCGGTGCTCTGGGCGCTGGTTCCTAGAGGCTGGGGCAGCTGGGGGCGCCGGCGGCTCCGGCGGCGGAGGGCGGGGAGGACGCAGGGGGAGGGTGCTGAGCGCCCGCGGAGCCGCCGCCTCTCCCCGGCCGGGCCTGGCGGGCGCAGGCAGCGTGAGGGCGCAGGCTGCTCCCTCTGTAGCGGGGGAGAGCGGGTGCCGGGGTGCGGGCGGCTAAAATGAGTGAAAGGAGAAGATCTGCAGTCGCCCTGAGCTCCCGAGCACATGCCTTCTCCGTTGAAGCCTTGATCGGCTCAAATAAAAAGCGAAAACTGCGGGACTGGGAGGAGAAGGGGCTGGACCTGTCCATGGAGGCGCTGAGCCCTGCAGGCCCACTCGGAGACGCGGAGGACGCGTCGGCGCACGGCCTGGAGCCCCACCCGGGTAAGTGCCTCGGTTTGGACGGTGGAGGCGGACGGAGAGGGAAGCCAAAGGGCGTCCGCGGGCGTGGAGCAGGGCCCCTCCGCCGGCTGCCTTCCTTGCTCCGACGCGGGTTTCTTTTTCTTGGCATAGTTGCCTAACGCTTCCCTAAAATTCGGCGGAACCAATTTGGGGTTCTGCCCAGAGCCTTGCACTTTCTTCGCCAACCTCAGGCGAGGAGGCCTACTAGTTTGCACCTCTTTTTCTCGCCAGAACCGAGCATAGACTCGGGGTGCCTGTAACTGAAAGGTTGCAGGCCCCCGGGGCCCGTCACGGAGGGCAACTGCCAGAGCTAAGAGAAACTGGTACTTGCTTCTGAGAGCTGGAGAGGGCTGGCACGACGTTCTCAGAAACCGTATTTCAGTAGAGAGAAATGCCCAGTTTGTCTCATTCAGCCTTCAATCTCAGCCCTCGCCGTTCTCCCAAATAACTCTTGGATGACGGAGTGTAGTTACATTTCCACCTGGTAGGAAACGGGAACTGATGTTAGACCCGATGCACTGCACCCTAAGTCACTAGTGAGAACTCACATCTTTATGTATTCAGGATCCAGGTATGGGTTTGGTTAATTTGTGTCTGGATCTATGTATATTCTGTGCATATAATTTGCACAGAGCACATAAAACGTAGAACAAATGTTGATGTCTGTGTTTTAACAGAATCTTAGGGTGGGGTAACGTTTGTGTTAAGCACCAAGATTTCAACTGTACAAAAACAGCCCTGGAGGACAGCTGTTGTCAGAAGAACCTGGTGCAGCACGCACAGGAACACCATGCTTGCTCTCCAAGCTTGAAGCTTGGTTTAACGGCTTTAGAAATTTTCCAGCTCAGAAATTTTCTGAAGCCACACTGGCCCAGCCAGGTTTAGGGACCAACCAGGGCCAAACACTGGCAAGACCCGGGTGTGGGGGCAGCAGCGGGAGTGCCACAAGTTTAGGAGCTTGGGGATCCCAGCTGGAAAGCTGGCTAAATCCAAGGAGGGACAGCTGTCACTTACATTTTCTCTTTAGGCAGTGACAGTTCAATTTCCACGCTCCTGAGGCTAATAATAACGCGATTAGCTAGTGACCTGCAGAGAAAGGGTTTTATGAATTCTCCGTGTTCTTGTGGCCCGTTACGGAATTTGAGTTTAGTGCTGGGGAATTATTTTTATTAGTCGATGAAAAGAAAATTAAAAGGAGATTTATTTTGTTCGTCCAGGTCTTTCTCTGTATTTGGATGCGGGTACAGGTCCACATGGACCTTTTTGTGAGCAATCCAGGAAGTAACGCATGGCTAATGTGTTTCCTTTATCTGCTCAGTCTATTTCCTCACCTAATTTATCTGTTGTCAGAAATCTCACTAGGGTCTTCCTTTAGTTAATGGAAATTCTTGTAGGCCTTATGACAACTTGTGACTTAAGAGGTTCTTTTCATCTTATTTTCCAGACACTGGGAAAAACAGAAATTATTTAACTGTGCCTGGCAGGCGCTCTGTCCATAGGAACTTTTCTCTTGGGAAGCCCCAGGTCACTAGGAGCCTGTCTAGGGTCCCTGTTCAAAAAGGCTAGTCATAAAGATAGACTCAGCTCAGTTTTCTTTTTCTGCCATGCTTCTGGGTTGGAAATGAGGAGAGACAAGTGAGAGAGTATCCTGGCAAAGAGGGACCTTTCCTGGGGTTTGAACATGGGAAATGATTCTCCAAAATTCTGTTCCTTAGATCCTGTAGGATGTGATGGGATGGGAAACCTAATAGAACTAATTTTATGTAATAGAGGTCATTTGATCATTTCTTAGCATCACTTAAAAAAGAAGATGGCCATTTAGAATGTAGAAACCAAAATATATTTGTGGGGAGAGGACGGGGAGGAAGAAGCAGCTTATTACTGGAAGGCTTTCTTTTTGCAAAGGCTGTCCAGGTCTGGTCATGGGCAGAGGAGCTCCCTAAATTGGAGCCCTGGCAATAACTGAGGCTTTTTTACCATCTGGAAGTAGGACAAGAAAAGAGCTTTCAGAGAAAGGCTCCCTGGCCTTTAGACAAAAAAGCAGAGGAGGCAGGGCTGTATACTGTGGTCCTAGGCTGGAGCAGAATTTGTGACCAGGGAGTGGGGGCCTTTACATTCTCCTCCAATATATATCATCCTAATGAAGACATTTATTAAAGATGTGTGTATGGAGGAGTAGTGCAGGAGATCCATCTGGCCTAGGGCAGTGCCTCTGCTGGGCTGGGCCACAGGATTCTGTTTAATTTGTCTTTTCTGGGTTGCTTCTTCTCTCACCAGCCTTAGGCCTATGATAAGGAATGGACAACAAGCAAAATAAAACAAGATAAGACACAAAAGCAAAATTTCTAGGGGACTGGGGCCAAGAAACACAGACACATATGCACGCACACAATGCCTGTGCAGAGCTGGCAGACGTGCTGAATTTATCAAACCCTTGTAATCACCTATTTCTAACTAGCACTGGCCCTTCCAAGTCTGCTTCTCTCAACCGAAAAACCCAGAGATCCTCACACAACCTAAGGCTCAGATTCTAATGTTTAACATTAATTCAAAGATGCGGCCTTTTGCTTTTTCACAGCCTGTTTTTCCTTCTGTGTCTGGGCAGAGCTGGCATTAACTGGCACTTGAGCACCCGCACCTGGGGCGCCAACCTGCAGCAGTGGGGGACCAGCCCGGCCCATGTACTGTGGGCACTCACTCGTCAAAGGTCACAGTATGTATTTCAAAAATTTCCACTGAGCCTGGAGGCCCCAAAAAAGTCGGAGGCCTGCCGAGACTGCAGAGGACTCAGAGGTACTATCATTGTCCTATCCGTGTATACAAGCACTCTCTTTTGGAGAAACCGTTAAGAATCAACCCCCACAGGCTATCGAAAGGGTCTCAAGGCCACTTTCCGAGGAACCTGAGTTAACTAACCTGCTCGCCCTTGCTTGTCCTTAAGCAACAACAGGAAACTTTCTAGACAGGATAGGCCAGAACAGCTGCCACTGCTGAGGCCTTGAAAGTGTATTTTGAGCGCACGGAGGCGCCATTTGCGCTCGACTCCTGCCCTGCTCCACCGGCCCCTCTGACTCTGGCTTGGGCATTTCCCGCCCGAATCCCGGAACAGAGCAGAGGGTAGCCGAGGCCGGGTCTCCTGCGGTGCGAAATAATTCAAACCTTCTGCAAGGGGTTTTCTCCTTCAGAGCCTGCAGGCCTGGGCCTTGTAGCCACGGTGCTCAGGAGACGTGGGGAGGTGGCAGCGCACGCGGGTGGGCACACATTAACAAGAACCCTCCAGGACGCGCAGGCAAGCCGGTACCCCGCAGGCACAGGCATTCCACTCTGGGCCGCACCCTCCTGCAGCAAACACTAGGTGAAAGGATGTGGGAAGAGCATGAGCTGAAAGTCCCCAGCCCCCCAACCAGTACTTTCTTCTCAGTTACAGAGATCAACTGGTCATATGAATTAATCTTTCGGTTTGTTTGCGCTAAAACTCTGAGATTTTAATCCTGACCTTACCTCTTTATGCTCCCATTTCCATTTGGAAATTGGGGTGAAACAGTGGAAGTGACTTTTTCTGACGTTAAGGTAACGAATAAAGAGTGGGAAGCCAGCAGAAAGTGCTTAGGCCAGCGCAAGCACCGACACCGACGGGATAGATACTGGCCGGCTGGGACTGCAGGGACTAAGTGGGAGTCATTGAGCCCAAGGTTCCTCGGGAGTAAAGGCCAGGCAGGGAACCCTCCTGGCTGCGGTGCTTGCCCCAGCTCCAGTGCACCCCTTCAGGATCCTCTATCCGCAGGCAGCCAAGTGTGGGACCGGCGGGATGTGAGCAACGTTCCCGCCTCGCCGGTCAAAATGGCCTTTCACAGAGGCCACCCCTTGGGTGAGAGGTCGTGCTTGCAGAAAATAGAGAGGTGGTAGAGACTGACTTTGTCACCTGGTGGTGAGAACGAAGAGACTTCCAAGCCTCTTTTTCTAGAGGCAGCAGCAGATACCCTAAGGGCGCGCGGGTCGAGAGCGCACTGAGAAAGGCTGCCGGGAAGGTCATGGAGACCGTCGGTTGAGACTCAGGCCCTGGATTGGTGGCACCATAGAAGTCAGTAGGAAAAGGGGAGTAATTCTTAGGGTTCCATCTCAAAGAAATGGCAAAGGGAAGGAAGACAGGGAAAACCGATGCTCGGGGTTTGGGCTGTTACCTGGAGGAACAGCTGTGGCTTCTGAGAATGTAGCCCTTCCCTCCCACTCCTACCTCGGAACGGCGGGCTTCGGCGTGAGAGGGTGACGGATAGCAAACAGGCGCGCCCGGGAGGTGGGTTGTCTCTTCCTTCGTCCTTCCTTCCAGCTAAAGCGTCCTAAGTAGATCAGCCCTAGCCTCAGGGCATTGCAGTTCTCAGTTCGGATCTTTCTGAACCCCGCCAAACTCTTTCTTGTTGAACACTGTATTTTGGATTCTCAGCTGGTCAGTTCAAGTTTACAAATTTTATAGATGAAATTCTCAGAAGAGTTCACGAGGAGACGCTTATGCAGAGAGGAAAGAAGAATTAAATTTCTTAAAGTAGAATTGGGACTTAATTTAGATCGACACATATGTGCTGCCCTTTTTCTTGGCACCTCCACATCCTTATATCAGTTATATCAAATGGTATATTTTGTAATTGTGAAAAAGTTAGCTGAAAATATTTTTACTACATAAGTCATTGGAAGAGTGAGTGAAGAATTTCATTAAGTGGCTAATCTGTAGGTCAAAACTAAAAATATTGGGTATTGGTGGTTTGTGTTTCCCCATTTATCTGTATAATGTCCTTTGCTTGTGTGGGCATGAATCTAATGGAAGCAAGTACCTGATCATTCATCCTTCATATTGAGCAACAAGAAGAGAAAAACAAATATGTTTTGGCTCAAAAGATTCAAACACTGTGTTCATCCAAGCCTCACCTATGGCATTCATTGGTGTTATTAAGGAATGGAATATTCCAGATCCATTATAATCATTCTATGGGCAAAAATACAGTATTAATAAAATGAGAGAATTCTTCTGAGATATTGCTTGTGGGCTCTGGATAAATGTCCTTATATTGGGGAGAAAAAGTAATCACTACTTAAATTTGTGAGTGAATTCCTTCTCAGAGTGGCTTCAGCTAAAAAAAAAAAAAAAAAAAAAAAGAATTCCATAGGGATACAGGGCGGCTTGGCATGTCACTTTACTTTCTCCTTTGTGGAAATGCAGAGATCCAATAGATAGTTATTCTGGTAGTATAGCTGGAACTTGCTTTCTTAGTCTCACAAGGTTAAGTAGTTCACCAGTTTAATAGTTCAGTATTTAAATAGTTTTTCCACCTGAGGTTTAAGTTTTGATCATTTGGGATATTTTTCACAAAAAGGAAAAGTAGCCGGTGGAATGTGAAATCTTCCCCCCTCTCTTTCTTTCTTTCTTTCTTTCTTTCTTTCTTTCTTTCTTTCTTTCTTTTTCTTTAGTGTGGTTTACTTTTGCTTTGCGTTTTCTGGTTTCTAGTAAGACTCCAATTTTATATGTGCATGACTGTGATACTTAGGGGTCTGCACTGGGAGCAGCAATTAGCAAATTTATAAATCAAGGTCTGTTCACACTTCTTTGGGGGAAGCATAATCATTAGTTAATTTTAAGTGAGACCTTTGCTGTAAGTGTCCAGGTGGAAAATGAGACTTGGTAAGGAGAACCCGCTGAGAAATGAGAAGAGGTGGGGAATTTAAGCAACTGGTAAGGACTAATCAACCTTTATTCAGAGCCATTAATGGCTTCACTTTGAGACAGAATATTTTAGTAACCGCAAGTGGTGATGGGCTTTGATGCAAAGAAATGCAAACAGGTCCTTTGATGCAGAAATGCAAACAGGTCCTTCGATCACTATTTTCTTTTCTGTACTTTAAAAACCTAGCCAGTATCTAGTTTTGCCTTTATAAAGAAGTGCTTTAAAAAGTATGTACGTGAATGTATGTGCTTATATATGTTTTCCATGATTGCAGAGATGGAAAACACGTACATTTAGGCATGTGAAAATACCAGAGTGCTATATTCAACATCAAAACACTAGTTCTGAGTGGGATATCAGCATTTAAGATCCAGAGACTGGCATGAGTGTGTGCATGTGTGACCACGTGTGTGTGTGTGTGTGCACACGTGCGCACACATATGTAGCCAGTTTAGCAAACTAGAGATACATAAAATTTGGTAGACCAAATATTTTGTCACTTTTGAGTAGCACTTGACAATCCTAGAGAATTCCAGATTTGGGACTTCTTGATTCTGCTTTCATTTAACTCTTAGGTTAACTGGGTTGATTTTGACCAGCATCTAAAACACAGAGCATGAGGCCGCACAGATACAATTTTTAAAGAACAGGCACAATGGAAAAATTTGAACTAAATTAGACAATGAATTTTGTGAATAATTCCATCTTTATTTTGGATAGACAAAGTGCTGCTTTTAATTCTGAATGTAATTTTATGTTTCCCCATGTGGAAAGGACATGGAGTAATTAAATGAAATCTGGTTAATAATCATGTCTATTGAAATAACGAAAGGAACTTTGAGATGTAGGAAAATTAAGGATCTAAGAAATATATATGTAGATTTTTCCTCTAGTTTTTTTTTTAAACAGTATAATTACTGAGGCTCAAGCGAACTGTTTGCAGGAAGCAGTCAGATCTTTTGTAGGAGTAAAAAACAAAACAAAACAAAAAACTCACTACGTATCACATAAAGTGATCATTGAAAGGGCTCATTAGGGGTCGTTATTGTGTGCTGTACCTATCCGGAGACTTGGAGTTTTGGCTCCTACTTTTCAACTATGTGAACCGATTAATTTCATCTCAGATTTCACCTACCGTCCCGCGTATGGGAACTCACGGTTAAAACTTCAGATAGCTCAGAAAACAGTTACTCCCCTTGTCTTTCCCTCCCCACCACTCGCTTCTCCCTTCCGCAACACGTATTGAAAACGTCCCCCGACCCTTAATTTTCTTTTACAGAAGACGTTTCACGGCGGAAGGAACTGAGATTGCATCCGTTCCTGCGAGCCTTTCTCTGGGAGATCGGGGCGTTTCTGGTGACTCTCACAAGTCACAATTAGGCCGTGCAGCCTTTGCCTGCGCTCGGCCCCTCACCCAGCCTCTGCGGGGCGGAGTGGCGGGATGGCTGTGTCCCGAGCAGGGGGCTGAGCTGGGGGTGCGGCGGCCGCTTTGCTGCTGGCGTGCGCGCCGCGGCTGCGCTCCTGGCCAGCGGGTCTGCGGGGCCGCGCGCCCATGCGCGCGCGCCGTGGTTGCGGTGGAGCCTTTGAAACCAGGGAGCCCGCAATCCTGAGGGACCTTCGGTGGCCTTCTTAGTTCTAATTACATCCTGGAGCAATGTGGGGATTCTGGGGTAACCAGGAAATTCATGGTAAAAATCATTCCCCCCAAAACAATCAGACCCCCCAAAACCAACAAATCAGAAAAGCAAACGGAACCCAAGGATCTTACACCTCGCGCCCTGAGGGGAGTTTGAGTTTTGCTTTCATCAGGCTGAGCAAATTTCCAAGGAATCAAACTGACTTCAAACATTGGCAATTAGAAACCAAGAATCCCTGGGCCTGCACAACTTTTAATCCCTAACCATTTCCAAATGGGTAAATCTAGGGTCACTGTGTATTGTAGCCAGTCTGTTACAAAGGAAAGTCATCCTTTGCGTTCGGGACATCAAGGGACCCTGTTTGCCTGTGAAGGTCCGATGGACCATAATGGTATGGATGCTTCTGTCAGGAACCTGCATTTCCCAAGGAGAGAGAGGGACAGTAAACAGTTGTCTTTCGCATTGTTCCTGGTGATTACGAAAACGAAACGAAACGAAACAAAACACATGAAATAATTTTTCTCCTAACAAAGAAACACCCGGTTTGACCGAGTAGACAGAGAAGTGACTATTAGTCACTGAGAAATGCCTAGGTTCTGTAAGAAGCCTGCCTGAAAGGCCTTTGACCGCAGAGGGAAGTCCTGCCCAGAAACCCTGCTGGCTCCAAAACTTCAGCCTCCGCAGGCAGGAGGGCCCAGAATTGGATGCCTGGGGTTAAGTAACTTGGGTGGGTTTCAGCTTCCATTCTTACTAGTGAAAAATAAATGCTGATTTTTTTCAGTGGGGAGAGGCAAGTGACTGTATCAATAAATGATTGTGAAGCTTTTTCTCACCTCAGAAATTTAATAATTTTTTTTTTATTTTGACAACAAAGTCCAAATGGGGCTATCTGCACTGTTTTGAAAAAAAGAGTTTAGGTAGGAAGTAAAAGTATAAACAAGCTTAGAGAAGAATGTTGAATAGAAAAACCTTTTGGAAACCTTAGTCACTTAGGTCTATATCTGTGGGTCCCACTCTACCATAATGCTTTCAACTCAGATCCTCATGTTTTATTTTATATCTGTGTGTTATGGTAAGAAGAGGGCTGGATTACCCTAAATTAGGAGATCTAGAGTCTAGTGCTTGTTTTACCATTAATTTTGGAACCAAGGATATAGAGGCAGACGTATTAATGTTGAAAACCAGAGTTTTAAAGTTGCTTCATAGCCACTGATGAGGCCTCAGTTCCTGGATTGTGAGATGAGAGAGCTGGGCTCAACCAAACCTGAGGCCCCTCTAGCTCCAAAATTTTGTAATCCCGGTAAGTTTTCTTTTTTGAAATAACATTTTCTAATGTACCTTGGCCATCATTTGGCCATCCTTTACTTTGTTGAGATGAGAAATTTTACTGCAGTTGTGGAAAGTAACAGTAATAGAGACACAAAGCCAAAAGTATTTTTTTTTTCTTGAGCTAAAATTAAGAGCCTTCATAAAACTCTTGAAAAAGATTTATATTAATGTCACATGTTCAGAAGTCCCGGATTAGTGATTTCCAGTCCTTTGTATTTGATGTAACCTATTGTTGGCTGTGTGAATGATGCTAAAAAAAGGTTTCATGACATTAATGAATTGAAAGTGAATGTGAATTTTCATGCTTTGAACATTTTCTATGCAATTCCTAGAAATAACTGAAAACACTGTAGATTTGAAAAATGAGAATTGAGAAAAGCAACTTTATCACTGGTGAATTAATCCCCCCAATCAGTTGTTCCCCCATTACTATTCAAGCCTGATGGAAAGCACTAGTAACTATTTTTCATGTCTAGTCTGCTAAGCCGAGATCTTGATCTGTCAGAAAAGTGAGAATGCTAAAGGATGACTTAGTAACAGGCAAAACGCTTGTCAACAAGCTAGGTCAGAAGACAGCTTAGCATTCAAGACCTCTATTCATAGCAGATGAACTTGAGGCAGGGTCAGCTGCAAAACTGGACTCACTATACAAGTATACATAGGAAGATTTTGCTTGTTTTCATTTTGTGAAGCTTTATTTCCATACAGAGTTCTACAGCTGGATTCAAGCTCCACTGACTGCTTCCCAGCCTCATTTGATGTCCCTGTTTTGTGCAATCCATGTTCAGACTTCTGTAATCATGTAGCATGTGAATGTGATAGTTGTCCTTTCACTCCTGCTTTATAAACTGCTACCGGACAGGGATCTTAGCTTCACTGGATTTTATTTCTTCAGCATTTACCGCAAGGGGCTGGCCCATAGAAGGCATTTAGCAAATATTAACAATATAATGATAATGGTAGTGAAATATGAACAGTAATAATAGAAAAGAGGATCCACTCTATGTCATCCACTGTGCTAAACATATATATGCATGCACATGTATATACACACATATACATGCAATTATATATAATTGTATATATAAACACTCTAATAAGATACTTATTAATATTTCTATTTGTTATAGTAAATGCATTAATTATATAGTGTAGTGGCCTAACACTTAGATTCTTGGTTTTAAGGTGCTTGTGTCTAAACCCTAATTCTAACATTTGTTAGTTGTATGACTCTAGGCAAGTTAGTTACTCTTCTTTAACCCCAGTTTCTACATCTATGAATTGGAATAATGTGTTCATTAAGAAGTTAACATGAAGATAAATGGGATGATGAATATATAGGAAGAATGGATTTAGTATGCTGCCTATTGTTTATAGCAATTGAATTGATAATGGTTACAAACCTTAGTAAACCAGCTTGAATACAAAAAAAAAAAATTGTCACAAATTGTAATCTGTAAGCAGCAACTACCCCTTCTGCCATTCTTCTGCTTTGATTGAAATGTTTAGGAACATAGAGTGGGATCCTCAATTTATTTACAATCTGTGGTTTGAAACTACAGAATCTAAGTATGTGTGGCTGATAAAGTAAAATAGAACCGAAACCTGTTGTTATTATACAAAGTTCCACTGAGGATAAAAGCCAAAACCTGAGTGAGCAGCTGCATGCAGGGGTGGTGGTGGAAGTCTAATCTGAGGTGGAGATAGGGGGCTGGCACCGGCAGGAGGATGAGGTGGGTAGAGGGTTGGGCTTCAGAGACTCAGCATTATTAGTTTCCCCAGAACCTGGCTCTGAGGGTACAGAGAGGCCTTCCTGAATGTGGGGAAGTGCAACAGTACAAGAATGTGTCTCTGTGGTTAGTTATTGATATTTCTACCTGGAGTCCAGAAATCTTAAAATGTCAGGCTTTCCCAAATAGGAAATAGACAGATTTACTCTTTGTAAAGCTGACTTTTGAGGAACCTCCAGGATGTTGGACAAATAAGCCAGTTACACCAGTTAGTTGAGGTTGCAGTAAAAATTAGTGGATGTTGACTGAATTGAGTTGAGAGACATAGGTGTGTGTGTGTGTGTGTGTGTGTAGGGCAAGCATAGAAGGTCTATGCTAAAGAAAATCCTATAACTAGACTGAATATGATGGAAGAGGAGACTAGTTAAAACTCAAGTCTGACTGGGTTTGCCCAGTTAGTTATTTTCAGAAAACAGAAGCCATTTAAAAAATAGAACTATACTCTAGATTTTGTTTATATTGTTTCCTGCAGCAGAGGAAGAAGGTCGGTTCCTTGAGAGAGAAGAATAGAGAAGAGGTTTCTTTCTGGGTCCTTTAAGCAGCTTCTGTCCCTTCAGCATAAGCCCTCAGGTTCTCACCTTCTAGGGAAAGGAGATGCCTTTTTGGCTAGAATCCAGACCTCAGTCTTCAAGATAGACTGTGTTCCACACTTTATCTCCAAAACAGTTGGAGTTTTACAATGATGCTCTTACCTCAAGGCGTTCACACATGTAACCAACAGTAACTTTCAAGGCTGGTGAGTACACTCTACCAGCACTGTGCTGACGGTTTCCTTCACGCTCTCTCATTACATCTGTCCCATAGTCCTGGGAGGGCAGTAATTATCTCCCCATTTTACAGATCAACAAACTGAGGTTCAATCAACTTGATAACTCACCTACCGACACGCAACTTCCGTACACTTTAAGTGATCCAGCCAAAACTCAAAGCACTATGTGGCTCCAAAGTCCATATCCTTAACCACTAGGCTAGATGGTCTCTCTGTTCTAAACTCTTCTCTGATCAGAAGTGCTCTAGAAAGAATGTTTAGTGGATAGGCATTGATGCTGCCTCTTCTTTCCCCAAAGCAGGAGCTGTTAAATAATAAAGGAGAGAGCTTATTTGTAGTTTCCACTCTTTTTGGCCTGTTATTATTAGTCTGTCTAGTCCTAACGTGACTTCTCCATGTCTGCTAGGAGTGAGCATCATACAGCAGCAGTATAAAGTTGAGTTTCTCAGCCATAGTCTTTGAGATGGAACTTCCTAATGGGATCTGCTTTTCTTTGAGTTTAATGCACAGAAATCTCAGTTTCTGAAGCACAGTGGCCACATATTGAATTTTATCTAAAACCTCTCTGTCTTAAATCCTCTCATGCAATGAAATTCAGGGGAAACTTTAACTATTCTGTTTTACCCATTTCTTTTGCCATTCACAACAGGATGGATGGAGTCTCATTGGTAATTGATTCAAAATGGAACAGCTTAGAAACATATCAGTTGCAGTGACTGGCAATTCGTGCATTTCTAAGTACTGTTGATTTTTTTCAAACTCAGCAATCACAGCTGAAATCCTTTTGCCATGGATTGAATTTACAAAGGAAGAGATTCTGATTTCCACGGTGGCTTCTTTTTAATGCTCAAGGATTAGGAAACTGCCTTGAGTACCCACGGCAAGTACACCAGCTCTTACAGTTAAAGCTTTAACTTTAACCTCTGAGTCACTGCTCCAATTCATTTATTTTGTAACAGCTCTATTTAGAGCACTCTTGTTTGGTATGGGATAAGTTGTTTGTAGGGATTTCTTCTCCTGATAAACATTTAGGGTCTGTGCTACATTTCTTCTGTTCCTCTGTAAGTGGATGAGATGTGAGCAGTGAGTTGTAGCGAACTGAAACTTAACAGTAGGTTTCAGCATTTTTTCTTTTCTAGTCCACCTGTTCACTGTCTTTCCATCACTTCTCCCACTCCAAGTGGCCTTCTACTCTTAGGAAGTCTGATGTCGCCAACAGGGATTTGGAGAAAATCTACTTTCCCTAACCCCTCAATTTTCCTTTTGTGGATTTTTAGTTAATGAGTCTCTTTGCTACTTAACTGTATGTCTGTTAAATTCCTGTCTGTTGTGCCTAGTGATAGAAAAGTGGATGTTAGAAGCTAAAGAGAGAAATATTTAAAGTCCATCTCTGTTTTAAAGCTTTATTTTCTCCTACTCCCAGCCCCACTCTGTGTAGACAACTGATTTGTGGGATTTGATATGCTGTTGTAGCAACGCAAGCACGTGATTCTGTGGGCCCATTTCCTTTTCTGGGAACCCAAATTCTTAAAATATAGACTGTGGCAGAGGATGAGAAAATGCTGCAATCTTGGGTGATCTACTGGTTCTCATCCATGAGATCTATCCAATTAGAAATGTACTTTCTGCAGCCATCCAGACTTTGGAGACTTCATTTTTACCCTCCAGCATTCAGAGTACTAGTTGCCGACCACCATCAATCCTGGGAACATTAGATTCAATCTGATGCAACTGGGCATTACATAGATTAGACTGTGACATCATGTAGAGTTAAGGCATCCCTGTGATATTCTGACTGCGTGGTGGGTTCTGCAGAAAGTTTCCTACAGACACAGGCCAGTCTGACTGAGGAAGGGCAAGCAAATAGTAAACCAGACTTCAGTCTGGGTGTACTTATGTGTGAGTGTAGATGGCGGGGGCTGATGAGAGGTGTTATAGAGAGCTGGCGTAACCATTCTCCAGCCTGCGTGGGTGAATTGGTTCGGGAGGTTAACACTTTTTTCCTTGGGGCTTAACTACATTCTTTTCTCTTTCTTTCTTTCTTTCTTTCTTTCTTTCTTTCTTTCTTTCTTTCTTTCTTTCTTTCTTTCTCTTTCTCTCTCTCTCTCTTTCTCTTTCTTTCTTTCTTTCTTTCTTTCTTTCTTTCTTTCTTTCTTTCTTTCTCTTCTTCTTCTTCTTCTTCTTCTTCTTCTTCTTCTTCTTCTTCTTCTTCTTCTTCTTCTTCTCCTACTCCTCCTCCTCCTCCTCTTCCTCCTCCTCTTCCTTTTTCTTCTTCTGCCTGTTTTCCTGCCCAAATTGTTAGGCCTCCACAGCTGGGAGGCTTAAAGTCTCACTGAAAGTGAAAATATCTGCTTTGTTTTGAGGGTGGCTTCTGGATATATGTATAGGTATAGACTTTAGAAGGAGTTTTATTCAGCATTTTCTTTTGGTGAATTTTGAGGGTTTTTTTTTTCATCTTCTTGTAGCTCAGTATTAGCCCTGTAGCACATCTGATGGTGTCTTGTCAGAAAATGAGTGTGAAATGTTCTAGAAAACACATAGTCCTTCCTATTCTAGAAACAGAAGAGGCTGGCTGGTGTGGGAAAACAGGATACTAGGTAGAGTGCACAGAGGCAACTGGCTTCATAGTCAGGAAGATGTATCTGCAAATCTAGCTCTGGCTGTGTAACCTTTGATAAGTGGCTTAGACACACTGTGCTACAGTTACATGTAAAATGAGGTTAGTTGTGAGATAAAATGTGCTTGGCATAGTGCCTGGTACATAGAAAGTACTCAGTATTAGCATTTGCGTACCTTGTTCCTAATTGTACTTTTGGTAAGGTGAGAAAACTCGTACTCTTCAGTGTTTTATGACAAAACATTATAAAGAAAGTTATTTCACTTTAAAAACCCACCTTAAAGGCCCAGTTTGACAGGAATATTCCAAGATGGATAAGCACAAGTTGAGATCAGTCTTAATTGACATGGTGTCCAAATTCAAACAGGTGAAGGATGCAGAAAATTATACATGCTGGTGCAAGAGCCCCAGCTTATTTGTTACCAGAGAAAAGTCTCAGACTTTTATCTTCACTTGTGGTGTCCACTATGCATAGCTTGTCTTTTAGGGGCCTTCTCTATCTCAAAGTGATGCCAGAGTGCTTCTGTGACTTTGTGATCACAAGGGAGTCTGCAAGAAAACCTACGATTCTCATAGATGTAGCCAAGGTCATACAAATGCATAGATCTGTCTTTGGTCATCAGAAAACTCCCCTTAAAGGGAGGTCATCACCGAATAATCTGATGAGATTATTTCTGAGCAAAGCTCCTTTCCTGCCTTTGTGTCCACAGAATATCTGTAAGCCTCACACTAACTGACCTGTTCCTTCTTTAGCATGAAACATACCTGTTATGTTCTTCCTCTTTTTTTCTTTTCTTCTTTGGTACTGAGAATTGAAGCCAAGGCCATTGCACTGAGCTATAACCTCAGCTCTTTTTTAGAATTTTATTTTGAGGCAGATTCTTGCTACATCATTATGTTGCCTGGTGTCTCTCCTAGTCAGTAACCTGTCATTCTCCTATCTCATTCTCACAGAGTCCTAGGATTACAGGTTTGTACCACCACAACTGGCTGATACTTGTTATATTCTTTTTGCTTTTTCGAATTGAGGTTAAACTTTAAACCTCTGGGCAACTGATGCCTGTACCCAAGGAGATTGGGTTTGGCAGTCTCTGCTCTGTGGCCATCTTTGTCCATTTCTAAATGCATGTACACATGTAGTTCCTTCCTTTAAAATTGTTTCTTAGACTTGTCAGTTTATATCTCTATACTCCATAATGGGTTGCAACCATGAAGTCTGAGAAAGAAAGAAAGATTATCTAATTGTGCTGTTAGCAAGGCATTTTTGTAGATAGAATTGTCTGAATGCTTTCTGCATGGAATTTGTTTTGGAGCTTTAATACTTTTGGAGCATTATTCCATGCTAATACCTGGTAAGGTATCCGAAATATGATTAGTATTCTGAAATATGATTAGTTTGTGGAAGAATCTTTGTCCCATCTTTCCCTATTTGTTTCAGGCTTTCTGTCTGTAAGAGTCTATTTTCTGCCCAGAAAAGGAGAAAAAAATAAAACGAAATCTGAAAATCCAAAGTGTTAAACAGAAGTTCAAAAAATCTCTAAATGAAAGACAGATACATTTGTTTTCTTGAGAAAGAGAAGTTATATTAAGTTCAAGAAAAATAATAGGATTTTTGGCTTTTCTTTCCTACAAGTAGTGAGAATATGTGAGTGAACTGGCAGTACAGTTTAGTTCAGAGTTCATCTTTTTACTAAGGGAGATGACAGTTTCCAGCAGAAGAAATGAGAAAAGATCCCTAAAATCGAAGTAAGCCAGAAGGCTGAGGAACATGAAGCAGCTCTGTAAAATGTGTTTTAGAAGGAGCAGTTGAAAAGCATCAAGATTAGAGATACAGAGTATTAGGTACTTTTTGGTTTTTGTCAAATTACATATTGTCTTAGTTACCTTTTTCATTGCTTGCTAAAATTAAAGGAGGAAAAATTTATTTTGACTAACAGTTTATACAAGTTTTAGTCCACAACTGGGTGGCTCCAAGGCAGGGTGGCATGGTAGAGGCACATTGCAGAACAGGCAGGACATAGCCAAGTCTAAAGTTTCTTGTAAGATTGAAGGCAAATTCTAGATGTGAGTCCTTATACAAATGAAAAGAAAATTAAATACTTCCAACATTCATTAGCACAAGATAGAGCTTTCCATTTCAAAAGTACAAAGAGGAGGACAGAAAAAAATGGGAACAAAGCAAGACCAAAGTCCACCAGACAAATATTATATCCTTAATTCCATGTCCAGTATTCCCAGAAATCCATGGCAAGTTGTGAACTTCAAAGGGCTTGTCTTGTTCTTTCCCTATAGCACTTCTGGTAGTTATATCTCTCATGGCTTCTGTCTTTGGCCAGCTTTTTTCTCTCCTTGCAGCTTTCCTCAGATGATCCATGTTTTTTGCTTCTCCAACCTTCTGGAATCTCCATTACACCTTCAGCTTTACACTCACAACTTCCTGAACTGACTTCTTAGGGGTGTACTGCCTGGCTTCTCACATCATCTTCTTAAATCTGGGTGGAAGCCTTCCTGGCTCCACAACTCTTGCGTTCTGCACATACCTAAAACCAGCACCACCTGGATGATGCCAAAGTCTGCCATTAACTGGAGCAGTAGCCAGGTTTCTTTTTTTCTTAGCTGCAGAGGTTGAGTGCCTGGATTTGTGAGCACTAGGAGCAAAATCCTATGGAAAAACTTCCCTAGGCCACCATTCTGGAGCATTGCACTCTGGGGTTCTCTTCTCAAAGCAAAATCCCCAGCAGTAACCATGGTATGGCCCCAACTTTATACTGTTTTGGAATTTCTTCTGCAAGATTAATTAGTCTGCTGCTCTTAATCTCAGTCTCAGGCAGAGTCTCTGGACATAAGCAAAATGTAGACAATTTTTCTGCCAAAACATAACACATATGATCCAGACACCAATAACAAATGCCATTTTTCTTCACAACAGAAACATTCTAAGCCTGGTCTTTATTGGCAGCATTCTATCAGAATTTTGGTCTTTCAGGCTCTGATTAGAATCTCCCATCAAATATTGCTTTAAGTATTTCAGACTGTTTCTTCAACTGGCATCTCAGAACACTTTCCAAACTCTTCTCATTGACTAGTTCCAAAGGCTCCTGAGCCACATGGTCAGGAATAATAGCAATGACCCCTCTTCTCTAGTACCAAATTCTGTCTTAGTTATAAAACCAAAGGAACCCAAAGTTAAAGGAGAAAAGTTTTATTTAGTTCTTTTTAGAGTTTTCAGTTTATAGTTGACTGGCTCCAAGGCACATGACAAGGCATTGTGAAGGAAAATCAATTCACAGTTAGCAGAAGGCACCAAGGCAGTGAAGTAGTGAAGAAACACCAAGCAGTGGTAGCAGTCCCCATTATGTCCCTTATATTCTGTCCTGGCTCACATCCAGATTGGGGCACATTTAATCCTAGCATCATACCATAATTTTACTGTTATAGCCTTAATCCCGTTATCACACACTCTAGATCCAGCCACTTTGAAAAGCCATATATATGACCACATGAAGCTTTGAGGGGACATCTAAATAAAAGATATAACAATACAAAGTCTTTAATATTCTCCCACATCTGACTCACATAGTCAAGGAGGAAAAGAGCCCCTCTCTGTTCTTTTATATCTTTTGACCTGTCTTATTGCTGCCTATAGCTAGAATTTGCTGTAGAAGAATAAGGTCTCCAAATTTTCTTTTGTTTGGGCTCTCAGCTGCTATGCATACACTGGTGGTGAACCGTGGAGCTAATCCAGTGCCATTATGGATGCTATAGGGATGGTGGCTTTTAAACCATAGTTATATATGCTGCCAAGTAGAAATAGCCTTTGAGAGTCAAACTTCTACAAGGATTTAGAGGCCAGGGAAAATCGATGCTTTGAACTTCAAGTATGGGAAACATTTTTTGGTACTTTGCTTGTAAATAAATAGGATGACTGTATCTGTCTTCTGTCTTTGGTACTTTGATCCTAAATTAAAGGGTTACTTCTTCAAAATACATTTGTGGAGACTTGCATGTTCATAACAATAAACAACAAATTATTGAATGATTTGGTATCTTTTGAGAATCTACAGCTCCAAAATTGTGTTTATTCTGAATCCCCTTTAGAAAGGGCATATGATCCAGAAACTCAACCTGAGGAGGAGATAAGTGACAACTCTCTAAAACTTAGTAATAGGACATTAAAGTCTCCCATTTGTATATCACAGAATGACAGTAGAGCATTGCAGATATCAAAGCACATTCAGAGGATAGCATATTATCCATCATGTCTGAGAGTTCTGTTCATTCATCAGCATCCTGCTTCTTCACTAAACTATAGTTTTCTCTCCAGGCCTGTCATGGTCTAGAAGGTCAGGATCAACAGCAATAGAAACCAATCCCAGAAGATTACTGCCTTGGGGTTCCTATAATAATCATGTAGTTTAAGTGATTTTTTTTCAAGATTTGGTATTTGTATTTGAGTAAGGGAGAGGAGAGAATGAACCTAAACCATAGGATCTGAGAGAGACCTATCATTGGAACTGCTCATTCCCTCTATAGGGAATGAGTACATTTGCTCAATAAAGACCCCTGTAAAATTGTTCAGAACACTGCTTCAGTTGCCTTTCATGACTTGAAAGAGGGCTTTGCTTTAGCCCAGATCTTGGAAATAGGCTATGCTAGATGATGTATTGATTGGCATTAGAACTACTGTATCTTGGGAAAACATACAAACTTGACACCCTGGTTCCACTTGTATTAATATTTTCAAAAAGTTTTATTCACCTGTCACTCAAGATAGAGTTTTAAAACCTAGTGGAAAAGTATAGGTAAAAAGAGAAACTCCCTGTGCCTGGTGCAAGAGTCATGCTTACTGAAGACTGCAATTCCAGCCCCCACATCTCATGTATTTCTGTAGATGGAAAGAGTGGCACCAACTTCCTGCACTGGGAGCCTCAATGAAAGCCACAAGAGCATCAAACTAGTTTCTATGCTGACAACTTCTGGGTCTTTCTTTCTTCATGCAATGATGTCAGCAAATTGGCCTATTTACCTATGAGTACAAAATACTATCAGCACCAATTCTTCTCATCTTTTGAGTAGTTTCTATAAATAAATTTATATTTTATTTTTACCAGTAAGTCTTATAGTAAGGCACTGCCATATTCTACTTTTTAAAATTTGAATTTTCACCAAATGCATACTTACAATTTTTGGGTGGATAATGTTTTTCATTGCACACATGTACTTGTTTTTAGATGTTCTTGAGAGAAAGCTATGCAGGGAAGAAAGAAATATATTGATATAAAGAGAACAAATACCTATTGTTTTGGTAAAGCCAGACTTTTGTATTCCAAATTTGCTAAATCTTAAATTATACCTTCCTATTAAAGAATTATGTATTTCAGGCTTGAAAATTTACACATTTTATGAGCTTGATGATTGGAATTTTACTTACTGCTTTCCTAAGCTCAGGTTCAATGTATTTTTGCTTGAAAATAAAATTGTCCAGTTTCAGAGAATTTCATAAAGTAAAATTCAAAATGCTTTATAGGGATCAATATTTAAAACATTGAATAAATTATGACTAAGGAAAATCCTTAAATCAATTTTCATAGTAGAATATTGAATGGAAAAGCTTATATGAGAAAAATTGCCAGAAGCCTACTAGGAGCAGGAAGCTGGAAGTGCCAGTGAATCATTTATCACTTTGATTCTTGTTTCCCTATGTGAATGGGAGAGAGTGTAGTATACCAATGGCCTGTCTTTCTTTTTTTGAGCAGGGTCTTACTATATAATTCAGCCAGGCCTTGAACTCGTTTTGTAGCCCAAGTTGGCTTGAACTCATGGCAATCCTCCTACCTCAGTCTCTTGAGTGCTGGGATGGCTGCGCCACCACAGCTGGTTTGGGCTGTCTTTCTGAGGTGGTTCAAAGGAGCTTGCTGACAGAGGTAGTCTCTGATTATTACTGTTCTATTTCAGATAATTTAAAATTTTGTTATGAAAATTTCTAAACCTAAAAATACCTCAAGCCCTAATAACCCTATCATCCACCTTCATTGTCATTAGTATTTTTGCTGTACTTATATCCCATCTCTCTTCTTATTTGGTAGAATAAAGTCCATCTCAATTATGTCACCCCTAAATACTTCAGTAGTTGAATAGACTATAAAAATGTCACTTTTGGACCAAAACATAGGCTTCACACATAACATAATTCATATTAATTTATTGGTACCATCATAATAAAAAATTAAATTTCCTTGATTTTTTTTTCCAGAAACTATCAAGTCCCTGTTGCAACTAACTCTTCTTTTCTGATGTGCTTATATAATTCCTTTAAGGGTGTCACATATTCAATTAGATTCATCACTTACTGTTGCCAAAGCAGTTTCTGTACCCCTCTCTTACCCTGAAGACACATTTCAGCAGGTATGCTGTGGAGAAAGAGTGGTGATGTCTATGTTAGAAAAGTTCTAAGATGGTATTTGAGTAAGGGAGAGGAGAGAATGAACAGCAGCAGGGTTCAAAAATCACTATTTTATATGACTAACTTTTTGTTAGGATTGCCTGGAGAAAAATGGGCTAGAAAGTGTTTGTTTGCTCAGATAGATCTAGCATATATATTTTTAAAGTTATGGTAAAAGTTCTACCAGCACCCAAACAAATGTCATAGCTGGGATTATTCAGCGAGATTAGAAAATTTCTTTTGTTTTAATTGTTTTAATTGGCATAATCTGTGGCTATTGAAATAATGTGCTGCAGTAAGTAATATTTGATTGCAGGTTCCCCAGGAAAATGAAGCTCAGGATGTTTTTCTGGTTATGGAAAATACAATTTTGTAATTTTATAGATGTCTTAGAAAATGAAACTCCTTCAGGGTTTTAACACTGACGATTGAATACTATTTTGGAAGAGAACTGAATTAGAATTAAGTTTAATCTTGTGCTGGTCAACCCAGGGAGCTCTGCCCAATGGTTGCAATTCTTAGACTGTTCAGACATGAATGAAACATCAAGTTGAATAAAATACAAATTTAATAGTGAAACATTTGGTTGATTTTTCTTTTGTTTGCATGGCTTCCACTATTTGGTCACATGTCTTTGACTATTTTTTCTTCTCCTTGTCCCTCTCCTTCATTAGCTGGTGAATTTCATGCACTTATTCTTTTGACATAATACTATTGTGTTGGTCAGACTCAGATCATAAAGCCTGTGCTTGGTGGTGGTGAACACATTAGTTTTAAACCATCTTGATTAAACTATTGGCTAAGAATGCAGCTATTTATAGGATATTTCTATAATTTTTATACAGTGTTCTTGCCACTGTGAAATCTGAAACAACCACCAATTATCAAGTTATTTTGGTCCTTTAGTTTTGGAGTTTTTCAATTAGCTGATTGACTAAATTGAAACAATATTAAACAATATGTTGGTTGCTATCAAGTTATAGAAGATTATTGCTAAAACTTGCAGATCTTGCAACAAATAAATGTGCAGTCTACTTAGCATTGTTATTTGTCTGTATATCTTGATATTTGATGAATATATGTGAAGGCAAACCCTTTTTTCTTTTTTTTAATCCTTTTTTCTCCAGTTGCACCTTGCTTATACCTTTAATAGGATATTGCAGTGAAGGTATTGGAGGATGAATGTTTGTTTATGTCTATTCCCTTCACTGGGTCTTGTCTTTTTCATATGTCAGGATTCTGTCTTCTTTATCTGTGTATCTTTAATCTTCACATCGCCCTTGACTGCTTGGCATAAATGCTCAATAAATGCATGTGGTAATAAGTGGATATAGCTGAGTTTTGTTTATTCTGGGCTGTCATTATTAAATCAACTAACTGGAAATTTGAGAAAAATTGCTGCCATTCCACCAGAAAGATCACTTGCACAATACTGTTAATATTTCACATTGGTATCACAGTTTTTTTTTTTAGAATACTGCATGTCCCTAGATAGAAAATCACATCAGTAATCACATTCAAAATCATAAAAATCTAAGCCACTAGTCATCCTATGTTAGATGGTGGCAAACAAAGACAACTTGTCCAAGATTGCATTTGGGGATGAACAGAGAGTTGAGACAGACTGGTTGCTTCTCCATTAAGACCCTTAGTCTCAGCGCATGCTCCTTTTCTTATCTTGGGCCATGGTGGGTGGGAGATTAAAGGATGTGCTTGGGGAGGATAGAATACTGTTTTATATCTGAGGGCCTCTCAATTTGAAATGAATTTTCTCTTAGTGCTACAGGCATCTAGCTTAGAGCTGGGCCTCCAGCCATGTGATAATGACCCAGAGGGTCTCCTTCACTCTTCAAGGAGCCTTTGTTTCTAAACTCAGAATAGTTAACTGTGTGATTTCTGGGCCAATGCTCAGCAGACTCAGGAGCACCTGCTCTGCATTTTTTGTTAAATACTTGTTGGGTGACAGTGATCATTAGCTACCTCCTTCTGACAATGGACTTCTGGTTACTTCTATACTGGCTGAATTGCTGTTTGCATGGCAAATATATATTGTCTCCCCTCTGAAAGACTGAGTCGAACTGTTAAGTCACAAGATCAATTAATGCTATTCTTTTTTTTTCCCCTTTAAAGTCCTGGTCCCATGTCTATGCCCTAGATCATGTTGGCATTCAAGTTTCCATTTTCTCACAGGCAGTAATGGTTGTTACTTGTTCCCTGCTTTTACGTATAAAATACAAAACTCCAATAATTTACACACATATTAAAACATTCCAGAAAACCAAAACTTACTTACTGAAAAACACAAAGTGAATAGTAATTTCCCTTCCTGAGTCTTTCAGCTTATCATCCCAGGATAACTGCTGTTACCAGTTTCTTTTGCATTATTCCAGATGTATGTATTTAAGTCATTATGAAAACAATGCATGTAAATAATTATATACAGATGCACATATATGTGTCTATACAAACTTTTTAGACTATAAATTGTGTCATAATTACATAATTATTTTGAACTTTATGGTATTAACTTTGAACTATTGTACTGGAGATATTTAAACAGCCCTCTTCACAGGTTCCCCTTTTCTGTGTCTCAAACTCTTACATTTTATGGCTCTATCATAATTTTTATCAAACTCATTTTAATGAATCTTTAGGCTGTTTTCAGTCATTTTTTTTTCTTTAAATAAAACCCTGTGATTGTTTTTGGGTACTCTCATGATAGCATTTATAGAATAAATTCTAGAAGTAGAGTTGCATAGTTGAAGTTTTAACATTTAAAAATTTTATGGGAATTCTAGATTGTCCTATAAAAGGGATATTCAACTTATACTTCCATACATAGTGTATGACAGAGATTTTCCTAGCTGCTTGCCACTAGTATATCAGAAGTTATTTTCAGCTAGGGGTATATCTCAGCAGCACAGCGTCTGCTGGCAAGCATGAAATTGTGAGTTCAATCCTGGGGGAAAAAAAACAAAAAAACAAAACAAAACAAAAACCCCTCAAAAACAAAGAAAATATTTTCATTTCTGATAGCTGATATCTTTGTCTTTGAAAAAACATTTGCAAATTGAGTTTATCATAAATCTTCTTTAGATCTTTCCCTAACTTTCCCATTTTTTTCCAGGTATAGGGCTTAAATTTATAGATCTGTAAGGCAATTGTTTTTTCTCTTTAAACAGGCACAAGGTTTTGTTTAATCTCTCAGGCTTCCCTGCTCCTCCATTTATTACCAGTCATTACTTTAACTCATTCTTTTAGGATCCTGGGGTGCAAGTCTTCATTGCCAAAGGCAGTCAAGGCATTGAGTAAATAAGAAATGGCAGCAAACATTTCTTATTAGCAAGGCAGAGAATAAAAGGCATGCCACTCAAGAGTGGGTGCAACTTTGGTTCAATTATCTTCACATGTTTAAAATCAAGGCTGTTTCCAGACCATTTCAAAGAACATCAGGACAGCCTGCTGAGACCTGTGTGAGATGAACACCCGTTACAACTAATTAGTGTTGCTGTTTTCCTTGCAATTGGGGGTGAGAGGAAATATATGAAGGGTGTTTATCCCTTCCTGTAGTAGAAAAGGGAACTGCTGGAGAATCCGGGAGTCGGGTGGGGGACCTAGGCAATGACTCTGATTGGCTCTTTCCACCCTCCTCCAGTGAGTGGTTGTGAGCAGTTCTGAGCCATGTTTGTGTATTTGACCCCAATGCTTACACCTCCTTTGACCCTTGCACGAGTGTGTCAGGTTGTTTTTGTAAGCGACCTGCAGCAAATAGGCAAAGAGTTCATTCAATTAAGTTCAGTAGCTGTTTATTGGACTCTTACAACATGAGGTGACTGAGGAAACTTCTTATTTTAAGAATTTTAAAATTAGCCGGGTGTGGTGGCTCACACCTGTAATCCCAGCACTCAGGAGGCTGAGGCAGGAGGATTGTTGCGAGTTCAAGATCAGTTCCAGAAAGTGAGTTCAAGGCCTGTCCGAACTGCATACAGAGACCCTGTCTCAAAAAGCCAAAAAAAAAAAAAAGAACTTTAAAGTTGAGGTACAAAGAATAGGAGAGTGGTTACTTGGAGCTGCTTTAAACTTTTGAAGAGGATAGTGCTGAGAGCAGAGGCTTAGCTTGAATCATAACTCTGTCCCTTAGTAGCTCTGACACTCCTTTTGTGCTCAGTTTCCTTATCTATAAAATTGTTCTAAGAATTCCATGGTCATTCACTGCTAATGATCGATTTATATATTATATGATCAGAGCTCTTCCAAACATTGGATGATTCATTTGACAGTAGTAAATAAGGTCCCACAGCATGCCTGTATAAGAAGTTGGAAGAGATAAGAACTAGGAAGATCTGAGTTTAGTCAGGTTAGGCTGCTTAGCATGCTAATTCTGAGTGGCTGCATATTTATACGTTCAATTCTTGTTGACAGTTTTAGTTATCATTGTCTGTATTTAGTGACTAAAAACATTCAATGGCTCAAAACAATCATTTGTTCCTGGTTCTGTGAATCAAGCATTCAGGATATAGAAGCATGAGTTATCTGAACTCCATGGTATCTGGGGTCTCAGCTGTGGTGGCCATGTAATAACAGCGGGCATGTGTCTGTAGTTTCATCTGAGCTGCTGGAAGGTCTCATCTGCTGTTTACCATGTGTTTCTTGAAGTTCCTATCTCAGGCTTCCTCACTGCATGCTCTGAGAATCTGTGCCCTATGAGTGCAAGGTCCATTGTGCAAACATGTACCGAGCCTTATGCCATCCATCAAAAACCAAATTGGCTAAAGCAAGTCTTATGACCAGAACCAGAGTCTCCTAAAAGTAGAGTTCTTTGATTAGGAGCCAATAATATAATATTTTACAACACTAAAAACATTCTGGATATCTTCCAGCAGAACTGTCTTGTGACTGGTGACTCAGATACTCAAGCTGGTTCCATTTTGTAGCTCTACTGTGTCAACTCCTGGCTTCCACGGTTGCTATGGCAAGAGAAGAGGACTGTGCTGAGGCCTTAGCCTGAAAGTTAAATATGTCACAGTCATTTGACCAAAGCCAATCATAACCCTAAGTAAAGAAGGCCTACGTAGCATAGTCTGATGCTCAGGAGAGAAGAGACTAAATTAGAATGAAACTAGAAATCTCTCCCACAGTCTCGTAAGAGATGTAGTGGTCTACATCAGCAATAATGCCAAGTTTGAAATTCGTGTTTGGAGAGATGTTGCAAAGGAAAAGATTGATTCAATGAGAAGAACTCTTTGAATACCTGGTTAGTAATAGCATACATAAAATAATGCTCTGATGTTGTCAACCTTCTGTTATATTTTTACCTCATAAAAATAGTTTACTTTTGCTACATGTCCATAAATTAGTATTATGGCTAGGTTTTGATCTGAGCATCTGAAGTCCTCTTACGGATTAGACACGTATTCTCATATTCTCTCTCTCCCTCTCCTTTTTTCTCTTTCTCTCTCCATCTCGTCTAACAAGGATTTAGATTTCACAACATAAAGGTTAGAAAGAATTTCAGAGATTAGACAATTTAATGAGAGACCTGAATGCTAAAACTTTTAAAATGAACTTGATTCTTATTTTCACTTTCTAAATAGGTTCATCTTCCTAGGAAGTAGTCTCTTAAAAACTTAATCTTAATGGAACTGATGGAGTGATAGGAACTAGTTCTGCTTTATGAGATATGCTCTCCCAATAATGTAATATTCATTCCTAAATTTATCCTTATAATCGACACAAGTCATATTTCTCCGAAGATCATCACTGGTGTCAATCTTATAGATTCCTACTGAAAAAAGAATGTATATTAAGCTTCCATTGTATAGATAAACAGACAAACACAGAAAAATAAGCTGAGGAAACTGTGCAGAGAACAGAAAAAAGTACCTTTAGTCTTTGGGGCCTTGAAAACTTCAGTTTAGCAGTTGGCTTGGGTCTTTTTGAGAGCTGCACAATGTAGGGTAACAGTGCATCATAACTGATTGGAGGTACTGATGTGGTACACCAAAGTTCATGGAGCTTCACTCGTCCTGTTCTAATTCATGTTATAGATGATTTTGAGGCCCTTGGAATAAAACATCATTTGAATACACTAGGAAGCATTGCTGCCGTTTATGCTCACAGGCAAGAGTGATAGCTCAGTTCATTTTTAGTAGGAATGATGATAGTTATTCTTTTTATTTTCATTCAAATTTTCATTGTGTATTGAAGATATGTGGGCAACATGTGAAATAGCAGACATTAAAGGCTGTTTATAGGCTTTAAGAAAGTTACGGTCAATTTTTGTTCATCTGAAATTGGGACAAACTTACATAGTCAAACTTTTTAGTTAGTGTCGGTGAGCAAACATCAGCCCTTACATATTTTTCCTTAGAGTTTTGAAAAACCAAAACCAAAAACATAAAACAATGTGCCTTTTGTAAAACTCTACTTTCAAAGAAGAAAACATTTTGCTTTGTGAGATTTGGGTTCGATATATTAGAAATTTTTGCAAATTGGCATATCCTCATGTAATCCTGGCTTACACTTTATATTTCTGTTGTAAAACTGGAAGTTGGCCATAACTGAAAATGTTCTCAGCTAAACATCCATGCCTTGGGATTTAGCACAGCCAAAGCTGTTAGCTTCTGCTCAGCATAGGTACCACAATCTGCCTTGATTGTTGGAGTGAGTCTTATATCAGTACCATACGAAGTCTGATAGAAATATATGATTGTGTTTAGATAAAAAATTTATTACAGTTGAAGACATTGCCACTAATTTCCCTCAAAATACTCCTCCTTGCTTTGAACATACTTATCCCATCATTCTTGCAATGTTCTGAAGAAGTTCGGGGTTTGGGAAAACTTTTTTTTTTTCTCTTGAGACAGGATCTTGTTATGCAGTCCATGCTGGCCTGGAACTCATGGTGATCCGCCTGCCTCAGCCTCCCAAGTGCTGGGATTACAGGCATGGGTCACTATGCCCAGCATAAAAGTCCTCTTTAATGAGTGGTCTTTAGTTGTTCTCATGTGGCTGCCTCAATGTTCTGAATAGATTCAAAATGTTAATGGGAATTTCTGTCAAATGAAAATATTACAGGGTATCTTAATCTACTTTACTCACTGAATATGACACTTTGAAACTTTTAGCTCCTCTCCAAACTCAAAACGAACAAAAAAGATAAATGGTTTAATCAATTCAGGACATTGAGGAAACCTTGACAGTACAACTAAAGTTACTCATGAAAAATGACTCCCAAAACTCTTCAGAAACTGGCAAGAATTATAGGTGTATTCAAAATAATGTGGAATATTTTGAGAGGGATTAATGGTGATGTGTCTAATACTGTAATAAATTTTGAGAAGAATCTAACAGAAGTGGTATGTTTTGATCATACCTTGTACATACCTTGAGGACGGGGATTTAACCATCGGAGCTCAGCAAAAGGTTTCTGTGTGGCAAGCACTTGAGAGATGTCCACGGAAGCAACTCAGCTTTGGTAGGAAAGAATGGAACTCTATCCTTAGCTCTGCCAGTACTGCTTAGGAGACCTGTGAGCAAATCATTTTTTCCTATGCTTTAGAATTCACGCATGTAAAATGAAGGAATATTGTGAGTTGAAACTTCAGGTCAATTTAGAATCTCTATAGTTAAGTATCTACTTCAAAGAGTCAGAGGGCCTCAGGATCTGAATTTTAAATAGCAACTGGAACATTTTTTAAAAAATACTTTTCTTCCTTTATCCCAAGGAATAGCTACCTTATCCGAGAGAGCTGTGCAAACAGATTGAGCTGTAGCAGCCTGAGTTTCAGGAGGGAATAAATTACTTTTATCATAGCAGTAGTTCATTCACTTATTCAATAAATAGATGGTCAGAACTAGGTGCTGGTGGAGGCACAAGGATAGAGCAATATAATCCTTGCTCTTAAAAAGACAGACAAGTAATCAGTGACATGTAATATAGGGCAATAGATGCTCCAGCAGTTTATGAACAGAATCTGGGAGCAGAGAGCTTGGATTGTGAAAGGAGAGCCAGAAAGTCACTTTCAGTCTTCTAAGTCCTACCAGGCATGGATGAAGGAAGACCTTGGGGGGCCACTGATCTATCTCTACTCAGTCCAAGAGAACTGCTGTCTCCCCTCTTCTGATCCCTAGCCTTTCCTGCTCTTGCTGCCTGCAATATTTTGGCTACGATCTCCCAGTGTTGATGACAGCAGAAGTAACAAATTGCTCCTCTCTCACACCAAGAGGATGGGTTGGGCCAAGTCCAAGATGATTAAATTGCACTTTGAGCCACTGGTGTGTTGACCAGACCTCAGTTACTGCTCTCTCTCTTCCTCCCCTCAAAGCAGCAAGAAGCAAATATTTGGGATGATTGAGTCAGAGTGGCCACTTGTCCCTGTTTCCTCACACCCTCTCAACTTTAGAACATGAAGCCCCAGTCCCACAGGAGACTGCATGTCAGTCAGTAGCCTGCTTGGGAGACTGTGTCATCTCCTATAAATTACAACCTAGTGCGCTCTGTCCCATGTGCCTTCCCTGCAGCCCTTCCCCTCCTCCTATATGGCCTCCTGGTCACCCTACTGTGTTCTGGAAATGCTGATGTTTATTGGGACTGTCCCCCTCTTTTTAGGTCGTGGGACTGGAGCCTGTGCACATCAAATTTTGAGAAGCTCAGCCATCAAGCTTGGCTTCTCAAGTCCATCAGCTCAGAGATTAGAGAGGGGAACTGGAGGCAAGGATGAAGTGGAAGTACAGGGAAGAGCTGCAGGTGCTCTCTAGATCAGATTTACATCCAGTTGTTGCCATTCAGCTATAAAAATGCATAGAGCTCTGGAAACACTCAGAGAGGGCTTCCTGGTGTGAATCAGATGAAACCTGAACTGGGCAGAAGGTGGCAAGTTTTGCAGAGCAATTCTAGCAGGTGTACTGGGTAGAAAGTCACGTTAAGCCCATAAACACAGCAAGATGGAAAGGCTGCCAAAAACAGAGGCAGAAATAGCTGGGTGTGTGTAGGGGGGTTCCCTATCAAGCTACACTCAAACCGTCAACTCTGGCCAGACATTGTTCTCCCTTGCTCCTGCCTTCCCTCTGTCCCTTCTCTGCTTCTCTCTTTCCAAGTTTTTCTTTTCCTCCAAGGATTCTTCAGTTAGCCTACAGGGATGCATTTGTCTTGCCAATCTTTGAGTTGCTGGACCTTTTCTTGGAGTGAAAGAGAGATTCTCCTCTTGGAGAAACCACAGGAAACCTGGCCTTCTAGTCTGCTCCAAGGCAATACATTCCAGGAGATGTTCAAGGAGGAGAAATTGACTTCTGGCCCTGATTTTAACTGGGGTGATTTTGGATGTGTTGAATTTGTTGCAGATATTTATGTTATATTCTTGTTTTGCAGTCATATTTTATTTCTTCCTCATTTGGTCTGTACATAGCTCTAGAGTCACTGAAATGAGTTCATTTGCTATTTAATATTGATGAATTAGGAGAACAAATAGGGATGACAATTTTCAGGAAAACGAGCTTCTATATTTTGGTAGTGCTTAGAGTGTTTAGAAGATGGATAAAAACAATAGTATTATAACAGGTATAATGAGGCAGTAATTCCAGGAAATGTTCAACTCCTAGGCAGGAGTGGTATGTTTTTTCCAGTTATTGACACTGGAGTCCCTATAGTACTGACTGAGGTCACCAATTGGAACCATCATCTCTCAGGCACCAGCTTGAAACACGAGGTACATTTCATGTTTAAAAGCAGAAATGCGTAACACCCGGCAAAACACAGCTTTCTGCTTTCTGGAGGAGAGCTGATGGTCTCTCTAGCAGATGTCTATAAATATATACTCTTGTTTGCCTGAAAGCTTTCTGGCACAGGGGCAGAGTGCCTCCTTCACAGCCCAGCATACAGGGTTGGGAGACTTCGATGAGGTAATGTGGAATCATCTACTGTAGCACAGAACCTGGTGCACAGGAGGGACTTAATTGTTATTGACCTTTCACTGTGTTCCACACTCCCTTTTTGCCCTTATCCCTACATTTTTTCTCCACAAGAAAAGTTACCAAAACATGCATTTGATCTATCTATCTATCTATCTATCTATCTATCTATCTATCTATATATCTATCTATCTTCTATACTTTGCTATCTATCTATCATCTATCTTTTTGATGGAAGATATCAAGATGACTGTAAGGACATTTTATCTCCAAATTAGAGAGACTTTCTATTAAAGCATTTATAATATTAGGGTACTAGTCATGGGGTCCTACCCATCCTTTATCAATATTTCCTCTGGATTTCTATTCCAGGCTCCATCTTTACTTTTCTGAGGAATTGCCAGTTGTTTGATGTTTTCTTTCTTTTGAACCAGGCAAATAGAAAGAAGAGGAGGTAGGAGAGGCCAGATGGAGTAGGTAAGAAGTTGAGAAGCACTCTGCGTAGCCTATGAGAAATAATGCTGGTAAAATGCAGACCTGAAAACCATGAGGATTTGGCTACTTCCCTGTGGGAAGAGGAACTGGTGGGGACATGTGAGGACATTGTGGTGGGAGCAGAGTAAAGTCTGTGTTTCCTAGGGCAGGGCTGGAACCAGAGTGAGACAAAACTCACCTCATTGATCAAGTAAAATATGATTTAATGCAATGTTTTAAAAGCTTAAAATTAATGCAAAGTTCATGATAAATTAAACATTAAAACATTGGCATAGTATTTGAGCTGAGGCAAACAGGAAAAATTAGTAACACTGATCCTTTCTACCTTAATCTGCTCAGACTGCCATAACAAAATGCCATAGATTGAGTTAGGCATGCTGGTGCATGTTTATTATACCAGCACTTGGGAGGCTGAGACAGGAGTATGACCATGAGTTCCAGGCCACCTCCAGCAAGGACTACATAGTGAGTTCAAGGACAGCATGGACTACATAATGAGACTCTGTCTCAAACAAACAAACGAACAAACCAAAAACAAAACAAAACAAAACAAAACAAGAAACCAAGTGAAACGAAACCAGTATTCAGTATTCAGTTTAGCAAAGCAGAAGATTCACGTCAGATTCTCTACTTACTTTATTTCATACGAAAACTTAATTTTCTCAGTTTTGGAAACTTACAATCCCAAATCAGTTTCCTTCAGGGTTGGTTCCCGGTGAAGTTTCTCTTTCTCACTTGCTAATAGGCATCTTTAGCTATGTCTTTATGTGGTGGAAAGAGAGAGAGAGAACCAAATCTCTGATGTCTCATAGGGATACTAATTCTATCAGTGCAGGCATATGTGTTCAGGATTTCTAAAACTCCTCAGTTATCTCTAAAAAGCTCCTTTTCCAAAATCTATCACATTGGGTGTTAGTGATTCAACATATGACCTTTGTGGGGAAAAATATATTCAATTTATACTACCCTTTTTCTTTTACTCAAAATTTTGATAAACTTTGTTCATCACATATTCTTGTGTTAATTTTGACTTTGACAAATATCATATAAAATATTTGACCACTGAATGTTATACTTTGTCTTGCCCTTGGGAAACCACAACTCCTAGGTTTAGGGTGGTGGGGGCAGTAGGCCAAGTCATCTGTGAGGTGAAGGAGTGAAGTTTGACCATGCATTAAATTTGTCCAATATTGACCAAATTTTTTATTTCCATTTTCCTCTGTGATTTTGCTCATGGTTGCATTTTCAACACAATTGTTTTATCTTTCTGTAGTAGTTTGTATTTTACTCAACCCTGCAATGACTAGTTAAATATAATTAATATGACCAAGTCTAATGTCCTAAGTTTCTCATATGAGTGGAGGTAGACAGGAACCAGAGAACCCAATGTGAATCTTCTGCTTTGTTAGATAAAATTTTCTCCTTCTTTCTTTCCTTCTTCGATTTCCCTATTATTTCTATTCTAAGATACTAGCGATTAAAAGAAGGATCACTTTAAACTTGAGATTATCCTGCTTCACAATTCTGAGTCACGGAGATCACAAGTATGGGTCACCTGTACCCAGCTATTAGACAAACTTTTGTTGGGACTTCTGTTATTCTAGACTGTCAGAATATTTAATTTTTATGGTTATAAATGTTATTGAGTTCTCTCATAATGTGATGATTGGTTATATTTTTGAATATTTTCCAAAAATGTTTAAACATTTTGATTTGGATATGATTTACAATTTACAGAAAAGTTATAGGAGCTATATGAGAAACTCTTCTACTCTTTTTTTTTTTTTTGGTACCAGGGATTGAACTCACTACCTCGTGCTTGTCAGGCAGGCACTTAAGCCACTGAGATAAATCCCTGGCCCAACTCCTCTACTCTTCACCCAGTTTCATCAGTTATCTATGATTTGTTCTATTTTCTCTGTCTTGGAATATGTGTATGTGTGTAGGCATATTTGTGCACAACTATATACATATATTTTCCTAGACTCAAATTTTACCATTTACCCTAATATTCATGACTATACTTAAATTTTACCATTTACCCTAATATTCATGACTATATTCTTTTTTTTCTGATCCAAGATTTAATCCAAGATCTTTGTCTTAGTCCATTTAGGCTGCTATAACTCCATAGCTAAAAGACCCATGAACTGGATAGCTTATAAATGGAAATTTATTTCTTACAGTTTAGAAGCCTAGGAAATTTGAGTTTAGAACACCAGCAGATGCATTTTCTGGGGAGTGCCCATTTCCTTGTTGGTGTATGGGGACTCTAGTGCATCCTCAGATGGAAGAGAAAGGCAGTTCTCTGGAACCTCTTTTATAATAAAGGTGCTGTTCTTGTTACTTTTCAAATACCCCACTTCCTGAAACCATTGTACTGACAATTAAATTTTGACATGAGATTCTGGAAATACACACATTCAGGCTGTAGCAATCATAGATTGTATTAAGTTGCCACATTTCTTTAATCTCTTTTTATTTGTTAAACTTTCATTTTAATCTAGAGTTGTTCTACACACTTCTTTGTTTTTACTGACCTTGTTATTTTTTGAAGTGCACAGACTAGCTATTTTGTAGATTGTCCCTCAATTTAGGTTTTCTGATATTTCCTTTTGTTTAGCTTTAGGCCATACATTTTCAGTGGAAACATCAAAAAACTGATGCCCCATATAAAAATCTCATGATATTAATTATCACAATTTTGGTGATGTCAAGTTTGATCCCTTGAGTGGTGCCAAGAGATCCTCTCCACTGTAAAGGTAGTTTGTTACACTTTGAAATTGATGGATAATTATGTGGAGATACTTTCATTCCACATAAGCACCTTTTTCCTGATCACATTTTCACTTAACTTCTTTTAGTGTCCATTTACACCTTTTGTTTCTACCTATATTTATTAGTTTACCTTCCCCTATAAAGAACAGCTTTGTCTTTTTATTTATTTGCTTACCTACTGTTGATTAAGTAAATACTTGTTTTATTTAATATTTATATCTGTTTTATTTATTTTGACACTCAAATTGTCCTTGAATTGTCCAGGGGGAATCCTTTCAAATGAGTTCCTGGGTTCTTATTTATGATACCATCATTCTTTGAGCACTTTCTTCCCTTCTGATGCAATAAGATATACTCCAAGGTCACTTATAGTTTTCCAAAAACAATGTGATGAAATCTTAATCTATTAACCATATTCTGTTAATGGGAGTTCATTCTACTTAATAGTGGGGCTTGTATTGCATGTAGAAAGTTGACTGGATGTTGTCACATGCACAGTACATTATATTCTTTCCATGATGCCACCAACATTTTCCATGAAAAGGCATCCCTCAGTGAGCCTTGCTTGAATCCATTTTTGGTTTTGGTTTTCCATTACAAGATTGAATGTGATTCACATTGATGCAGTGGTGCATTATTTGAATTTAAGTGGTTGGTTTATTTCGGTATGTTTGCTAAAAGTAACAATAAATCTCCCAATTAATTCAGTGTGCTTCTGTTGACTCTGTGCACAGTCCTAGAGGACTGTGTAGATCATAATACCTGACCTCTTCTCCCCAGATGTTTATATTCTTGTAGAAAATTCAAGAAGAGCACAGATCAAGCCATGACAACTATATATGAATGTATGTAACTTGGCACCACACTGCATGAATGCCAGTAGCTAGTCTCTACCAATCCTGAGCAGGAGGTTAGGGGTACAGAAGGCAGGCTAGACAAAAATCTCATTATGATGAGAGGATTTTGCAGGCCTATGATGAACTCTATGGCCCTTATCTTGCTTAGAAAGATGAACCGTTTTATAGATGAATTGTTATACTTGTACTATAAATCTCTATGGAACACACATAGGGAGCAGTGGGCTCATGTAACTATGCCTTGTACTCACTAAATTTCTGTAAATAAGCATTCCTTTGAGCCTAGAACAGGGCCATGGTTAAAGCAAAAGGGCATGACTCTAAGTCTGACCTTTTTCACTCCCTGATGTCTCTGACAGCTGCATTTCTAGACCCTGATAGAAAGAATATTGTCTAGCAGAAGAGCGTGCCAAGGTTTTTTATTTTTTTCTCTGTCCAACAGTTTTATGTTACCATACTGTCTACACACTATATTGTAAATGTCCTGGGGGCAGGATCCTGAATTGTGCTTGAGATGTGAGATGGGAGTAACAGTGAGTTTTGTTGACTTATGTAATATGAGGTTTTTGCTGTGTTAGCTTAATTTCATGGTCCTGGGGGTGGTTCTGAACTTTCCTTAGCAGAATCAAAATTATTATAGCAATTGGCTTCACTTTTCATAACCATATTTTCTTTTTAAAAAGCACTTTTTCCTCATTTCAAACACAGATGACTTTTTAAAAGAAGTGTCTCCATTGGTGATCTTCAGGCAAACGGGTCAAGAAAAACCTTCCTGGTGGCCCTAAAATGACACCATGACTTTTGTGCTGTCTGTGTGGATGAACTGTGGAGATCTGAATGACGTGCTCTATGCTCCCTTTTTGGGCTTCTCTCCTGGGCTGATGAAGCCTGAAGCTTTATAGGTTGTAACTCTATCACCCAAGCAGGTGCTGGGTCTTTGCCACCTTTGTGGTTGGGGTAGGTTCTGGTGGAACTTGAAGGCTATACTGACTTAGGAAGGACCTATTGAGTCATGTAGCACATGCAGCTGAGATGCCTGTGTGCGTCGTGTGTGGAAACAAATAGTTGGATTTGGGAAATTCTCCAACCTGAAATGAGTATCTGCTTGAGTTACTAATCACAGAAGTATTTCCTGTCTTTGAGATTTGCTGGTAAGGCATACTTGCCTTAAGTTAAAGGGTCAGGTTTTCCTGTAAGCACTTGAGCTCTGTCACTATTTTGGGTAGTCACCTCTTCATACACATATGCTTAATCAGGAGCTGAAGGAAAGTGAAGCTGTATTAGAATCTTTTCAGGCCAAATGAATGCTCCTGATGAATTTGCCCCCTTCTGTGATCATGCTTCAGGGCTTTAGATTAGACATTGTTATATGTAATCCACTCCCATATGAATAGGCATTCCTCCAAGTGAGGACAAAATCTGGCTCATGGTGGATGATATCTCTGCTCCTGGGATCTCCTGGGGACAGGCTGATGCTTTTAGAACTGCCTTGTGCCTTGATCTTAATTTATCTGTTGTATTCAATATCACTAGTAGCCGGGAAAAGGCCAAATACCTGACCTCCGTTCCAGGACTGATGTTGCACCCACTCCAATCTTCCTTTGATCCTTGCTTTGGCAAGTCAAACAGGGGAACTCCTTAACTTTCTTTGGCCCCCAAAAGTTCATCTGATTTTGTCAATTGGTGATATTTAGTCTTAGTTTGAATTGATTGCAGATTAGAGCATTGACAACCCACCAGAAAATAACTGATCAAACATGCTTTTACAAGTGTCCATGTAAAGATTAGTTATTCTCCCAGTCACTTCCTGACTGATGGAATTTTTTGAGAGCTAGCAACAAGGCCTTCTTTGGTATTCTGGTTATTTAAATTCAGGAGGATGGACAAAGGCCACTATAGACAGCTAGCAATATTCACAGTTTGTCCACGCCCACTCCACACACAGACAACTGCTTGGTTCCATTAATTTTAGACTGTTTATTTAGAACTAACTCAGATCTGCTGAAATGCTGTTTACCTTTGTAGGAAGCAAAACAACAGTCATTAATATTCATAACAATTTTCATGTAATGAAGAGGATTATTGACTTCCACAAGTGAAGGCCAATAAACTTAAAAAAAGAGAGAGAAACGTGAAACAACTTTTTGTATAAAGTGTTACTTGTGAGTTAGGGAGACACAGGTTTTAGATAATTTCCATATGTACAACAGGGCACATATTGTAAGCACAGGGCTTTCTCATCTATCATTTCATCCCTGTCTTCAGTCTTGTTGTGTGAGCTATAACATAATGCAACTTCACTTTAAAGTGTGTCCTATAAATAGAATTTTGGTTGAGTCATCTTTACTTTTCTTTGTAGTTTGGGTGAAGCTCTCAGACCCCAAAGCTCCACATGGGAGTAGGGATGGAAGGTTGGGTGTCAGTGACAGGTGGAGACCTCGTGTTCCTATTGGGGATGTGGAGAAGATGGAATTTTTCCAGATACTATTTTATATATTTTGTATATCCTTACTTTTACACTCTTCTTTATATTTATACTATATTTTGTGTTTTATATTTGGTTGACTGACTGAATCAAGTGTTACAGGGGCTGACACAAAGAGGAGCATTTAGAATGAATTAAATCCTAGTGACTCATTTAGGAGGATAAATTTCAAAGGAGAACCACAAAATCACTAATCTGAAAAAATATCGATAGCCTTAATGAATTTAGTCATAAGATCAAATCTCAAAGAAAATACTTTTAGCTAGCCTTGGGTTTCCCTCAGAAACAAGTGGGAAAAATGTTATTATTGAATATGTATATTTAAAAAACCAACGTGCCCCTTTCTTCAACCTCCCACTGTGGTTACTTTTCCCTTCTGCCTATGCTCTAAGAGGCGTGTGGAGGGAGGACCTAAACATGGTACGTCCGTTTTTTCCAAGTTCTAGAGTCCTTTGACTGATGACAATCTTTTTTTTTGTTTTTGTCTTTTTGAGACAGGGTCTCTTCATGCAGTTCAGGCTGGCCTTGAGCTCATTTTGTAGCCCAGGCTGGTCTCGAACTCACAATGATCCTCCTGCCTCAGCCTCCTGAGTGTTGGGATTACAGGTGTGAGCCACTACACCTGGCGACTCATGACAATCTTTCCTAGTAATTTTCTGCCCTCAATTTTCTGATACAGTAGAATTTCAAGCAAAAGGAATGCTTGATTTTTGTCTTTCATGGATCCTAATGCAGCTTCTAGGCCAAGAGAAATGTTCTTAGTGTCCTGAGCCAAAGTGGAGCTATTATTTTATTTGCTGAACTTCCTATATGTAGTTTCCTTCGGAAGTGCCCTACCTGGCCTGGGCAATGGTAGGTATTCGGGAGTATGTTGGGACAAACTGCTTACAGGAAAAACGGATTAAAGATCTAGAACTGGTGGTTGGTCTTAAGACTATAAAATAGTGGACTGGAGACAATTGCTCTTCCTGAGCATCCTGAGTGACATGAGTATTCACACCTAAAAGTACTGAGAGTTGAGAATCCTAGTTTCAATCTGACATGACTGGTTTTAAGCACAGAAAATCATTTTTTAAAAAAATCACTCTTGCAGTGTACTTGTTTCACGGTCCACTGTGGACCTACATTCCTGCAACCTAAACATACTGAAAATCACGTTTAGATTTCTCCCACAGCTGTGGGAAGGGCCCTCTCACACTTGTACCAGTTAAGGGTCAAGCAAGAGACAATGTTGTGAGGCTATTGGTGTGAAGAAGCAGTGAGGCCCATGTAGGAATAAGGTACTGACCTCACATAGGTGACCTTTGGAGTGTGTGGTGCAGCTTGTCAGGATGGGACTGGGAAGTAATTTTGGCCCAAATCAATGGTGACCTTTAGGTTTTGCCACCTGGAATCAGGAACAATGTGGTGTTGCAATGAAGGCCATGAAGCAAAGCAGAAAATAGCACCTGTGGTTGTAGCAGGTGAACTTTAATAACTGCCAAGGAGAATCATGAGCCATGTAGAGACCCTGCCAGCCAGGGCCTGGGATTCCATGGGTCTGCTGCCCTGGGATCAGAGCCAACAACTGTTTCTGCTGTTACTAAGCCTTTCCTGTATCCCTTCTCCATTTGGGAGAAGTAAGAGTGGTATAATTACTCCTGCCCCTGAGGAGAGAGCCGCCCCTGCATCCTATTCATAGGGGAACTGCATATTTGCTCTTACATGTACATGGAACTTCACAGAGCTGAATGTAAGACTATTCTAAGAATTCAGAATATTTTTATGGCCAAAAGGAAGAGAAGTCTCTTACTGCAGGAAGATAAGTTTCTTCTTCATTGCTTTGTTGGGATTTGGACATTGGTAGTCTTTGTTTAAGGAGAATCTTTTCTTTCCTGTTGACAGAATTTACTTCAAATGAGGCTTTATAACATTACAAATGTGGTTTCTGGTCATTTGTTTCCTGGAGTGTTCCATTTTTATTGCATATAACTACTTGCTCTCTGATAGTGCAATGATTTCATCTGTTCTTCAAAGTTTAAATTTGTTCCATAGTGAAGACTATTTATATGTGTTACTCTTGGGGGATGGTAGTGGCCAATACCTTTTCAGAGTGCCATAGGGACATGCTGAACTTTCTTATCTTTACTGCCTCAATCAGCAATTGAACAAGATGGTGCACTGGTGTTTAGACTGACCCAGCTGCTCTCTACTGAGAAATATGAAGCATATTGTGCTGTTGTGCCAGTGAGCCTGGAGAAACCAAGGCTATTATTTTTTTTAATTGATCTTGATGGTAGTCTTTGAATTTTAGCATTCTGAATAAAACTTTCTTCTTAGAGGATGAAGAGATGCACATCCTTTTCAGGATGTGAGTGTCAGATAATCATTTAAAAATACCACTAGCAAAATCATATCAGAAATCATGCAGCTCAGGCCGAAGCCCCTCAGATATGCTTATCCTCTTGGGAAGGCTGTGCCTGACCCTGCATTTGGGCCTTGCTCTGGGATAATGGTCTCACATATTTTCTGTTATTCCTATTGGCAGATACTTTAATAGTCCATCATGCCCCTGTCCTTATTTAACTATGTGGAAAGCAAAAAATAAGACTGCAACATGTGGACTTCTGCCCCATGAATGCATGAAGAGGAGGCCATCTTCATGCCAGGGAGTCCTAGGTTTGCATTAGGTGGCTTTACCTTGAGTTCTTCCTCCTCAGTCTTTGCTTTGTCCATTACGAGTGGAGAAGTCAGTTATGGGCTTGGCTTGATAAAGCCATAGGCCTTGCATCAGCAGAGAAATCTTTCTTTCATAGTCATACTTAGACCTTAAGGTTGTGGACTGTACAGGGGTGCCCTTGGAGAGCAGTCCTGTGAAAACTGTTTAAGTTGTAGCATTTTCTTCTTTCATCTTATCAGTTATGCCATGTAGCCAAAATTTTATGTATTTTCTGTATATCTGTGATGTTTGGGGATGGTTTCTCAAGCCATACATATAATTATGTAATTTTATGGTGTTAAGGGTCATGCTCTTAACACCTGCTGATGATAGACAAGCCTTCTACCATTCAGTTGCACCCTCAGTTCAGATATATTAAATATAGACATATTCTGAGGATTTTAGAATGGAAATTAGGACTGTCTTGGAGAATCTGTGTTGGGTGGTGGTACAACTATGGGTCCTATAAAAGAAGTTTAAGGCCATATTTGCCATGAAATAGTTTTGAGAAACTCATTGAGAGATCTGGAATCACCCTGGGTTGTGGGATGCAAGTACAGAGTGTCTGTGTTTTCCTTCTATCTTCTTCTGGTTTTCAGGGTCCTACAAGTCTGTTCCCTGTTGAACCACTGACACTACTGACAGGTAGAAAGCAGCAGCTGCTGCTATTAGTCTCAGACTCAGATGCCTCATCCGAAGGACTCACAGCCAGGTTTCTGCCAAGGCCTTTGACTTTCTTGAATGACTTGATCACACACTGATGTTTCAAGGCTGGGTGCTCCCCAGCTGGTGCCCTGAAAATGCTTGCGTGGCATCACTAGAGAAGGAAACTCACTTGAAAGAAACTCCCACAAAGTAAATCACCAGGACCGGATGGTTTTCATCCAAGAGTTGGGGAGGAAATGAAGTGTGAAATAGCATAGATACTGATGAAGACATTAGTTCTCCATTAAAACCACAACTGTGTCAGAGCAGAAGTTTACTAACATGATGACCTTATTACTAGAAGAGAGAGATTAGTGGCCTCTCTTAGGCCTTTAGAAAACCTGGATCACTTAGAAAGAATAGTATAAAATATGAAAGATGACATAATAGGCTTTATTTCCTCAAATCAAGTAAAAGGGAAATCATGACAATTTATGCATGACAGCATTTTTGTAGAAACCTTAGAAAGAATGTGATAGTGACTATATAACACATATACTGTTAGTCTGTACTCTTCATAGTATACGTCATTAATCAGTCTGGTATTCTTCCATCTAAGCTTGAATTGGGCTTCATTCCTGACTTTTGTGCTTTCAAGTACTACCACCAAATGGTCATAATTGACTAATGTTAGAATACATTTACCTTCCCTACCTAAGAGAATATATTTCATTATGGACCACACTGCTTCCTAGTTAAGTTATAATAACAAGAAACAAGTCTTTCACAGGTAGTTTAAGAGCGTGACAAGAGTCATGGCAAATTCTTCCTTGTTAAGGACTGAGTGTCAGAATATAAGTTTCTAGAGATACATACTTTTGGGAGAAATGAATTCAGACATGTAATCACAATCTACACCACAGTAGGGTCTTTCTGGGAAGAGAAGTCACTTCCCTTAGGCCATATGTAGCATGTGTTAGAAGATCTTTTTAAGCAATGAGGACCATCTTTCTTCAGGCATTTTTCTATGGAGTGAAATCATAAATACATAGTCTTACCATAACTGTGATTCTGTGGGACAAAGAAACAAAGTATCCTGAGGCCCAAAAGAAAAAAGAAAGGGGAATGTTAGACCCTGGAGAAGCTGAGTACTTTTATGGAAAATAAACGTGAAGAATCCTGGGACTGGATTTTGTTTAACAATAGCTGAAAAGGCTGCCAACTCTGCCCCGGTTCTGGACTCTTAGTGGGGCTGTCCATGGAAAGGTTTGCCATTGCACTGAGCAAAGCATTCCATTGCTTATAGTAAAATTCTTTGATTATAACAATTACCCTGATTCTTAGTGACATCTATATAAAGGGGCATCCGATAGAGTGAATATCCTAAAGTGAATTTAAAGAAGATACTTATCTCCTTTCAGTGGGCAATGGACCATTTTGCTTGATCAATGAATACTTCTATATATTTTAATCAGCAGAGAATCAGAAAGCAGTGTTGTGACTCCTCAAAAAACTAGGGTTAGAGGTTTCCTTCTGGATATCTTTCCAGAAGAGTTAAAAACATCATACCACAGCAATATATACGTACCCATGTTTATAGAAGCACAGTTTGTAATAGTTACATCTTGGAAGCAACCTAAATGCCCATCAACCAATGAATGGATAAGAAGATGTGTGTATATATATATAAAAGTGAGGATTACTCAGTCATGAAGAAAGATAAAATTGAGATTTTAATGAATTATTTTTTAATGATTTTAAAATGATTTTAATGGTTTTAAAATGATTTTTGATATTTTCAATGATTATTTAAATGAATAGACCTTGAGACTATAATCATAAGTGAAATAAATCAGACATGCATATGTAAATATCACATTTCTCTCTGGTGTAAGAAACTGAAAATGTAAATAACATAAATGTACAATATGTACTGTGAAATAGGAAGAAACTTCAACAGGAAAAGGAAAACAGGTGGGGAGGGGAAAGGAAGAGAAAAATATGATTAAAAAAGGATAAAATGAAAACCGAAGTTTGTAAATAAAGAGAGGACAGGGGTTTGAAAGAGGGGATGGGAATGGTAAAAAACAAAGAGGAAACAAGCTATATCATGTGCAGATACATATTCCCCACAATGAATGTGGTCATTATATATACCTAAACTTTACCAATAAAGGTTACAGTTAGATTTCTCTGCAGTTAAAAAAAAAGTACAGTAAAATGCACTTAGTGTGGGAGAAACACTAATTCAATTATGATTTCTTATTGCATCACCCTGGGGAAATCAGAGGTCAAAGAAACCATGATGTGATGAGGTCTGTTGGTTAGCAGACCTGGCTACTGATCCTCACTCCACCAAAAAGTGTCCTGTGACCTGGATTACATGTTGGAAAATCATAGGTCATAGAATAAAACCCTGGGGAGGTCATTCTATCTAGATCTTTGTGACACAGGAGTGAATGATTATCACCTCCATTTTAAAGATGAGCCGGTAGATTTTCATTTTCAGAAAAAATGAAATACACAATTTGAAGAAGATATGGAGGAGAATGATGAGAGCATCTGGGCTCCTAGTGAATAAGTATTCTCACTTCTTCACTTGGCTTTTGAGTCTCAGTTTCCTCATCTCTAATGTGCACTGCACAGATTTAGCGCTGTGTTTGGAGCACATTGAGAAACTATTGTGGTTTAAATGATTATATGTAGTGTTGATAACTTATATTTCTAGGGCACTTTATAGTTTGCAAAGTGCTTTAATTTGCACTATTTTATTCTGCTAGTGATTCATCAAGCTGAATAAGCAGCAGGATTCCTTATTTGCTTTCCACAGATGGGTTGACAGCAACTCTGCAGGCTTAAAAACTTAAAGTTAGATTTCTCTAAAGAGTCGGAATCAGGGTTACAACTCTAAATACATTTTTTTTTTCATCATGGGATGAACAATAATGCAAAATTGACTCTATTTATTTTCCACTTTAGTGACAGCAAAACATCTTCAGTGTCACAGGGTGGTAAAAATAGATGTTTCACTGTGAGGGCAAGGAGGTTCTCAGCAGTAAACAAACTGAGCTCACCAAAGTGTCCTTTCCTCTGTCAGACTAGGTTGCGATGGCCTTTAGGGAAGCCTTGGCATGGACATCCTGCTTACTTTTTCCAGCTTTCCCTGGGGAGCTGCCTCTTCATCCCAGTGCCAGACACAGGGTCCACCTCAGAGGACATGGGGAGAGGTGTTTTTTCTGAGGTGTGGAGACCACCAGCACCCAGCATAAGGGGCTGGACTGTGTCACTCCACAGCAATCTTACTGGGGTGCTTGATACATGTAAGGAGAAACAGCCTGACAAGTCTAGAGTTTCTGTACCATTGATATTTTTTTGAGACTTAGCTGGGAGGAGAGCAAGAGTGCGAGAGAGTAAATCAGTAAGATTAAAGGAAAAGTTCTATTATTATTCATAATACAAAATTTCTAACTCATTGATTTCCTCAAAAGATGGCTTGTAATTTACTTCACACACACACACACACACACACACACACACACAGAGAGAGAGACACAGACATACTCACACGTACAGTTACCATAAAGACAAGTAAGAACTAACGACACGTAGAGATAAAGAGCACTGCTCTTAGGTGACCTTTGTAGCATTCATTACTTCTCAAATAAACACGACCACTTCATCTTCATCAGGGACGCAAAAGCATACTTTTATTTAGATGTACAATGGTATTCTTCGCTAGATTCTTTTGACTATTTCTTCCATTGTTAAATATCTGGCTGTGAGGAAACAGTGTATTACAACAAAAGCTTGGCCAAATGGACTTTTGTCTACCCATGGAAGAAAACTAATCAAATCCTTGTACAATTTGAACCATTAGAGGCATAGACCTCTTTAAGAATCCTTAAATCCGATGTATCCTCTTCTCAGAGAAATGCAAGCTCTTACAGTTTAACTTGTAACTTTAGGTGACTAGTAGACCCCATACCTGTTCATTGATTTAGATGAATAACCTCCTCAATAATTAGAAATTAATGTCTTATGAAAAATTTTTCTTTTAGCTTTCGTTTTAGATGACTGTAGTTAAAATGCAGGTAAATAGTGTCAGAAAAATATTCTAATTTTTACAAAAGGACCTCAACTTTGTATTTTAAATATGTACTCATTGTATATCCATTTATCATTCTACCTTAGTCTTTCATTGCTTTTTAAAAAAGATACTGCATAGTGTATACTCTATTATAATTAGTTTCTGATAATATAATACTCAATATAATAAGGAAAATGCCTTTGCTGTTGTCAATCTTGATTATATGTAAAATATAGTATATACAGTAATACTTTAATATATACAACAGCTCATATGCCATCAATAAGATCTCATCCTTTATACTTGTGAATTCTTCAAAAAAATCACTTCCACATGTTTCTAAAACTACTTAACATTTTTTAATGGTTGGTGGTCCATTGATTTTAAATATCTGACCTGTCAAAATGCCATCTTTAAACTTCAGTGATGCAGAGAGGGTTGGAATTAGCCAGGGTTGAATTTATTGCAGAACAAAGAGAGGTGATGATTAACACACCCATCTGAGCAGTAGGGGGGAAAATAATCCTTGAGTGGATTAGATGCCATGATCCTAAAACCACATTCTCTGAGTGTTGGGTCCTTGCCCAGAAATGGGGAGAAGCCAAAAACAGTGATGCCTTTTAAATGACAGGGTGTCTCTGTGGAACTCAAGTCAGGGACAATGGAACAGATAGTTGAGGGTCAATCTTTCTTTCTCTCATGAGCTATCAGAATTGAGAACCTAGAGTCACTCTGTGCAGTAACCCTCGAAACTGACAACTTACCCTATTTATGTTATATAATTATCAGTCTGCCTGTCTAGGAGGAAATTGGATGAAAGTATAAATAAATGGGATTTAATTACAAGAATTAATTTATAACTTTTCATGACTCTGGTAGGCTACTTTTAAAACTGGTTTAGGCTGGGTGTGGTGGCTCATGCCTGTAATCCCAGAATTTGGGAGGCTGAGGCAAGAGGATCAATGTGAGTTCAAGACCAGCCTGAAATGTATAGCAAAGTTGTATCTAAAAACAAAAAACAAAACAACCCCCCCCCCAAAAAAAAAAACTTGTTTAAAGGATTCCAAGGAGATGAAGTGGATTTTTTACACTGTTCCATAAAGTTAAATCATAGACAAACCTTCTTCACTCATTCACTGACAGTATCAGGTAGACTCTGACCACTCTTGGAATGTTTTTCCAGAGAAAATTATCGGTGTAAAAAATAATCTATGAATAGAGTATGTAACTCATTGTCTGACTTATTTTCCCATTATTTTCTTATTGCCTTGCTTTATAAAAAGTATAGATTTAAAAACAATTGCATTATGTGATAGCCGTGTTGGAGATTAACTCTCTTCGAGACCTTCAACAGAAGGTTATATTCCTGAGAAGAAAACAGACTGCTGGAGGAAAGTCATTTTGACCCCAATTCTCTGGGAGGAGGAGTGCTTGAATCACAAGCCCAGGTGCTCAGGAAATCTCCTGTCAATCTGAGATGGGCTGGAACATAGTGCCATGTCCGAAGCTTCTAAATACAGTTCAGGCTGGGTCATGGTGCCAGATGCTGAATTGACACCACTGTGAGAATTAAAGTGGAAACTTCGACAGTGCTTAAATGCCATGGCCCCTAGGCTCAAAGTCTTCCTAAGCTGCAACTGGGAACGGCCGGGCAGAACCTTATGGGGAGGAGGGTAGGAGCAATGTTGGCAAGGAAATCCTGCTGCCTCGGCGATGCTGCCACTCCGTCAGAGGGTAGCAGACATGCAAGAACACACCAACTATTTTAGAAGCTGTCAGCTTCTGAATTGCTGACACACTTGGAGGACACTGTCTTCAGGGGTCATTCTAATGCTTCAAGGTAGGTAGGCCTGGGGAAAAACAGAGGCATGCTCTAGCCAAGAGGCTAGCTGGGAGCAGGTGGAATCAAGTGACCTGGTGAAGATGACTCAAGAAGTCAGAATAGACTTAGAAGTAACATGTTGACTTTCAGATTGCCCTAATCAGCCTTATACACAGAATCATCTCGCTCCCTTTTTCTTACCAATCATCAAAAATCCTTTGATGACTCATTCCCTTTTAGGAATAGTTTTAGAAAAAGAAAAAAAAAGACAATAAAGACTCAAGAGGTAGGCTTTTCCTGGAAAGTCTGGAGATACAGGATATAATAATGGAATTCTAAGTTTTTCAAGCAACTTAAACTGGGTTAGTGGTTTGTAAATATAAAGACAATGTCATTACAAATAGCACCAACCCAGGGTGCCTCTTTCACTTTTAATGCTTGTCCTATGCTTCCAAAATTGACTCCTTTCTGCTGTCAGAGCATTTGATTTTAGGATTTCTGAAGGGGACGTATGATGGTGGATGAGTTCCAATGTTAGAGTGAGAAATATCTGGGTCTCTTTCTTCCATTTTATAGAAGGTGGTGCTGGGAATGTTACCTTGTGTAAGTCTCAATGATCTCACTTGTAAATAGGGTTAAAATGCTCAATTCTTGGGCCTTCCCCTTAGTTGCCTCACTCTGTCTCTCTCCTTATCTGGAGCAGAGGACCAGTGCTAATAAAAAGGCTCTGGAACTAGAGTCAGGGATTTTTGCAGCTGACTGCTTCTGTCTCTTTACTGTTCCTCGTGCAGGGTCCTTGGGCTACTTCTTCAGCCTTGGTTGCTGTATCTGCTCCTCTGTTCAAGACTAGAGTTTGCTGCTTCTCTGGTCCATTTCCTAACTGAATATAAGTCTTTTCTCATCAGTCTGCCCTTTTAAAACATTTTTATATATGGTCATTTTCCTTCTCAAACAGTGTGGCAGTCATCAGGAGCCAGATAATCTTAAGTAGAAAAATAGCCTTTCTTTTCATTGTTTCTGTTCACAGTGGCATTTTTCTATTTCTTTGTTTTCCCTCTGCTTTTTCCCCCCTCTGTTTTTTTACCAGTGCTCCTAATATCATTTTTTAACTCCACGCCTTGAAATATTTTCTTCGCCTTGCAATCTTTTCCAGTTTTACATTTTAGAGTTTCTTTGTTGTGATGTGATTGTCTTCATTCAAAGGGATGCAAAACTTTCTTTCAGAGACAGATAGGGAAGTGGTTGGGAGATGATCGAACCCTAATTGCTACTCCCCTATCCAAATGATGAAAGAAATTCATAGACTTTCTGCTCAGTACCTAGAGCACTTACCTGAGTCAGTGTGATTATGAAGATGACCTGTGCTCTTCTCTCTACCCCACATCTCTGGAAACTGCACTCAGTGCAGATAGCCAGGACCCTCTGGATGTGTGGGGGAGCTTGTACCTGTTGCAGTTGTCTGTTCTTGGGGGAGATGGGTGTCTCTGTCCCTCTTCTCCTTCAGCATCGCTACCTCTAGCATTTGCAGGAGCTTGATTTTCTATCAGTTTTATCCTCATGACCATACTCACTTTCTTTTCTAAGGTTTGTGTGGAGAAGAGTTAGTATCTGAGCTTTTCTAGATGTTTGACTGTAATGGTGACTCACACAAGTCACTGCATTCGCTGTGGTCATTTGAAGCCCCTGAGAACTTTCAGGTCAGATTTGTGAAAGGATTTAGCACAACTTAAAGTCATGGAAGGAAGAGCCAGTAGGATTCCAAAAGTTAAGGTCATGGCAACCCTGGGATTTAATAGGAATTTTACTGGAAACATGGTATGCAATTAAGATACCTCATTACTAGAGATATATTTGTCTCCTGGAAGAAGATCAGAACATCAGCACTCAAGATTCATTATCTGGCACCAGACTATCCTTCCAGGTCTTTTCTGCCTATGTTTCTTCTCTTGCATTGCTAAACATACAGCAGTTAATTAATTAATTCAGCAAAAATAACATTTTACTGAGTACATAACAGGTGCCAGACATTGTTTCAGGTGCCAAGGATGTAAGAGGGATGACTCAGATGTGATCAGGACTGCACAGATTGCTGTTCTCTGAAGATGTCTACTGGATTTCACTGCCATGCCTCTTCCACAATAGAAGAAATAGCCTTCTCCTTTTCCATCTCCACCTTTGCTTCTTGTAGACATCTCTTGTTTAGGCCCTGACAAGACCTACGAGGAAGTTTCTCTCCTCTTTAAATTCCCATGGCATTTTATTACTATGTATCTTAGATTATAGTATGTGAGCGTACTGTTTATATATTCAGATGTTTCCTTGTTGATATTTATGTTAATTTCTATATACATACATCTTGTGAGCAGTGCATAAAATTTTCTCAAACTAGATCCTAGTGATATTATCATTTTACAAATAATAAAACTTAAAGAAGTTATGTAACTTGCTCAAGGTTAGACTTGAGAGAGAGAAGAGATGAGGTCTAGAATTTACTTTTGGATCCTAAGCCCCAGTGTGCTAGATGTCATTCTAGGTTTAGATCATTCTACTTTGTTAGACTAATTTATGCACCTATCATGTCTCCTAAAACACTGTGTAAGCTCTGGGGACCTAGATCATATCCTATTTAGTTTGGGACCCTGCATAGAACTGACATGTTGCCAGGTCTAAGGTAGATAATAATTATTTGCTGAGCAAATGAATGATTGAATGGATGAAATCAGAAGATTATTGAGGAAGTTATTCTACAGTTATTAAACACATCAAATGGTATGGTTATTTATGTTTGCATGGTCAATTGGTAGAGTTTAATCTTGGTGTAGCTGGAAGTTTCCTGAGTATCACTTGAAGGGCATATATTCCTGGCTGTGCTCAAGTGTCTGTTTGAAATTACCACCTCCAAGGACATTGCTTCCACAAGTCATAGTTAAATTACCCTTGTTTAGAAATTGGCTGTTTAGTTCTTCCCCTTGGCATATGAGTATGAATTTGTTTACTGATTAGCACTTAGTGGGGACAACTAACAAGGTGTAGGGGTGGTACTCCCAGAACTTTTGAAGGAAGGCCTGCTTTTCACTTCACAGAAATTAAAAGACCATGATGGCAGACGTAAAGTGGTGTATGGCAGTGACTGGTATTTGGGGCGGTAGTGGGAGTTGGAAGTTGTGGTTGCAAAGAGCAAATAAGCACTGGCTTTGGGATGAGCTAATGTGTCACTTCACTCAGGAAAAATGCCAAGAGCCTCAGAGAAGGCTCTGTGTTGACAGCTGCTGTCCTAAAATTGACTGGTAAAATTTGAAGACCACCTAGCTGATCCGAGTCAACTTTTGGGGAACGTCTAGTGTAAGAGGTACTTAGGTTGGGTAATTGCCATGTGGCTGGTGACCAATTCTTGATTATTTTATCTATGTGTTATGTGTTCATTCTTCAGAAATATTTACTAAATCAAAAATCAGTCTCACAAATTTTAATCTGTGAAAATAAAATAAAATATTTGAAATTAAGACTGTTTCAAAAAATCCATATTTCTCTTTCTCTCTCTTTTGGTCTTCTTGACTTTGGTGTAGAGTCTTATGTGTTAATTTGAAAGTTTTGTGCTTAGTTTTTTATTTTAAAGAGAATAAAACAAAAGAGGACAGAACAAAGCAGATCAGAACAGAACAATGTAAGCAACACAGCACTTCACAACAAGACAACTGGATATTAACAGTAGCTACCATAATGTCTCTTTCCTTGTAATAGTTGAGCATGGCTTCACATACAATAATATCAAACATAACAAAATAGTATAAAACCATTCAAGAGAATGAAAGAATTACAGGTCATTCTAAACCAAATAACAGAAAATGAACAATGGCTACTATAATATTTCATTTTCCATAAATATTTTGTTTATACTATCACATGTATTAAAATCCAATAAGACACAACATGATAGAACCAATGTTAATAAAAGAACAAAAGCATGTAGGACTTCAAAGCAAGATGATATTAAATCAGCAATGGCTACCATAATGTCTTGTTTTCTTCAAAATAGCTGTTCATACCATCACACATAATAAACTTTCACATACATTATGATCACCTGAGTTCTCTTTAAACAAGGTACTCATTTAGGACTATCCAAAATTGTTGGGGCCTGAACTCTCTCTCACCTGAATTAAGTCTAAAATAAAACAAATTTTGCACAAATAGGAAAGATTTCAGCTACCTTGACTTTCTTTCAATGTTGTCATTAAAAATTTCTCAAAGCCCAAACATCTTCCTTTTAATGTTATTTCACTTATTGGTGTAGGTTAAAGCAAAAGAGGGATTTGACAATGACACTGATCTTTACTGGCTGTCACCTTTGGATCTTTTACCCAGGTAGAACTGGCAATAGAAAGTAAAACAAGAGAGGGTTTTTATGTTCATACCTAATTAATAAATAATGTTCAGTTGGTGAGAAAACAGACCTAAAATATTCCCATACATAACTGCTTGAGTACTGAGAGAGGAAAATTCCCATCTGACCTTGGTTTGGACTTTGTCCTTGCCCCAAAAAACTGCCTAATGTGTTGACTTCAATAGAGCTATCTGCTGACTGAGCAGCCTGGAAAAGGCAACGGTTCTGTAGTTCTATCTCTGGATATGGGCAACACCATAGAGTGGAAAGAGCACTGACTTTACTGTCAGGCTCACTGACATCCCATGCTGACACCTCCTGGTCATATAATGTGAGTAAAGCCTTTATTCATGCCAAGCCTCAGTCTCCTCATTTGTAAAATGACAGCAGTAATGCCTACTTCATAGGGTTTCTGCCAAAATTATATGAGATAACTTAACTAAAATATCTGGTGTCTTTTTCTTTTGTCTCCACCTTCAAAGCATGCTAGACCACAAGAGGTTGAACATCTAATGGCATTGAGCCTTTGCCTTCTCAACAAGAAATAGATAAAAAGTTGTTGGTGTGACTTCTTTACAAAGCCTCTTGAAAAGGCTCAGATCTCAGGGGTGACTTTGAGTCCTTGCTATCATTCTATGTGACACTGAGAGGTGCTGATTGTTAGGCAGAGAGTGCTTTGGGCACTTAAAGTGATATGAGCTCTTAGTCCCCTTAATTGGCTTATTGGCCTGGGAACTGCAGCTTCAGGTTACCTCCCTCTTTCTCCAAAAGAGAACTTGGAGGGCATGGAGTGCTCAGTGACTCCATTGCATTATTGAAGTCATCTAATAGGCTCATTTTAGTGTTTGGTATCATTATAATTTTACTTTAATCCAACTTGGGTTATAGATCATTCCCTTGAAGGTCTGGACTGAGTATCAAATTTGGGCTCAGGCTGTACTCAAGTCAGTGCCAAATGCTCTGTTTCTGCCATATTTAGAATTTCTCTATGAAAAGTTTCACCACCAGTTTTCTCTAAGCTATCCGATAAAGTTTGGCTTCTGAGAACCAATTTCTACTGCAGAGTTGTTTTAGTCAACTTTCCATTGCTGTGACCAAATAGCTGAGAAAATTCAACCTGCAAAGAAGGAAGAATTTTGCGGGTAGGTGGAAATTAAGAATTTCAGTGATTTCCGTCCATGGCCTTTGTCCTGTTGCTTTTGAGCTATTGATGAGGAAGAGTATCAGGGTACAAGTTGAAGAGGAGGAAATGCTGCATGGTGGCTACGAAGCCAAGACAGGGCAGACTGCAGGGTCCCTTCCTCCCCTTCAAAAGAACTGTCCCAGCAACCTTACTTTCTTTAAATAGCCCCCTCCCAAAGTTTCTGCCACCTCCCAATAGTGCCACAGGTTGACAATCAACTCCACAACATGAGAGCTTTTGGAGAACATTCAAGTCCCAAACCATAATGGAGGTCCTCTGGAGACGAATTTATCCATATGGGATATAGACAGTGCTGTCTGGATTAGAAGTTTTTGATGTTGGCCCTGAGAAGAATGGGAGTTTTGAGATGACCATAGAATTTTTGGTTTAGAAACTGGGGAACTAGATCAGAGAGTGGCTGTCCTGCCAATATCGGGCAGGAATTACCACTAAATTTAATCATACATCAATATTTGGCCAAAAAAAAGACTTAGATAAAGTGTTCAATTAACATATGTATTGCGTCTTTCTCCTGTATTGGGCCAAGCACAGTAACCCTTGTGGGAAGATAAGACAGTTAATGTCTAGTTCTACGGAAGGGCCATCTACATCTGTAGCTGTCACTTACTGTTCATCTTCCACACTGCAACTAATCTATCACACATCATGTGCTCAGAAGATGTGGCAAAGCATTAAATTTGGCTTGTGGAATTTATTGTCTAGCAAGGAGTCAGAACTATCATCACCTTCATTTAAAATAAAATTCTAATATGTAGAAAATTAACACTAAACTCTATATTCTGATACCCAAATGCCAAGTTCCCAAGCATTGTTTGTTTCCTGATAACCCAAGAGTTTAGAAGAATGACTAGCACATAGTAATTGTTCTGCAAATAGTCATTAAATTGAGTTGAACCTAACTTTGTGCCTTCAACTTTTATTTCCTTTACACACTCTAAAAAAATGATAGTGAACATTTTAGAACTTTCAGTGACAACAAACAGCCTGGGGTGGCACGCATGCCCTAGGTTTGTCATTGCTCTAAACTCTGGCTATCCCAGTGTACTTCACATTCCATAAAAAAAATCCCAGTTTCTTGTTCATGCTATTTTGACTATGTGTAGTTCTCTCACCATAATTTCTTCACTTAATATTGAATTTATGTTTCAAGTTCATACTCAAATGTCACCTAGTGAAGCCTTTCCCCTTCTTTTATTAATTGCTTTGTCTTGAAATTCCTTAAAAGTTTGTTCCTACCTTCTATAGCACTTAGCATAGTCAGTCTTCTTAGTTTGAGTGTAGTTCCCACCTGAGCAAGAACCTATCTTTTTTCCATTATTCCATTAATAGATAATGTGGTCTATACACAGAAGAATGCTCTGTGAAATAAAAAAATGTAATTAAATATACTCTCATATACCTGAAGCTTATAGGCAGTAAAGCTGATATAATCTAAACTTATCATAAGTAATATATAACATGGAGATAATCACTCAGGGTTTTTATACTATACTTACCTTACTATATGTAAGCATATATATATATATATATATATATAGTAAAAGTTCAACAGATATTAACCACTGACTTTTTGGAATAGTTTTTTCAAGCTCATATTTGTCTCACTGCCCAGTGTCAGTAACATTGTTATCAACAGAATCATTATATTATGTTTCATACAATTTTAAAAACAGGATAATATAGATCTTCAGACCACAATAGTAAATATCAGGAAACTAGGCCCAAAGAATCAAAGAGACCTCAATGGATTCCACTGTTGCTTAGTAGAAGAGACATAAGTGTAAATGTTCACTATAATAAATTCCTCAAAATTATCTAAGTACAGATGCAAATCATCTGGCTTACTGTGAAAAATGCTTTAAACATATCTAATTTTCACAATAAGGCCCATTAAAATCAAAGTGTGAGCAATTTAGGTATTTTCTTTTTATGGTAACCAACTCAATTTATTGTGGTTGGTTTGCTGTTATTAGATTTGGTGGTCTCTAAGCTTCACTACTAATCTACCCATTAAACTTTAGCGTTAAGAGAGGCTTTATAGCACCTCTAATTAAATGTACATGTGCTGTGCTATAAAGATTATGGAAATGGGACCAGAATAATTATGTGACTTGGCCAACATTAAATATGCTAAGCCATGTCAGTTGTGGAGATAATTAAAATAGTTGAGAAGTGTCACATAATTGCCAGCTGTTTTGAACAGGATCATCTTGGAGAGATCTGATCATCAAATCAAGAGGCAAGAGACCTATGTTCTAATCCGTTTTCAATTTCTTTTGCTTTCTGTTTTCTCATCCACAAAATGGACATAAAATATGTCTCTATCACCTTAGTTAGGTTATATGTGTAAAATATAAATTAAGAATGTCTTATTGCTATAATTCATGAATAAACTGAACTCACTGAAATTTACCTGGAAACTCAATTTTATAGTATCTGTTTTATCAAAGCAAAGTAGGTTAGAGGTAAAAAGTGATTGACACTGTGAGCTGAAGGTGAGAATCTTTCAGAAAGGGTTTCTTTCAGTATGGAAATAAACATGTTGGTTTGACCTTATGAATCACATAATGTAACTTACTCAATTTTTGTTTCCTAATTTTTTCACTTATCTTTCTTGGTTATATGTAACTTTATGTTCCTTGTTTACTGAACCTTCTCTTGTTGAAATATTCTTTATAGGAAGAATCTGTTAACCAAGGAATCTTTCTGGATAATTGAAATGAGTTCACACTGGTTATGTTCAGAAGAAGGAAAGTCACAAACTACCAGAAATGAAACAAAATGAGAACAAAGATTTTTTTTTACCTTTGGGTGACTATAATTTTGATGGTGATCTGGTCAGATTAAAATAAGCAATTATGTATTTCTTATATTCATCATTTAAGTAAATTGATTGTACATCCTGATTAGTAGTTAAAAATATTATCTGGTTAGACTAAATACTTTTTGAAACTATGATGCAGAAATATATTTTATACAGGATTGAACTTTATTTGTACCTTAACTCTGAGTCAAATTGATCTTGACTCTGAGTTACTATTTTATGTGTATAATAGAGTAGTGTATCTCACAGATGAACTTAACCCTTCCAGAAATCTTTAAAATAACTGTATTAAATATAGCACTAATTTATTTATAAGTTATGTTATGTAAGAATCAACTGAGAATGAAAACTGGTAAGGTGCATTCAAGGTACTGCAAGTTCCTATAATCTGAAATAAAATTAGCAGGGCTCCATTTTGGAGAGAGTGAGAATTGAGGGTTTCAGAGTATTTCTAAGGAAATACAGCAGTCTGAAAATTTCTTCCTAGGAAAATCCTGCCAGTGTTTCCATTGGCTTTCCCATTTCCTTTCTAGTAACCATTGGTTCCCCAGGACTGTCCCAACCTGTTTGGATCCCTCTTTTTTCTGAATTTATATAGGCACATGAGACAATATGAAATGGTATGGAAAACTCTATTATCATTATTTGCTTTGGTCTCTGATTATTTATGAACTCTCCCAGTCTACTTGTGGTCTAAATACCTTGAAGAGGCCTCATGTCAGTTACTTTTCTCTCATTACTGGGACAAAATCCCAACACCCAAAATTAAGGAAGGAAAGGTTAGTGGTGGTTTCAGTACATAATCAACTGACCCCAAGGCAGGGTGGCATGGCACAGGGGCAACAGTTCATGGCAGCAGGAGACAGTAAAAGCAAAAGGAGCAAAAAGTGGAGAATAAGACTCTTTTCTTCCCTTACATTCTAAGCAGGCTACCTGCCCCTACTTCCCCAGGGTGGGTGTAGCATTAACACTACCTCCATGTCTGCCTCTGGCACAGGCTCAGGATGTTTACAATTTGAACATTAAAACACAGGTTTAACTAAATCTACTGTAAGACAAGGTAGGTAGAAGTCTTGGAGACATAGGGGTAGGCAGAGAATTCATGAACAAAATGAAAACTGCATGGGAAACACTTCAAAGAATCAACAACTGGGACCTCATATTACTGACAAGTTTCTGCACTTCAAAGAAATCACCAATGAGAGAAAAGAAAACCCATAGAATGGGAAAGCATTTTAGCCAACAACCCCTCCGACAAAGGACTTATACCCAGAACATATAAAGAACTGAAAAACGTCAAGCCCCCCAAATTCAAAGACCCTCTCCAAAAATGGGCATCTGAGATGAACACACAGTTCTCAGATGAAGATATACAAATGGCAAATAAATAAATAAGGAAATGTTCACCATCACTGGTCATTCAAGAAATGCAAATTAAAACAGTAGTGAGATTTCATCTCACTCCAGAAAGAATAGCTGCAGTCAAGAAATCAATTGATCACAAATGTTGGTGAGGCTGCGGGGAGAAAAGGAACACTGCTCCACTCTTGGTAGGAGTGTAGACTGGTGCAACCACTATGGAAATCAGTATGGAGAATTCTCAGAAGACTAGGATTGGAAGTTCCATTCAACCTAGCTATTCCCCTCCTGAGTATTTTCCAGAAAACTGAAAAGGTCATATCACAGTGATATATGTGCACCCACATTCATAGCAGCACAATTTGTAATAGCTAAATCTTGGAAACAACCAAGATGCCCATCAACCACAGAGTGAATGAAAAAGATGTGGTATTGAATTTTCCTGGGCTTTCACTTGAACTGAGGGGAGACTTACATTCTTCAGGTCATCAGAAGCAGAAGCAATTCTAAAAGTCTTCAGTTTGCTTCTTACTGCACAAAGAGGAAAAGGACCCTTAAGATTAGTGTTTCTAAGGTTATTCATTAATCCATTTAATCTGTGTGTGTGTGTGTGTGTGTGTGTGTGTGTGGGTGGTTCTGGAGACTGAAGCCAGGGCTTTCACACTAATGTTTCTAAAGCTTTTTTGGAGACAAGGTTTCATCAAGTCACTAAATTGCCCACGCTGAGAAGCTCTTGCTTCAGCCTTCCAGAGCACTGGGATTATAGTCCTGCACCACCACTCTGAGCTTTTTGAACACCTTTTTAAAATTCCATGTGATGTAGTGTAATAGAGTCTCCTTTCTCCTAATTCTCCAGCCATGGTCCTCATTTCAGTTGTAGCCTTAACTTGACAGCCATTAAATATTTATGCTTCACTGTATACACACTTATTTCTCTCTTCACCCTTACTAAACCTACATTAGAGAAATCATACATCAGAAACTTCTGCTAGACTCTAGTTAGACTTTCTTGTTCCAACTTTTTTGTAATGGTGACACTGTGTGATGATGAGATTTTATAGCACTTTGTTCCCATTTGTAAACTCAGGCTATTTTTAAAAGTTTTGTTTGAGTTTTTTTTTTTAAGAATTCCTGATAAGTGAGGAGCTCTATGTTTTAGGGAATCTGAATTGGAGTGTTTGACTGGATGTGATGCTATAATGGTTTGGCTACTGAAAGGAATCTAGACTCAGGATAGGATGGGAGATTCATCTCTCAGCAGCAGATCTTGTCTTAGATATGTTTACTAATCTATGCTTTAAGGAAGCCAAATGTAGCTCTTAGTTAGCCTAAGGCATAAAGTTATATGGTTAGACATCTACAATCTAGTTGTAAAGCTTTACTTTAAATGAAAATACTAGTTAAATTAGTGATTATGGATAAACTCAAAATTTTAGCTACAAACTTCTCCTTTACTTAGCTGTTTGGTTCAGTTTTGCAGAAGCCTGGATATGCCCAGAGGTGATGGATAAAGACTGGAGGGGAAACATTTTGTTCCCTGTGGACATTTATTCTTTGTGGACTCTGACAAAACTGTAGAATATTCTTGCCTCAGGATGCCTAGATTTGATAGAGAAAAAAGTCTTGGCTAGAAAGAATGAAGAGTGAAGGAACCATTTGATGTTTTGTTTACATGTTTAAAAATCTGTTACAGGCAAGTGAGAATGGCAGCAAAATGATGTGGAATTCTGCCTCATCCTTTGTCCATCTTCCTAGTCTGGCCCGGGGAAATTTAGCAATTTAGTGACAGCCCTGCCTTTAAAAAAAAGTGGGGGAGGGGACTGGGTACGCATCTCGGTGCAAAATCTCTAGCACTCAAATAAATAAATAAATATTAAAAATATTAAAAACCCAACACAAAGAGTAATAAACATTTAAGGAAATGAAAATGCTAATTAAATGTAATCATTACACAGCACAAGCAAATATTAACACTGTACTCATAGATTTGTGCAAGTATTATTTGTTAAAAATAGTGTAAAAAGTCATTTGTCAGAGCAATGTAATGTTGTTTTCAGCCTTTACATTAAATATATATTTATTTAAGTGAAAGTAATCAGAATCCTGGATATTAAGTGGGGGTAGTTAGAGAAGTAGGTTCTCAGGCTTGGTTTGCAGTATGATTTGACCTAAGAAGATTATATAAACTATTTTGGATTTGGAAAATTTTAATTCAGATTTTGGCATCAGAATCTTAGAACTTAGAAAACTCTAGGGAATTCTTTTTTGCTAAATCCAATCCCACCCTCTTCATCTTTCTGCCTCCCGGTTCCCACCTCTCTAGGTGAGAATGGATGACACAGAGAAGGACCATCTGGCACAGCCTGCCGGCCTTTTGTTTAGTTGTTCTGAATTCTACCTTCCTGTTGGGATCACCCCCTCCCCTCCCTCATACTTTAGAAACCAATCAAGGTGTCTCCTGAGCTCATTTATCCCTTTGTTTCAACTGCCTTCTCAAGTAACTTTTTCCATATGCTTATATCCTTGCCTTACAACAGCCTTTTTTCCATCCAAAATGGCCTGATTGGACTGTTAGGAAAAACAATTTACTCAAATATGTGACAAAGTGCTTCTAAATATACCAACCAACTTTTCATTATTTTTGATGATCAGGGTGTATAGGAATAGAAAAAAATTGCTGTGTTTTCAAAAAGTAACAAACTGATGGGCTATGATGATGGGTGATGTGGAATGAGATGCTACTTTTGGCCCTGAGTCTTTTCTTCCTCCAAATGAAGCAGTCCAGTCTGCATCTAGAGATATAGTCTTTAATTGTTATTTTCCTTTTTTTAGGTGTTTATTTTTGTCAACTCAGTTTGGCCTCATTCCTTTCAACATGGTGACATTAGTATTCTTTATATTACCGGTTGTGGGCCAATTTTCTTCAGCTCTTGCTAAAACTTACTAAAATGCCAGATGTCATGTTGGAAACATGAAACCTGAAAGAAGGTCATAAATCACAAAAACAAACCATAAAGCAAATAATAAAATTCCTTGAGTGTAATACTCTGGAGCTTCCCAACTTCAAGTCTTCTTTTGTTCACCTTTCTGCACACTCCACCACAACCCCCAGCCCTCCAGCTTCCAGGGCCGAGTAGTTTCTCACTTCAGACTTGACTGTTTATTTTTCAGATTCTGAGCAGAGCACTGGTTCAGACTCTGAGGTACTCACTGAGCGGACCTCCTGCTCCTTCAGCGCTCACACTGACCTGGCCACGGGTGCAGCAGGCCCTGTGCCTGCTACCATGTCTTCCATGGAGGAGATTCAGGTGGAGCTGCAATGTGCTGACCTCTGGAAAAGGTTCCATGATATTGGAACTGAAATGATCATCACCAAAGCAGGCAGGTGAGGATAAATTTCTTTGAGTGGCCAAATTCAAAGAATCTGCAGTAGTAGCATCACTAAGCCAAAGCAAGTTGCATTTACTTTTCTGCATTTGGACATCTCGGTTCTGTGGTGTTGATTGTGCTTTTGCTATTTCCTTCCAAGTATTCAATCTAAGTCACTTCTGTCCTCACAAACACTTTCCACCTACAAATAAGTTTCAGCAAATTCTGGAGGTCTGTTCTTATTTTAATATCTAAAGATTGCCAAAACAAATGTTTATCTTTCCAATGTAAATGTTTATAAGCAGTTTGCTCCCCAAACAGTAGTTTACATCTTCTAAGGCATTTAAAGCAACCAGGTGGTTTCATAAAAATTGGGTTTGGTGTATTTTCTGAGTCCCCTTGGTAATGCCATTGTATCTTACTGTTGGCTTAATATTATTATAAAACTTTAATGATGATCTGTAGAATATAGTGCAATATTATTTATCTAGGACAATAAAGTTTTAAAAGCACAGTTTTGAGCTACTCCTTTGTTGGCATCTTTCAGTTATACCTGTTTGGTGTTGCACATTCAATGTATATTATGTCCCTTAAACTTCACAGAAATCTTGGAAAGTGGGATATAATCATCCCATATATGGGGAAGGATTTTTGCAAGAAGCAGTGTGCACCTCACTGCTAATAAGTTATTTACATGAACAGGGCCTTTTAAAGTAAAAGGATATTTTGATTGCCTACAAGTATATGGAGAAACCTCCAAATACAGTAAGATATCACAAAACTGTGAAATGAATCTAGAACTTTCTTGAACACTATTTTTAAAGTTTTAGTGGTGAAAAAACTCAAAAGGACTTCACAGGTAGAACTACATTGAAGGGGAATTGTTTTCAGTGCTAGCTCATTCTTTTTGCTTGGGTGTTAGTGTTCTCTTCTACATTTTGTGGTGTTAAGGCTTAGAAGAAAACACAGTAATTCAAATAAGATGTTTTTACTTTTTTATTTTTGGCAGATTAGTTTAAAGAGGGGCAAAATATTATAATTTTTTGTTTATGAGATTTTCCACTTTATTTTGGATTTACACTTTACTTTTGGGTCTGTGTATTCCAGCCATCCCTGTTGCTGACAGCATTCACTCATTTCTGCACCTCTGTGAGTCCAGTACACTTGACTGTTCAAGTTCAAGGGTACTTGACTGTTCAAGGTGACTGTGAGTCCAGTACACTTGACTGTTCATACAACTGTTTCAGACAAACAGTTACTCTCTTGAGTTGTCTCTTGTGACTCATTTCACCATTTCTTCCATACATTTGTTTTTGCAAGTTCACCTTGATAGTTGAATATTTCACATATTTCCTACACAGACACAGTTTATTCTTTACTTATGCCAAACTCCTTTGTTTAGGTTAGAAGCTACAATCTATTTCTGTATTGTATTGCCTCAGCTGTTGCTGAGATTGCACTAATATACAGGTCAGATAATTCTAAGACAACTTAGAAACATTTCAAAAATGTTTACATAGCTGGGCACAGTGGTGTATACCTATGATTTCAATTACTTGGGAGGCTGAGACTGCAGCCTCAAAAGTCTAAGCAACTTAGCAGCTTAATGAGACCCTATCCCAAAATAAAAGGAACTCGAGATGTATTTCATTGCCAAATACCTGGGTTCAACCTCTAGTCCTGAAAATAGAGGCTTTCTCATCTATCAGTTTTCTTCATCCCTCTTCATTTCCCTAGTGGATTTCATTCTTCTTACTTAAATTTCCTTTATATGTCATTCCAATTTCCACTTTTTGTTAGGTTATGTTATCTTTGTTTCTATGCCCTCTCTAACCACTCAGGAGATCTTCATCACTAACTACTTCTTTTAACATTCCAAACCACAGTTGTGGTGATTTAGAACTATTGCAATCCATATAATCCTTGCATTTTGAACACAACAGCACCACCTGTGTAATCAGCACCATGGACAGAGATATCTACAGGGATTAATGAATTGGAAAACCCAAAGAACTGTTCTAAATTTAGGGATAAAATTAAAAGTGAATACATCTCATTTTAGGAAATTGATAAAATTATTTTTTCTAGAATGTTATTTCATTTGATAGCCTATGTAAACTATTGACAAAAAGAAAGAAAAATGCTTTCAAAGTTTTAAGAGAATTGAAACTTAGAATTTTGAAGCAGTGGAACACACCTTTAAAGTTTATCTTCTCTTTTTTTTTTGTTTTATCAATGACTCTGATAGAGCTAAATGACTTATCCAAAGTCACATAGCTCATCGAAGAGATGAGGTATCATCTCTATTAAGATCATATAACTGATTCAGACAAACAGTTACTTAACTTTAAAACATTAAAGCCTGTGTTCTTGAAGTCATCATAAAAGATTCATTTCTTTCAATGTAACAGCATCTATGGGTGGCTGAGAGGAACTACATTTCTTTAGCTCAAGTAGTAAGTGAAAGAACTTTCTTCTTATCCCAGGGAAGATGCTTTCCAATCATTTATACATATGGAACAATTGTAAGTAACTGTCACTAAAAAATAACTATTCATCTGCATTTAAATATATCTATATATATCTATATCTATATCTATATATATACCAAAACGTGTAAGTTTTGGAAATAATTAATGTGGATCCAAGTGATTCACCTATGGTGGAGGTAGAGCTGGTCATTAAGAGTAGCCAACCATTACATTTCATTAACACCATAAAATCAAAGCATAACACTTTCAAAATAAACATAAGAGAAAGGGGAGACAATATAAAAGGATTTATTAACAGAAGGTTCTGAAAAGAATAAAGTGGAGAAGAAGGAATGGTTATATATTATTATTTGCAACTATTTAATAATTAGCCATTATCCCCATTAAAGGTCTGTGGTCTCTTGTGTCCCTCTAATATGATGATATCACTGACTTACAGCCAGAGGACATTTTCTTTTTGGGTTGTTTTCCTGGATGAGTAGTGAATATGTGATTTGTAGAGAAAACCACTCATGTAATCAACAGGTTTACATTTGCAAGATGGCTGTCTGAGGTCAGTGTATGGTCTGTGGCTGTGAAATGGAGCAAAGCCAATTAGGCCATATGTGGATCAAGCCTCTGACCTTGACCTCATTAGCACTGTGCTCTGCCCAGCTCAACTAACTAGCCCCAGATGGTTAAGCTTAATGCAGTGTTTTGTGTACAAGTACCCTAGAGCTCATTCATGGCAACCCAAGATTTTGAATTGAGCATTTAAAAAAATGTTTGGCTTAATGCTAAAGGGCTTGATATTTTTCTTTTTTTTTCTTTTGGATAAGAAGAATGGTGAGCTTTATTCTAGACTTGTCAAAATTCAGTACCTCTTTTGGGCTGCTCCCTTTCTTCCTCTCTTCAATTATGAGAGAAGTTGTAAAGTTCCATATCCTGACCTTACTTGCTTTGGCAAGTTTAACAAGCCATTGTGGCAGAAACAAGGTACTGCCCAGAGGCTACAGAATTCATTTGGAATTTGCTTCCTAGTCTTCAGGATCCTTCCTCTGACACACACGTTGACAGCCTGAGAATTTGCAAAATTTTTTCTACAGTTTTATACATTGAAAAAAAAACTTTGGTGGCCCTTTTTGGGGGAAAAGTAGCTCCTTTATTTCTTTTTCTTATTTTTCTTGAGAGGTGATTTTTTTTGGAGTGGTCATTTTCTACTAAACTCAATTAGTCAAAATATTTTACAATCACCATAAACTGATGATTTCTCTGAGTAATGAGTATAACTTATTGTGTCTATGTTTAAAAAGATTGTAGATAATAGGCAATGAATGTGTAGATACACAAATGCACATACCTACACATACATATGTATGTTATATTAAAAATTAACTTAAAATATAAGACAGGATATGGTATGAGTTCCCTGAGTGCATGAATCATTAAATGGGTCAATTTAAATTAAGAAGTGATGCTATTTCAGCAATATAAGTATTTGCCACATTTTATAGAGATAATTTTTAAAGCATTAGACTACTTTAAGAATTAGAGGACATTGGACTTTGATATACTTGGAGGACCTAATAACAAGACCCTCTTGGAGATTTTACTCCCACTACTTCCCTTCTCCTGCCTCATTACTGACTTATTCCCACAGGAGGATGTTTCCTGCTATGAGAGTAAAAATCACTGGCCTGGATCCACACCAGCAGTACTACATAGCAATGGACATTGTGCCTGTGGACAATAAAAGATATAGGTAAGAATGATTTTGGGTTATGGAATTATGGGCATCATGAGTATCTCAAATGAAAGCTTTTTAAACTCAAAAGGTGAAGCATTTTAACACTGCACAATATACAGGGAACATAGAAAGGATATGCTAATGGATTGAGGCACAGTACCAGGCAGGATATAGTAACTAGAGGTAGGATCAGGCTCAGTAAGAGTTTGGTCTTAAATCTTCTTTATGTCTCTGGATAGAATAAGATGTTATAATGTCTTCCAGGGCAGCAAGAGTTAACTAGAACTTGAGTCTAAATGTAGTTAACAGTGAAAATGATTAATATATTTAATATTCAGTGAAATGTGATGAATTATTTTGGAAACAGGAAAAAGTGGACCAGTGCAATACACCCAACCATACAGCTGGTGTATAGAGAATTAGCTAACACTTCAAGAAGAGTGTCTATTTAGGGAGAAGTATTGTGCTAAATGTGGACATGAAGACATTCTCTAAATAGTTTCAAAGTCATTAAAAGTTAGTGTAGTTCCTAAGTCACTTGGATGGCTTATATGTGATTCTTAGAAAAAAAAGTTGTGGTTTATTTGATCTCTTGAGATCTCAGTCAAATCAGCAAATAATGGGTCATCTGGGCTGGGCATATAGCTCAGTAGTGTAAGTACCTGCCTGGCAAGCACAAGGTCCTGAGTTTAATTCCTGGTACCAAAGAATAAAAGGAGAGCAGTCATTTTTGAAAAATTTAAAGTCTGAGGATTTAGCCCTGCATCTATGAATCTGGAGGTAACAAGTGGATGGGGAAGGTCAGGACTGTAGCAGTGTGAGAGAGCTGACCAAGAGAGACATGATCCAAATTGCAGGGATTTTAATTTGGACTCAGTGCTTTTGTTTTCCAGAATGCAGGTCCCCTGTGATCCTTCAAAACTCAGAAACAGGAAAGATGACTCTTTAGTATTGTGGGAAAGTTGGTGAGGTCCAGAAAATTGACTTCCTGTAATACCAGGAACATCTCACAAATGTCAAAAAAATGTGGAAGATGGTGCATTTCAAAACTAGGTTCAGCAGAGGAAGGGCTAGCTGAGAGCAGTTCGTGATGTTCTGGGAATGGTTGCTCTAAGTCAGGGGCCTTCCACTCCCACTGAAATGACTGAGTTCAAACCTGCAGCATGGAAATGGTTAACAAGTGAGAGGCTTAGAATGTCTCTGCACATGGCTGCATTTTATAGGACAATATGGAAGATGTTTTTAATAAGGAACAAAATCCTGAACAAGTGGCCAAAAGATTATATGGTTTGCATTTGAAAGGTGAAAGGTTGCAGTAAAATACCCTTGCCTTAGCTAGACACGTGGGTTCAGCATGCCTGAGTGCACACAGGGGTGCATGGCAAAGAGAAGAAGAAGAAAGGAGAAGGACTTTGGGAATGTTTTCCCTGGGAGAGCTACGGCTTTGATCATAAACACAATACTTTCCTGCCCTCCCCCTTCCTATCCCATTGTCCATTTTCATCTCTATTTCATTTCCCCTCATTGTCTGCCTTTCTGTTTTTCTCTTATATTCTCCATGTCTGTTACTTCTCTCATTACTTCTCCATTCTTGTCATCTCTGTTTCCTGGACCTTTGGATTTCTCTCTGCATCTGTTTCTGAACCCTCTACTCTCCCTATTTCAGGTATGTGTATCACAGTTCCAAGTGGATGGTGGCTGGCAATGCTGATTCCCCTGTGCCTCCAAGGGTTTATATACACCCAGATTCTCTAGCTTCTGGAGATACCTGGATGAGACAGGTGGTCAGTTTTGACAAACTCAAGCTGACCAACAATGAATTGGATGATCAAGGACACGTGAGTTAGAGTCTCATATCCCTCTTCCTTTTCCCCCCTTTTTATGTTAGAGCTGACTAGCACTAGGCTTTTTAAAAAATACCTAAATTAAAATCTCTATGCCACTTTAGGACACTTTACGTAAATAAACATGAAAGTTAAATATAATTTATTACAAATCTAATATTTAGCAAACATCTGCTATATATCACCTTGTGCTTATTAAAGTCTTTTTTGCTGCAAGGACTTACAGTCTAGTCAGGGAGGCAAGTGAGAAACACAAGCAAGAAAAGAAAAGTGGCAAAATAAATTACAACATTCAGTAAAGTAACTCATAAAACAATAAGCTAAGGGAAATGAGGATGACGTTTTGGCCTATTTGTTAAGAAATTTATAAATTTATAGAAGATGAAGGCTCAAGACTTTGCAGATATAATTGGAACAATTATTACTATTAATTTCTCTCTGGTAATAACATATGCACTGAATTTTCGCTCAGTGCCAGACTCCATACTGGGCACTAAGAAATGATTGAAGAAGCCAAAATCATGGCTCTTGTCTTCAAGGAAATGACAGTTTTCTGAGGAAGTGAGAACACCTGTATGCAATTCACACTCACAAGACATAAAAAAAAGCAATGTCCATAAATTCAAAAACAAGTGCAAATAATACTTTGTAGAATTTAAAGACCGCATGATAAAGATTTTAATCTGGAGGGAGCAACTGTATGTACAGTAGAAGTTCTGAGACCTTTCAGGTGGGGGTTGTTATGTGGTACTAGAACAGATTTTCAATATTTTTCAAATTAAAGAAACTATATCTTATCTAGCATCCAAAAATAGGGTTACATTACTCTGTGTTTCCATACAGTGTCATCCACTGATACAATTCTCCCTCTAAGGGGCAAATATACTGATTTCCAGTTTCCTGTACAGCCTAGTCCCAATCTCTGCTCTACAATGTTCAGTCTAGTGATTTATTTTGCATGAGGACTTGAAAGGATGTAGGGACCTTAAAGTCAAACCTAGTGTATTTCTTCTTTTCGTTTCAGATCATTCTGCACTCTATGCACAAATATCAGCCTCGAGTTCATGTGATCCGCAAGGACTTCAGCAGCGACCTTTCCCCCACCAAACCTGTCCCTGTGGGAGATGGGGTGAAAACATTCAACTTTCCTGAGACTGTGTTCACCACAGTGACAGCCTATCAGAACCAGCAGGTAAGAGCGTACTATTGAGTCTTCTGTTGCGTCTACTTTGTAAGGAGATTATGCTTAGTCCTTCTCCGTGGCACTGAAATGTCACAGTGACAGACAGTAGTAGTCGTACAGTACCCTGAGGGCACTGGTGATGACAGTATGGTAATGCTTACTGACAGCTGGCAAAGTCTACATTTAGATCAGAGACAACATCCTTGATCAAGAGCAGCAGACCTCCTCCTTTTCATGTTTCTCTACACTCATATCTGTGATCATGCTCTCTGCCAAATACTGTGAAATGACCCTCATCATTTGGAATTCCTTTGTAAGTACTGAGGTTTGATTCATACCTTCCTTCTTACTTGAAGTTTTCTGTGTATCCCTCCACCAGGCTACATCAAAGTCATCAAGCCCACAAACTACTTAGGATTCAGTACTTCCATTTACACTCTCAGACTAAATTTATCTCCATGTAAGCAGCAGCCACACTCTGCGATTTGTAAGTTTTTATGTACATAGTATGCTCACTTATTTTACAAATATTGATAGATTTGTCCCAATATTAGAGAAATAGAGCTGATTAAAGAGATAAGATGATTCTTTTCCTTAAAAAAGGAAGTTTTAGTTGAGTAAAAGACATAAATAAAAAATGATAATGCAGTGGATTAATTCAATGCTAAACCTGTAAACGGGGTATTTCTTGGTTTGAGAAATGAAGTTTTTCTGGGAGTGTTGGTACTTTTTCTGATACTTGATGCATACACACAGGAGCTAGGCAGACCAAGGCAGAAGAAGTACAGATAAGGAAGAGCAGGGAAACTATCTGGAACTATTTTTGTCATTCTAAACATTATTCTTTTCTTGGTTTTATTTTTTTAACTTTATTTTTATTATTACATGTTTGTTATACATATTGATCAGATTCATCACTGGAAATTAGTATCTGTACAAAATGTATTTTAATTCTTCTTTTTCCCAGTCTGCTACCCAGCCTTCAGCTTGCCCTCACCTCTCCACTTTTTTTTTTTTTTTTGGAGGAGGGTGTCTAGATGGTTTTACAAAGTGATCTCTTTATGGACTTCCCCAAAAGTTGCATGTGAAGCCCTAATGCTCTTTTGTCATGCTGAGGTTAAAACCTAAGGCCTTACTGCATGTTATTCAAGTGTTCAACCATTGAGCCACATTCCTAGCTCCTGAAACCCATTTTAAGTTGTGTCTTATCTTTCAGCAAATTGTCTAAAAAAAGGATCATGCAGTGAGTTCTTTTATGAAACAAAGAAATTTGGGGTATTTGTCTTAAGAATCAGTATAGTTTTACTGGGGGCCTGTTTGAAGTAAAATAAACTTGTATATTTTTCATAATACCTTTTGCATTCTTTTGTTTTTAAAGCAATTGAGGAAAATATTCATTTACTAATTATTTATTGAGTACTTTGTGTGTGCCAGGCAGGTAAAGCTGACTTATGTAATCTTTGGCTCATATATAAAAAACATGTTTCTTTCATGGTGTGCCTAGATAACCTTCTTTACATGTTCCTTATCTTGAGAAGGATTTTATATATGAAAAAGCCTTAGTCCAGTAAATGTTAAGTACTTTTCAGCAGCTATACAGTATTCTCAACCTCAGATTTTCCTTGTGAATGCCATAGTTGATCTAAGGTAGGGAAAGAGATTTAGTTTGCTTTGGATGCTATTTAAAATCTATGAAACCACCTGAAACTCTGTAGGTGGTAAAATTGCAGAGGCCACTGAGGGCTATATGGAAAACTTAAATAATCCTCATTTTTTTCAAGCTCTAATACAGCATGTATCAGCAATATAGATGTGGCATTTGGAACAACTGGAAATTTGGCATTAGCAGTGGCTCAAAAAAGGACAAGTTAGAGTCTCAGCTCTTTGAATAACTGATGGGACTTTCCCAGCTATCATTAGTTTTTCATGAAGGTGAAATGTGGTAATAAGTATTACAAATTTAGGACTTAATTTGCAGAACTAGCTAGAATTTTGAAATATGGACATAAGATCACTTCACGGAAGTCAGATCTAAAGGCCAGGAAAGCTGTTCTATAATTTAAACAGAATATTGAAAGTTACAACTTTGACAGTGCGAAAGGATCAAGCGTGGGCACCTGAAATCTCTTTCCCTTTCTCTGTGTTCTCGTAACAGTGTTCTAGCATCTGAGTATATTCCACTCAGATAATATTTTGTTTACTTCTGGACTGGGATGAGGACAGGAAGCCATGCTTAAAATCATGAGATCTGGCAGCAGATAGGTCTGCCTCAGGGGTCTGACCTTCTGATCGTATCTGTGAAAAATTATATGTTTCTTACCTTTTTTCAAATTGTGTTGCCTGGTTTGAAAGTGTGCCTGCTTCACATAGTTATGAGGTCTAGATGAAGCAACATGCATAAATTCACTGATAAAAATTGTTACCCAATTAACAGTAGTCAGTCTACATTGGCCCAGTAGGTGTGCCTACAGAGGCATAAAAGAAAATCAGCTATGGAGGGAGGTTTAAAGGATAAATTGTTCATTAAAAGAAAATCGATTGTTGGGAATTAGAGGAGCTATGTTTGGCCTTTAAATAGATAGTAATCAATAGTTACCTACCTTAATCTCTATGCTCTCATGTCACAATGGTGAATTCATGACATGCTAATGTTCAGTATAGAAGAGTCATATTCAGTTCATACATTTTAAATCAAGACAACAGCTTTTGTCTGTTTACCAAGCCACCAATCCCTAGATAAGATGATAGTTTAGAATTTCCACTGGCTAGGTAGATGTGATTAAATATAATACGTGCCTTCTGATAAAATAAACTCAGGTCTTTCCTCCAGGTATCTTGAAGTCTGAATTCTGTAGGTCTGAGTTATTATGTCTTAGTTTCTTAGACTTGTCCTGAAGATACCAGACAGCAGAAAATGTTCTTTTGTGATCTATATTCACCTATTGCTGTGTTTTTATTCCTCTTCATAGTCTAGAAGAATAATGGTTAACATTTTATGGCAAAATTCTTTATGGCTTTCTTTCTAAGGAAATAGCAGGTCTAAGTGAGCATAAAAAAGGTAAATGTTGGTGGTAGGTGTTGTTCAATGTTCTTAGCAACTTGTTTGGAGGAACCTGACAGAGAAGAGGGAAGGAAGCTGAAATGAAATGTTTCCCACTCTCCTTAAGGACAAGCAGTGTTCTTGTTCATGGACATTTGGAGACCTGGATTTCAGTCCTAAATTTTCCACTAGCTTTTTCTGTCACTCTGAAAACTTATTATATCTTTTTAGGCTTTATCTTCTGCTTCTTGAAAATAAGCTCAGCGGCATGAATGCCTGCCTTGCAAGCACACGGTCGCTAGTTCCATCCCTGGTACTGATAAAAAAAATAAATAAATAAAAGAAGAGGTTAATTTATACTTCCCAAAGTCCTTGATAGCTCTGAAATTCTAATAGACTCCTCTTTTATTCTGCATGATTTTAAATGAGGTTTGGGAGAAATTTATTGCCATCAAACTAAGATAATCAATACATGGTTTTCAAATATTGAAAATCACTAAGATGGTCATGTCTGTAGACGTTTTTAAAAATTCTGGACCAATATATTTTTGTCAAGTCTACACTTGAGGGGTAGAAATAGCTCATTTCTTTACTGATAAAATATTCCCAAATCTGCTGTGTTTTTTTTGTCTCTTTCAAATCCTCCCTGTTTTTAAAGTTTATATTCTGAATGTTTCTTTCTTGTTTCCCCAGCCAGACAGCTGACTCTGTCTCTAGACCAGGCGTGTCCAACATGCAGCCTGTGGTTGAATGTGCCTACCTTGTGTGTGTCACATTTGGAGTAGGCATTATCACAGGCAGCATGTAAAACAAATTATAGCGTCAACATACACAAGTAACAAAATTTCCTTTAATTTTTTTCTATTAAAACACAAGCATGTTAAACTTGTGGGCCACAAAGTCTAGACCCTCTCACTTCTTCTGACAGAATCTATTCTTCTTTCTAATATCACTGCTTTTGCCCTTGTCCTGACTTAGTCCTTCCCCTAACCTTGGAGCCTTCACTGTGTGTGTGTATATGTGTGCAAGACGGACAACTGTACTACCAACCTCTGTTAGTTCATCAAAAAGAACAGTTTGGGCTGTCATTGTTTGATTGTTTGATCATTTTTTTTGTCCCTAGATCTTATAACCTGAACAACTACCTCTAAGATAGCAATATGCAACATATTAACTAGTATTGATTTCTTCCTCTTTTTTTTGAAATTCTGTTTCATTTCTATCCTTTTTTCTGTTTTGCTTTTTTAAAATAAATTAAAAAACTTTAAAAAGTAAATTTGAAATGGAAAAAAAAATAACACTCCCTCCCAAACAAAGTCAGATCACCCGGACTGCAAGTTGGATGACTCAAAAGTCATCCCCTACAAGATGGATTTCGGTGGAGTGCAGTGCTGATGAAAACTGTCAGTGAGCTGGCGTGGTGGCCCACATATCTGTAATGCGTGTTACTTGAAAGGCTAGAGCAAGAAGAAGATCACAAGGTCAAGGAGATCCTGGACAAAGTGTAGAGACCTTGTCTCAGATAAAAAATGTAGAAAAGAGCAGAGACCATATCTCAGTGGTAGAGTCAGAGTCTTTTGGGCTAAATCCCCAGTATCATTACTAAAAAATTATTATTGATGACTCCTCAGGGCTTGGACAACCAAGTCCAGGATTTTAAATCTTTCCAATAAGGCCCACTGTGACTAATCAGCACCAAATTTAGGCTGTTTTTCTTGGTTGCCATTACAAATGCCATTATAGGAGTACAGCAGTCAAGTTAGTTTTCCACTGTTGAGCTTCATAGCTGCCTTAGTTTTACATGTTTTCTAGGAAATCCTTCCTCTCCTTCATCTGGCTGGATAACTTTTAGTCTTCAAGGTTGGTGAAAACACTGTCCCGGCAACTTTCTTTTCTTTTTCTTCTCCAAATGAGCTCTCCTCCCTCAGAACTGCTGGTACACTGTACCTCTCTTAGGGGCTTTAATTCATTAGAACCTTACTATATGTATGTTCAGTCTTCCCTTCAGTATTTTGTGTTTTCAAGACCAACTGTTATGTAGTTTTAAAAAACCAGTGTGATACAGCAGGAATTACTAGTTGAGAGCCTAGAGATGAGTTCCAGACCCAACTCTGCAGCTTATGGACTTTATTGCTTTTGATAAAACATGCTACCTATTATTCTAATTTATAAATTGATGGTTTGACCGGCATCAGTGCCAATCTGTGGAGATTTTTATTGTTCCCCCAATGAGAAAGAAATGGCAATATTTTATAGATGTAAACACTCAATGTAATTGACATGCATTATTCTGTACTGATATTTCTATGTTTTAATATAAAATATCACTTACTTTATGAATAACAAGGGCAGGAGAGTAGAAAAATGCTCTGTCTTAAAAAAATTGGGACATAAATGTCAACTCCTCAAACGTTGGGGAAGAATTACAATTGGTCTGTAGAAATTGAAAGTCCAAAAACTTGTTGTATTGGTTATCTTTCCATCATTGTGACAAAATTCCTGAGATAAACAACTAAAGAAGATCAAAGATTTGTTTTGGCTTATGGTTTTAGAGGTTCCAGTTCATGGTCACTTGGCTCTGTTTCTTGTTGTTTCAAGGTGTGAGGCAAAACATTATAGCCCACCATATTGTGGAGAAAAGGTACATGGTGGCCAGGAGAGAGAGAGAGAGAGAGAGAGAGAGAGGATAAAATACCCTGCAAGAGTATGGCTTCCAATAACCTACTCAAGTGGGCCCTACCTCCTAAAGTTTATACCAACATCCAATAGCACCATCAGTTGGAAATCATGCCTTTAGCACATGGCCTTCAGTGTACATTTCAGATCCAAACCACAATGCCATGAATTAAGATGGATACTTCTGTATCTGTAATTCTAAGGTATTTCTGTCGGCTCCATAGTGTATGGAACTAGATAGATGTTTTGCAAATGGCTGCATACACATTTCTGTAACTGTTTTCTTTATACATCTCTAGTTCTGCTTCTTTAAATATGAAATATGAAAAGAGTGTTTTTGTTTTCATGGAGCATTTCATGCTTTTCCCTACCCTTTTTCATTCCTTTCTGTAACCATTGCTGCCTGGCATACAGACTCCCAGGGTTGCTAGCATACTGAAGTTATTATTATTATTATTTGTTCTTAGAATGCCAAATTGGCAGGTCTGTCGAAAAGTAAAAGGTCCTCTATGCCCAGAATCTCATTGTGGAATGTCAGCTGGTAGAGTGGGAAGAAAGGTGACTCACTTCTTTATGCTTTTTCTTGGAAGAAGCTGATGCCAATATGTGCTCATTGAATTAGAAGGAAATTTCCACTGCAAAGTCTTTGTCTTCTCTAAGGGAAAAAGACTGCTAAATGTTGATTTTTTTTTTTCAAATAGGAAACTAGACTTCAAAGAGACATAGCCCTGTTTTCCCCAGGTAACACAATCCTATTTCTTAATGAGAATTGGTTACATGAACCAGATAGGAAGTTTGAAACCACATCCAGGTATGTGGAAGCAGATCCAATAGAATTTCTGAATCACTCATTATATCCTACACCGTTGCACTAATTTTGCTCTAACTTTCTTATTAAATAAGTATAGTTCTTTTTTAAATACAGGCTAAAGGCCTTATTGTTTTATATTTTTCCCTGATGAGACACTTTTCAGGAATATAAGAATAATTAAGGCAGAGTTAATAAGAGAAGTCCCTTTCAGCCTTCTTTTTTAGGACCTGTAAAACCATACTTGAGTTATTCATATTTCGTTTCCTTTGAAGCCTCTGCTACTTATGTCTGTGCTGTGCTTTGTATTTATTTATTTATTTATTTATTTATTTATTTATTAACTTTATTCACTGCCTGTATGTTATCAGGCAAAAATGTCAGTGATGATTAAAATTAATGGTCACAACAATCCAGCAACCACTCTCTTTCGCACCAATCTTCAGTAACTCAGACAAAACAAATCACTATTCATGTTATGAGAATAAAGGTAGTGAAAAAACGATTTCACAGCCTCTTCATTTTGTATGTCATTTCATTATCACTGGATGAGCTTTGAATATGACTGCTGCACAGGAGCTTTGGTTGCATGGGAAGTTATCAAGAGACCTTATTCTGACTGTGAAAGGTCTCTTAAGATTTTTTGTCTGTAATACTTGCAAGTGAAGGCAAATAGGATCAAGAGAGAATTTCGTGTGGAATCTCTAAATCTTTACTCAGCTTTGGAAATAGTGACTTCTGGTTCCCACATAGTCATTCATTCCCTAATTAATTTATTGAACAAATATCTATCGAATGCCAATTCAATGTCACAATAAGTGCTGCTTAATAAATTGGAATATAAAATAGATATAGTTTTTCCTGTAGACTGAATGGGGGTAACAGACAAACGATATAAATATATGATTGCTAGTTAAGAGTAAAAATGGAATTAAAGAGGATACATTAAAGAGAAAATAAATGATATTTTATTTGTTGTGGAGAGTAGGAGAGTTGTCTCCTGGGATATGACATTTAGACTGGGACTTGGGAGAAGTCAGCTTTTGAAAAGTAGTATAGCAGTAGAACAAGTGGAAAGACCTGCACCGGGGACAGCCTGGCACACACCAGCACTGGGAGCAGTTTGGTATGGCCGGTGCCTGTGGACCAGTGCAGAGGAGTGTTGGGAGAGTAGGCCAGTCAGGATGTGCTGGCTTTGTAGGAGCTTGGTTGGAATTCTGCACAGTGATAGCCACTGAAGAGAATGTCATGATGCAGATATGTGTTAATAGAGATCACCTATGCTGTTATGTAGAGAAGAAATCCCCTTGGATTAGGGAGGAGAAGAAAGGAGATCAGTTCTAAGGTCATCTAGAATAGTTTCCAATAGATGATGGTGAACTGGTCTGAGGCTAGGAAAGTGGAGATATTTTGCTCTAACTGGTAAACATAATTGTGGAATAAGTTTGAAAATCAACTGCTCAAATATTTTTTCTCTGGTAATAAAAAATACAATATAATTTTTGCCACTTTCTGGAACAGTTCCAAAAATCCTCTTTCATGTCTTTAGGAGGTTTGATAAAAATATGATGAATGTTCTGAGTAGCATTCAATGGAAATTTAGGCTCAAAAAACATTACTTTACAGCCTTTTCTACCTTCTTCACTGGATTTGGCACCATGAAGCTTTTGGGTCTTCTCTAAAGTCAAAATGACTATGAAAGGTAAATGTTTGGAATTGATTTAGGGTGCAGATGGGATAATGACAGTACAACAAAAGACAATCATGAGAAAAGATTTCCAGAGCTGCTTCAGAAAGTAGCAAGAATGATTGGATGGGAATTTGAAAATAGGCGGAGTATTATGAGGAGGATAAATGGCAATGTGTCTGTTAGTGTAAGAAGTTTAAAAATTAGCTAAGGTATTCCATGTAGTTTGCGTGTGTGTGCATGCATGTGAATGTGTTTGTGCACATGTGTATGGTTGTCTTTAACCAGTTTTCCTGAAACCTTCTTGGCTTCCATTTGAGGTGGGAAAAGGGGGAGATACAAATTTCCAGTTCCCTTTATGCAATATGATCTGTTATGGATGTTTACTTTTGCTTCTTGCTCCTTGCCTGCAGTACCCCAATGGCTTCTACTTGTGTGCTGCATGTGTATGGGTGGAGGAGAGAGAATTCTTTATCTTCATGTTAGCTTCTTATAAGTCTCTGTGTTGTTTGCTGGCCCTGCTGGTCTTTGCTGTGAGGCATCTTGTCTGGCATGTTCTGGGTTCCTGGTGCTGATAAACTCTCCTGGTTAAACACTGCTGAAATTGAACTTGTTTTTTCTCTTAGTCAGGGTCTTGTGGGTCTTTCTTTCTGACAGTCTCTTCTGCAGTCTTACCCAGGTTCCCTCTTTAGTTCCTGACAAGGTTGCAGCACATCTAAGTCAGGGTCAGCCACCCATCTGTATTAGGATCAGCTGATATATATATATATATATATATATATATATATATATATATATATATATATATAGAGAGAGAGAGAGAGAGAGAGAGAGAACTTTTCTGGTTTCCTCTATGACTGCCCACTCTAGCCCCTGGATTTTCATTTGATTAGGAAAGCTAAGGCCTATGAAGTCTAACTGCTTGACTCCCCATTTGTTTGTCTCCTCTTTTGCCATACTCTATTAGGATATGAATAGTGGAAGACTTTCAACTTCTACTTTATGAGCATTTATGAGCATTCATCTATCACATCCATAGGACAGCAAGCCATGTGACCACTCTGTCACTTGCATCCTTTTCTGTACTATAGAAGACACCAGATCTTAGTCAGCCAGGCTGCCTGTTGATATGGAGTCCATTGAATTTAAAAAATATACTGGTTTATTTTTCCAAAATATTATTTATAGTCCCCTTTGTATTTGTACACACAGTTTTCAGCATAAGAATGAACTGGGATGATAATTTTTTTATATCACTAAAATGGCTCTTTTCTATCTCCTAAGTTATCTAAATGCCCGAGCAAAGTAGTTAAAGCCTTTCCATGATGCAACCTCAATCTAGCCTCTCCAGCTTCCCTGTCACTGCTTCCCTTCTAGCCTACAGTCTTGTCAAATTGGACTCCCTAGTGCTTCTGTGTAAGCTTTGGCTTCAGTAGTGCTTTTATTATGAAATATGTTCTTTGTCTCTTTCTCCTTGTCTTGCATTTTTCATTAAAATGTGACACATTCTTCAAGACTCAGCTCACCTACTACCTCTAATGTAAAATCTCAGAACCCATCAACTTGGAGTAAGTGCACCTTCCTCTAAGTTCTCAGGGCACTTTGGCTTTGTTATAAACCTCATTGTCTTCTGTTTTAGGGTGTCATTGTTAGTGTAGATGTCTGCTTTTTTTTTCTGTCTATGAGCTTTCTGGGGTAAGGGACTCACACACACACACGCACACACACACAACTTCATACTAACTCTATATGTATGCTTCTGTCACCTCTGTTGCCTGTCATTATTAGCACATAAAAGATACTTAATAAATACAGGTACAACCACATTCTTCATAAAGCTCTCTAAATCTCACATTAAAGGTCTTGAAACAAGTGTAGGTGTGTTATTTTTCCTAACATTTGATGGCATTTGTTATTAAATTTCCATGCAGACTCCTTGGCATAGGCTCCAATGAGCTGTGGGAATTAGATTTTCAACCATTTCTCCCAGGCCCATGAACTTGAATGTCATTATATTTACAAGGTTCTGTGAAGGCCCCCCAAACAAGGCAGTGCAATCATATATCAGAAACCTCTATCATAAATGAAATGGACAGGATAAGCCAACTTGAAAGAGAAAATAAAATATTATAACCCCAACTTGAAAAGAAAATATAGTGTGTGGTTTATTGCTGTGGATTATAGAGGAAGAAAGAACTGATTTTAAGTCAAACACAGAAAAGCAGTGACACTCTTTAAATTCAATACAGTATTCACATGGCAGACACTGGACTTTAGAAACCCAAATTTTCAGGCTCCTGCTCTGGTCTATAAAATAGATGTAAAATTGCTTTGGGTACACATTTGCTACATTATTAGTATACCATTCTAGAGGTAAGAAATGTTTAGGGAGAAAAATAACCTTGATGCCAATGTGTCTCTTTAAAGTCAGAGCCCGCTTGTCAAAATCTCACATTGCATTTTAAAGACCTTTAAAGGCTGTGGCTTTGGGAAATTCCACTCTGACAGGGTGAGATGGAAGAGGGACTGAGAAAGATTTGATGCATAGAAAGCAACTTTAGTTGTCTTAGTGATATGTTCTGCAGCTGTCAAAAATATGAAGATAGTCTTAAATAATGACATTTCCATTTTTTCTGTAATTATCTTGCATTGAGAGTGTCTTTGTTTCCTGAGCTTCCTAGCCTGCACTCTTGAGTTTCTATTGCTTGAATGTAGTGACTCATTAACATCTGGTCCAGACACAAAAGGTATCCAAACATTTCCCATGACCAACACTGAAAGCAGAAACACTAGGTGCATATGGCATGTGTTCGTCAGGCTTGTTGCACTCCAGAGGCATGAGGGTAATATACACAACCATGCTAGGGTTTCTGATACTAAGATAGGATGCCATAGAGAGGGACAGATTCACTAGGGGGAGAAGTTAAACCAGATACTTTTAGGATTTGTACTACCTTGGCGAACAGATTCACCAGACTTCATTAACCTAAGAAGCTACCTCTTTATTTCTCATAATTTGTTTGCAAGCCTTGGAGACTGCATGAGATGTGGTGTATCCTGGCCTATTCAGTGTCACATTTGTAGATAGTTTTCTTTGGTAAAAGCCTGGAAAAAGTCTAGTGACCTTATGTGTTTTTAGCATGAACATTTCATGTTATTAAATGAACAAATCCTGGTCACAAGAAAGGCACAATTTAAGTGAAATAAATCATTTTCAGTTTTTGGATGTTTCAGGCTGAGGTAGATTGTCTGGTGGTCTGATTGCACCTGACTGAATTGATTGGATTCATTTGTGCATTGTTCACTCACTTGGTCACCCTTCATTCAGCAAGCATTCTTAAAATGCTTTCCTTGCACAACTGTACATGGATCTGACCATTGCCAAGTTTTCCATTTCAGTGTCTATGTATGCAAATAATTTATCACCCATCTGGGACAAGGAAGGTGAGCAGAAGGGAGTTTACAGTTGCATGCAGGGGCAGACCTCAGTTTTGAGAGAAGTCACACATCTGTGCACCAGGCCTAAGTCCTATATCAAGCTTCAATTTAAATATCAACTGAAAGGAAACTAAGTAAAAATAATAAATGCTATTAATAGAGTGACTCTTGTTAATTTTCTGGGAGTATCACAGAAAGAAATCTGTTCATATAAAAACAACTCATGTTTATTTGTTTGTTTCCAGATCACCAGATTAAAAATTGACCGAAACCCTTTTGCTAAAGGATTCAGAGACTCTGGGAGAAACAGGTAAGGATAACACCCATAACATACTTGGTGACTCAACCACTAAAAACAAGTTATATGTTGACTTATTATAGTGAAGATTGTTATTTTTCTGATAAGTATTTATAGGTGGCTATAGGGCCTGTGATGATATCTAATGTATTTTGTGATATTGGGAAGAAGTAAGTTATGGGCAAATAAAAATTTTCAGAAAATTATTACCTCTGTGAGTTAAAAGTTATAAATAACATTAGTCATTTTGCTCCTAGGAAATAGTTCCTAAATATGTGCATGTGTTCTTGTCTTAGTAGGGAAAGGTTTTAGAACACCATCTAATGACCCGCCATACCAGTATGATGTGGTTGTTAATGGAGGGAAATACTTAGAGGTTACTGATATTTATAGGATCATTGGTTCCTGCTGTTAATGGCCTTAGCGAGTAAACTGCTTTTCTGGTTGATATCTCTTCTTTGTTCTCTGTAAATTCTTCCTAGATCATCTTTAATCTGTTATCTATGGGGAATTATGGAAGAACTGATTTCATGTTGAAGGTTACTATCCAAGTAGAGCATTATGTCTTACGTTCTAACATAATGTCAAATCAGCAAATGTGACAGTATGTCGCATATAGTTTTCAGATTTTGCAACCAATGCAAAGTCTAATGGTCAGATGTCTTTCATAATTTTCTGGGATTCCTTTACATCTGGATGACAGATTGTCAGTAGTTACCTTTAGTACTGTCTTATCAAGAGTTTCTGAATAAACTACTTTTGAAGTATGCTGTGTCTTACACAGTTAGGATCTGTATTGTGTTGTTATAGCGGCAGACAGACTGCAGGCTCGACTGTGTGTATCACACACCATAGGGATGTAATGGGCTGTACCAACTCATCTGTTTGGGCACTGAATAACATCTACTCGGTAACTAAATTACTCAGTGAAACTTTTCTGAGAATGTGTCCTTGCCAATAAATTTCACATGAATATATTATAACACAGATTTATGTAAAAAATCAGTCATGCTGATCGTTTCCTTTACAAAATGATTAATGGATTCAAAATCAGTAGATTCAAAATATGTTAAAATGTGTATAAAGTTTTATTTGCCTCAGCATTCTGAAAGTCATACCTATTGAGTAAAGTAAAATTTGCTTAAGCTTCCAGTTTTCAGATAATAACACTAAGTAATGTGTTCTAGGTCAAGTTAGTAGTACACCACTCCATATCTCAAGCATGTAGATCCAAACCAGACTTTTCTGTCCCACGAATCTTTGTGTAAAATAAGAAAAAAGTCTTCCTTTTCCTTATTTTTTTCAGTACTGGGATTTGATCCAAGGGCCTGTGGATGCTAGGCAAGTGTTCGACTACTAAACTATATCCACAGTTTTTTAAAATTTTTATTTTGAGACAGGGACTTGTTAAGTTTCTGCAGCTGTCCTTGAACATGGTGATCCTCTTGCCTCACCTTCCCAAGTAGCCAGAATTATATCATACTGAGCTAGACCTTTATTTACAGTGTTTAGCCAATAAAAAATGAATAACTGTTCCTTCCATTTCAAATGGGCTCTCCCCTTCCTCCCCATTAGTTTAGATTCAGGTCTGGGTCACTAAGAGATACTACCTTCTGGCTTGTTTTCAAGGTCCTAAGGTCTGAACTTACCAAAAAGATGTTTCTAGTGATAAATGGGAGAAGGCCTTTCATAAATAATCCTTTGAATTTACCTAATGGTGATTCTTTGGAGCAAGATAATCATGAATCATTGGATGCTTGTGGATAGGGCATTTAAGAACTTTAGTGTGGAGTTCATGGACAGATTCCAGGGGTCCTATGAGCTCCTATATGTAAATAAAACTGTATTTGGATGAGCACACACACATTTTTCTGGGGGAGAATCCTATAGCTTCCTTTGTATTTTCCTAAAGGTCTGTCTCAGAGTCAAGAATGCTCTATGATTCAAGCATCTGTCTGCAAGGGTCAAACTATTGATGTTAGTTACTCAGATATTTTTTCCTTTTTCATTCCTTCTGTATCTCCAGTGACATCCAGTATTTATTTTCTTCTTGGCACCTAGGGTATTATTTTCCTTTGTTCTTTTCATTAGTGGCCCTCCTTTTTTTTTTTTTTAAAGGAGAATTTGGTTGGTTTTGATTCATCATCTAATGTTTTCCTGTTAACCGGTACCCTGCTCTTAGATATTGCCACCTTGTACTTTGGCCATTTCTTGTCCATATTGAATATATACATATACATATACATATACATATACATATACATATACATATACATATATATACACACACACACACACATATATATATATAATATAATATAGTATATATAATAGTATACTATAGTTTATATATAAATTGCTATATATAGTATATTATATATAGTGTATATATCAATTATATATCCATTATTGATAAATACTAAGAAATTGGTTAGGAGGTAGAGTGGGAACAGGAGCCACTCTTGCAGCATAGTGTAGACATGAATGATGTAAGGAAAATTGACATATGAATAACAAATGAACATTGTAAGGAAAGTTTCCAAGTACACATCTGATTCCAGGTGAGGGAAACACCAAGTGAAAAGGCAGACAGGTGCTTGTAGAGCACCAAGGATTCCCTGTGCCTAAAAACCATGGTCCCTGCTTAAGGATGTGCCTAAGAAGTGCCAAGTGGATATACAGAGATATGGAACGTAGAATGTGTTGGCCAGCACTAGACTTATGTTCTGGGAATTGAAGCCATATTTTCTCCTTGACAATGAGGTCATTACACATTGATTAATTTGTCACTTCCTAGGAAGTTATGGTGCCATTTTAGCTGAAGTGCTGAGGTCCTTCTGCCTCCTTTTGAGCTCAAAGAGAGCTTGCCACATTATTTGGTCTTAGAGGCTGGTCAATATCTTACCACTCAAGGAAGATAGTTGCCTGTCGGTCCTGCCTGGTGGGGCTTTTCTCTGTAAGGACTTTATGAAAGCTGAAGTATGGATCCTCATTTAAATTTTTTTTCTGATAGCATGGACATTTTTCATTATGTCTCATCAAAACATGCAGGCTTCATAAAAATTGAAATCTTATTGTCTGTGGCAACATGGATGGAGCTGGTGGACTCACTGTTAATTGAAATAAGTCAGACATAGACGAATACTACATATTCTTCCTCATGTGGAAGCTAAAAAGATTGATTATATGGAAGTAGAGATTAGAATAGTGGTCACTAGAGGTTTGGGAAGATAGGGGGAGGAGGGATAGAAAAAGGCTGGAAAGTGGTTCCCAAAATACAATTACATAAGAGAACTAAATTCTAATATTAGCATAATCGTATGGCTGTAGTGCACAACAATTTGTTATGTATTTCACAAGGAACTAGAAGAAAGGAATTTAAAGCTCAGTTCAAAAAATAATGCATGTTTAGGGTTCTGAAAATGCTAATTACCTTGATCTGATCATTATACATTGTATACATACATCAAATTATGACACTATACCACATAAATATGTATAATATTGTATTAATTAAAAGTTTTAAAAACTTTATAAACTACTTTAAGTACTGTTAGTAATTTTTTAAAATTTTTATTTGAAAGAGAATAAAATAAACAAAATATAACAGAATAAAGCCAATCAAAACAAGACAATGCAAGTGATACAGGACTTCAAAATAAGATAATAGGAAATCAAGAGTGGTTACCATAATGCCTTTTGTTGTCTTCAAAACAGTTGCCCATACCATCAGACATAGTAGAAATCAAAATAGAGCAGAATAGAACCAATAAAAACAAAACAATGAACACCGTAAATGACTTCAAAACAAGAAAATAGAAATCTAAAATGGTTACAATAATATATCTTGTTATCTTTGAAATAGCTGCCCCTGCCATTGGATATAATAAAATCAAACAAGATGACAGAATAAAACCCAACCCATCAAAACCACGAAAATGATACAAGACTTTGAAACAAGGTGATATGGAATTAACAATGGCCACCATCCTCAGAAGGAGATTCCCCATAGATGTTACATTGTGTATTGTTATCCTCTAAATAGATGATCAGGCCACCTGCTCAAGGCCTCCAAAGTCAGTGAAACACCAAACACTACAAGCATTAAGTAATAGCCATCATCTCAGACTGTGTTTCTCCAGATCAGCTGGTCCCTTATAGTGGGGGAGGAGTTAGACTTCTTGTCTTCCAACCCATGCACCAAAGGGACTGGCGTCTGGATCTCCCCGCAGTGGCCAGGGCATGGTGCCAACTTGCAGGGAGGGCTTGCTTCTTGTTGAATTTGTGTTCTCTTTCCCTGCAGTCTGCAAATGGCACTGACTCATGGGAAAAAAAAGTACTGTTAGTAAATCTATCAGTTAATTATGAATGAATATTTATTTTCCTCTGGACCTTTCACCTGTGTTCTCTATAATTTTCAAAATAACCTGTGTTTTACAAATGAGGAACACAGAGAGGGTTAGCAGTTTTCCTAGAAACCCTAGCCTGCCTGACTTTAAAACCTGAGCTCTCTCTTGCTAGCAATTTACACTTGACATTTTATCTTCAGTAGTTGAGAACAGAATCCTTCCTCTACAAACTTTTCGTCTACTTTTAAAACTCTTCTTAAGCCACCCAGAACTGTTGCTTTCCAAATAGTAACCTGTATCTTCTTAGCTTGTCTTTGTAGACAACTCCCTGGGACTTCACCATTTACTCTGTAATCCCTATAAACAAGGATTCCCCAATTGAGATCAGAGAGTCTTGCTGAACTTCTCTAGCAGACGAAGAATGATCTAATAACACTCAAGCCACATGTCTTACAGCAGGGCAAGCATGATGGTTAAATGCAGGAGCCATTCTTCTCTCAAGCCATGTTTCTCTTCCAGTACCCCAGGAAGCTAAGATTAAAATAAACTGGTTAGGGCAAGTGTGAACTTTCTGGTTTTTTTTTTAAATAGGTCAAAATTACCTGATAATCAATAGCTAGCTTGTGATTTAATTCTCACCAGCTGGCTGTAGCATCTGATGAGAGCAAGAATTCTTAGAGCCATTTTGCAGATAGGAAAGACTGATGAGTGAAAATACAGAAAATTGTTTGTAAATCTTTTGGGAATTGATGGTTCAGTGCCAGCATCAGGACTCAGTTTGCCATCTTCCAATCAGCGCCTCATCTGCTGCCTGTCTTGTGCTAACAGAACTCTAATATATCTAAGCTCCTCCTCCTGCATTTTAGACATCAAATGACTCATGCAGAAGAACATGGCTTGATGAGTTGCATATAAATGTACCCAAAACATACGGATTACATTTCCTTTAAAAACACATGGACTTAAATATTAGGAGGGAAAGTGCTTGGTCAATGTTTTTTGGTTCTGCAGAACACAAAACATTTGTGGAATATTTTGGAGTTATGAAGTTTGCCAAACCTCAAACCAAAACATGTTCAGGTTTGTTGATCTCAATCCTTCCCAGTGTGATACAGAGCCTTGGGATGGGAGGAATGTGAGAGGAAAGATGAGGAGGATACACCCACTCACTGCACACTCAGATGCCTCAGGGGAGTCTTTCTGGGCCTGTGTCTCTCATGCTTAATGCTGTCAGAATGTAATCCACTGACAGCGTGTCCTCAGTAATGTGGATATCGGTTCTTGAAAGAGCTGTGGCTCAGGGTACCAGCTGCCATTCTTCATCTTTTGTTGTAAAGATTGCCGAGGAGAAGGGCTCTGGCTTCCAGCCCTGTTTCTCTCTTCTTCCTCCCTACAAAATCACAGTAATGTGATTGCTTCCTGTTGGAGCCCCCTGAGAACCTACAGAGAGCACACATCCCAGGCACTGTGCTTCTGAGGGATGGTGAGTCCTGCAGTGGAGGCCTGTTTTGGGGAGGTAGTTTGTTGCAGGGAAATTCTATCCAGCTCATTGAACCCCATTCCTGAGCCGCTGTCTTCAGATAATTTTTCAGCAGTAAAACCAGGACTTTGATCTTTGGTGTGCTATGTTTTGGTGTCTTCTTAGAATTGATCCTGAGCTCTGATGAAGATAATAAATAATATTTATTGGACTGTCTAGAACACCAGCAGGAGCTTTCATGAACCCATGGCATCAGCACTGCGGTATTACAATCATCAGACCCTGTTATAGATCTCTGCTTCTGCTTCTCCTTCTGCTTCTCCTCCTCTTCCTTATTGTCCTTCTCCTTTTCCTCCTCCTCACTTTATTTTCTTCTGCAATACTAGAGAAAGAACCTAGAGTCTTTCCCATACTAGGCAAATGCTCTATCACTGAGCTATATCCATAAACATTTTTTTATTTTTTATTTTGAAACAAAGTCTTGCCAAGTTGCCCAGGCTGACCTTAAAGTTGCAATCATCCTGCTTCAGCCTCCCAAGTAGATGCAATAATGAATATAAGCATTCAACAGTACCTAGCTGCCTTGTTTCTTTAAGAAGCATGCACTTCAGTGTGAAGTTCCCATCGTTCAGACTGTACTTGTTGACCTACTACTATGCTCCTTGTTAGAAGTCTTCACTAGGAGTCTCTGTGTTTGTATGTATGTGTAAGGATATATATGTCATGTGCAATATGTGTATGAATAAGAGCATGAGTGTGTGTGTGTGTGTGTGTGTGTGTGTGTGTCTATGAATTGCTGTTTGGGAGAAAAGTAGATTCCTTTCAGAGTAGAGACTCTGGAAGACTTTCTTTATTGGAAAATTATATTTTTATGGGAAAATTATATTTTTTTCTAAGTTGTTCCACTTCTACATTTCTTAAAAACTGTGTAATTCTCGTGGTTTTTCAGTGAGTGTCAGTATATGTTCACCTTGAATGAGGCCTAATCCAGCACAGTACTCAGAGTTACCTCTGGAAAGCATCACCTTCCTGGGGGAGACAGTAACACCTTCCTGTTTTGGGTGGAGAGGGGAGACAGATCCTCTCAGCTTGAGATTAAGTTTTTTCTGGTAGTCTGTGTTGCTGGAGTCTGGACTCTCCTAGAATGTAAGCTTTGAGAAGCCTGACATTATACCTTCTCAGATGTCTGCTTGGATATTTTTCTTATAACATCAAGTATACATAATGATAATCATTCATTAATCATAAAATAGGTTGGTGAGTAGCAGAGAAATTAAAAGTCATGAAATCTGATGAGAAACTTTCATCCCCAAAAGGGTAAATCCAGGAAAAAAAGCATCTGAACACTACTTTTGGACACCAAATGAGAAGAGAATATAGAGTGAATCTATGAATGGGCTGAGTTTGAAAGACTAACAACACTCATGATTCAGATCTGAAATTCATTACTTCAGTAAGATACTGTTTTGACTTAATTGTTCCTAGAGACATACTCCCTTGAACCCAACTGATCTGGCTCTGGGTTGTGGGGAGTGTCTGTGCTTCCCAGTCTTTAGAGAGAGACGTTGACAACTTCCAGCATCTGTGGGTCTCATAAAAGGAATTCCTGGAGGCTGAACCAAAGCACAATAGGGTTTGGTTGGAAAAGTTCCCTAGCAGTAAACCAAGAGATAAAGTCAAGGCTTTGGAGATGACCACCCCAAAGAGGAGCATGCACAGAAAGGAAAACAGATGTCACAGATTCTCTTCACTGAAACTCACTGTCAAGATGGCAGTGATGGGAGGTACATTGACTCCCATGACTGAAGATCCTGCATTTCTCAGATAGAAATAGTGATTACTACAAAGACTGGTCTTATGATAGTGGGAACCAAAGGAGTAGAAGAAAAGAGGACTCTGTGTGGGACATCTGATGTGGGAGACTTTTCTGCCTTAGGGGTGGTTGCCAAGATTTTACAGAAAGCCCAAGGAAGCTTGAGAATTTTATATATTTCCCAGGGAATTCTTCCAAAGCAAACACATACATAAAAAGGAGAGGATTAAAATTATGATCTGTCTAGGGAGTGAAAGGTTCTACAAATTTATCTTAAAAGTGCCATTCAGTGAAAGATTCTGGGTCCTCTGTTGGTACCTTCTGCCTTCTCTTTGACCTTGGTCTTTATCCTCACTAGACTGTCTCATATAACAAAGTTTCCTCCAGATATTTCTAGCTGGCATGATGCCCAAGCTGCCCCTGCTGTTGGTTCCACCTTAGGGCCTGGGTAGAATGGCCCATCTCTATTCTAGAGAACTGGTGCAGCTTTTTAAATGTATGTTATTCCCTATGGAGTCCACCATTGGAGGCCTTAAACAGGGCACTCAGATTCCATGATTTGGGAATTGTCAGAAAGAAACCAGGGACAGACTCTGTCTCACAAGATTGCTTTATAGAAGTAGGAGCTGAAGGGGTTATTTCTCACTGAAGAAACAACATGGCCTGTGGAATGAAGAATTTGAGTTTTCATTTGTTCTCAGAATATTTCCACCAAGCCCTGCTGTTTGCAGGGAGGGCGGCTGGCAGCAGCTCTTTTTAGTGCTTTCAGTTCCTTTATATAATGTTTCAAATAATAGCGATCATTTGTTGTGTGGTAGTTAAAAGAGAATGTTTAGTGAGTTTCATACTTAACCCAAGGGAAAGATTTATTTTCTTCTGGTGGTGCTACAACTATTTGAAAGTAAGGAATTTCCCTGGGACTCCTTCTTAAGTAGCTTCTATCCCAAGTCCAGGGTTGTGGAATGAAGAATCCCTTCTCTCAGGTACAGACAGAAGTCCATGTTAGAAGTTCAGCCCCTCCTCACAACCCCCAGGAGAAAGAATTCGCGGTGAGGAATTAAAGTGTCACATGATAACAGAAAGACAAGGCAGGACAAAGAAAAATCAACTAGAAATTAACTGCAGGTCCATTTTCTCTTCCTTTATGTCTAAAATAACATTTTTTTGAGAGTGAGGAAAACAAAGGTACATGATAAGTCTCAGCTAAAATTTAGTAGTAGACATCTTGTATTATAAGCAAGTGATTCAAATCTTATCTCCACCTTTTTCTATTAAGCTAAATACAGGAAATTGCTGTATTTGTAGGTCAAAATCCCCAAATACTAGCAATTGCCTACAGTGCAACCTTAGATATACTTCTAGTCATTCAAATTATAAGTGTCCTGTTAATGGTAATAAGTGTTTCATATAGTATCTGTTTTCTGAGTTGTCCATCTTTACCTCTGAGCTGATGCTATCTGCTTAGTATTTCCCATTTTACTGATGGCAGAATTGAATACAGCAAGGTTTGCTTTCAGGATTTGCAAATCCAGCCAGTCACTGCATCCAGGGAATGATTTCACCCTCCTCTGTGAGGTATGAGTTGACAGTACCCTCATGCACCTATGGCTCCCTGTTGCTCATAAAGGCTCATGCAGCAAGCTTAGTGCCAACGGACTGACCACTTGCCTTATTTCAACCAGCACAACACCCCAAGTGTCTCCCTCATGCTCAGTTTCTGTTTTCATTTGTTCTCTCTAGAGCCATTTTCCAGCCAATCTCATTTTGCTTTTTCCTGGCAATCTTACCAGCCCCTGTAGATTTTGCATATTCTTTTGTTATCCCTGGCATGAGTGGCTTCTGCTGTTTAGCAGATCCATGGAAATAATCATTACTGGACTCCCTTTTAGGCTCTGCTGCGTCTATGGTTCAGAATATCTGGTCCTGCACTGGATTTTGGCAGCAGCATCTAGCTGGACTTTTCCCATTTATCCAGGCTATGGTGGTTTATTGTGTCCCCTGGCTTGTGGTCTTTTTGCCAGCACTTAACTTATTTCTCTCCCTTATTGTTTTCTCTCCCTCACTTGTCATGAACCTTTTTCACCATTGTCCCCTTGGCCATGTGGCTTTGCCAGGGAAAGTTGGCAATTGTTTTATTATATATGGCTGTTGCCCAGGGATGGTGTCATTGAACACAGTGACGTCTTTTTAATGGCTAACATATTGGAATCTGAAATAATCTGCAAGATAATGAGGCCTGCAGGGCTTTGAGAGACACACTTTTGGTTCTCTGAGGAAAGAGTGAAAAATGGAATTAAGTAACCTATGGCTCCCTCCACATTTAATCGGAGGCCAAAGTGCTGAAAAGGCTTTGAATTCCAGTGAAGAACGTGTTCTTACATTACAGGCCACGACCTGAGCAAAATGATTGGATTTATTTTGCTCCAGTTAGATGGATGGTCATCAAGCTTTTGTTATGTTTTCTCTCTTCATTTGTATATTTTTTGTCTTTAATGAGTCTGTATTTAGCAGAAAGTGTTATCATTATCTCTATAGATAGAGAGAAGTAGGCATAAAGAGATTATGTAACTTGGGCAAGGTTATAGCAATAAAAATCAGAGTTACAATTTGAATCTAAGAAATCTAACACCCAGGTCTTAACTGTGACATTAGTGGTGGCACTTGCCTGTAATTCTAGCACTCAAGAAGCTGAGGTAGGAGGATTGCTAAAAGTTTGAGGCCAGACTGGATTAAATTGTGACAAGACCAGCCTGACAATATAACAAAACCCTGTTTCAAAAACTTTAAAAAAAATGAATTGCTGAAGTTAGATCAGTCCACTCAATGACAAAGAATATTAACAGTTTAGTTAATGTGCTCATTATTACAGATTTTTATATTCCTAAGGCAGTGAAAACTGCTTGTGGGCTGCCATTATGATCTACTTTAAAGTGTGTTTGTGTGTGTGTGTGTGTGTGTGGGATCCCAAATTAGTAATCGCCAGGTGATGAAAAATCTTAATTCAGCTCTAATCATCTTTCTATTTGATTCTGATTATTCTAAACCATTGGAGGAGGTGCATCAAAGAGGCACATACTTCATTACATAGATATACACATTGTACCATCACATGCCAAGTTTTGAATGATGGTTTGGTTTTTAGTCAATTTGCAGATATCTGTTCAGAGGGTTTTTTTTTTTATGTGGTGTTGGGGATCAAACTCAGGGCCTTGTGCATGCAAGATAAGAGCTTTACCACTGAGTCACATCCCCAGCCCTAGGAGGTCTTTTAAAATATACTAGATAAGAAATATCTTGAATAATCTGGATGGAAGAGCTGATTCCAGATCCAGTGAAGGAAAGAAATGCTTTCTTGATCTTGCCTCAGTGGAGCTAGGGTTGTCCAAGAATGCCGAGACATGATAATTAGATCTTAGCAGTATTTTATGAGTCTTTTCAAATACTGGAGAAACATGGACAAGGAAAGGAGATAAGAAGGACAGTACAGCTCATGGGATAAAATCTGAGCACTTAACATGAAATAATTGTCTATGGTGTCTACTCCTCGATATTGCACCCTGAACTGTAGTCATCCCAGACTGTTTTCCATTCCCAGAACATTCTTTCCTTTCCATGCCTCTAAGTCTTTGCACATACTGTTAACTCTACTAAGCAGACCTTTCCTGCCTCTTGTCTGAGTACAATATTGCTCAGTATTCTTTGACATTAAGGTCAAATAATTGGAGTTTTGTGGAACATTCTTTAAGCTTTCCAGGTAAAAGACTTACTTCTTATTCAATGCTCCATGGTGTCTTTTATCAATGTTAAGCATATCATAATATTTAGAAATTAATTATTTACACCTGGTTCTCTTTTATTGAATAAGACACTTTTAAGGCAAAAGACTGTCTTTTTTGCCTTTAAATTACCTGAACTTAGCATATGTTTTTCTCTGTATTGGATAATGGCTTTATGACTTTAAAGCCTGTCACATTAGGCTGTCCTTAGCCTTTGATTTTCTTCTGCTGAGAAATTATCAGTGACCATATTATTTAATAGTATGTGTTCTTTTTTTCATCAATATCACTAGCAAATAGTGTAAGGAGAGTCAAAATTGAGTGATAAAGTCAAAACTAAACAAAGTGAATGGAAGAAACAACAAAACAAGCAATTCCCTATTTCAAAATAGATGAATAGCAGAAACTACACATTGGGATGTTAATAGGATCATTAATGTTTTAATAATTATTATAATTTTCAAATATTTGCTGAACTTCACATCTTTAGCTATTAGGCAAATGTAAATCAAACAATTCCGAGATTTCATTTTACTCTAGTAAAATTGGTTATCATCAAGAACACAAAACAACAACAAATGCTGGAGAACAGGTGCGAAAAAGGGAACCCTTCTGCATTATTGGTGGGTGATAAACTAATACAATCACTAAGGAAATCAGTTTGGAAATCCCTCAAAACTCTAAAAATAGAGAACCCACTTGACTATGTCTCTGCTAGGTGTATTCCCAAGACAGTTAATGACATAATACTCTAATTATACTTGCATAACCATGTTTATAACAGTTCATTCCAGAATATAGCTAAATTATGGAAACATCTTATGTATCCATCAGAAGACAATACACAATAGAGTATTATTCAGCCATAAAGAAGGGTGAACTTGAATCTTTTGAGATCTTGTGGCTATATTTTTAAATGAAAATAATCAGGCAAAGAATGTTAAATATCACATAATTTATTTCTATTTTTAAAAGCTAAAAATTTAAATAAAGAGTAAAATAAAGAAGAAATGGTAGTAAACATAGATGTCAGCTTTTTGGAGATGAGAAGATGGACAAGAAGGCAAAGAAGGGAAGACAGGGTACTGCAAATTATGAAGACATGTTATATTGATGTACCTATACTCCAAAACTAATAAAATTATTGTGTATTGCAAACACGGCAGCAAAAATACTTCCTGAAATTTAAAGGGATGATCCCAACATTTTTTGGAATCAGGTTGCAGGATATATTTTTACAATTTGGTTATTTTGCAAAATCAGTCAATGTTGAGGCATAATCAATTTAACTAAGAGCTGTTTGGCTTGATTTGCCCCCTTCCCTTTTTTTCCCTTCTTTTTAGCACATTCTGTTAGTTCGGCTAAAACACTGAAAAGTCTAAAGAGAAGAGGCCCAGAGGTCAGAGAGGAGATTCTAGCCAAAGGAATGAACAACAGGCTTTGGACGTGGCCTCTGTGTCACTGAAGATAATAGGGAAAAGCAAGAAAAAGGGGGACACTTGCCAATTTTAGTACCTCTGAGTGGAAGCCTCAGTGATGACATTCCCCTGTGTACAACAAACCTAGAGGACCACCACTTGGAACATGTTAAAACATGTTTTCCTCTGTAGCAAATCCACCATTACTTCACCTGGAGGTAGAATTGTATAAAACAAGGCTTAAATGATAAAGAACAAGTAAACAATGAGTCGTACAGGATAAGCTCTGGGTAGACATCCAAGTGGTTGAAGATGTAATGGGTAGATAGCAAGGCCTCTTCTAAGACAGTATGTAGACTAGAAATGACTGGAATAGGTCTCAGACTCTACTGAAGGTGAGAAACTTCATGACTAGAACAGAAAAAAGCAAGGAAAGCTGAAACCTCCCTGAGCCCTATGTCAGTAAACGTGCACTCACAATTCTCAAATCACTAACCCAAGAGAATTCCTTCGATATGCAACTTATGTTACTAAGATTATTTTCTTTTTTTATTTAAAGAGAAAAAAACAGAAAACAAGGAAAGCAATAATACAAAATTCTAAAAAAAAGATAAACTAAAATAAACACTAAGAAATCACTAGTTGTCAAATTATATACTGTTATCTTAGAAATAGTTGTTCAGGTTACAGAATTAAAGCACACAAAATGGACATTCAAACCATGAGACTGCAAACAGTTCTGCTCAACTATCCAACATAAACTTAGTAATATGGTTATCAATCCAACACCCTTAAACGTACATGCAGTTATATCCTTTAGAGCACTTTCTTTTCCTCTCTTTTTTACAATAGCAATTACACATTTTGGGTTTTATTACTGCTACATTTCTTATTACTTTTTTTAGTTAATAAATTACATGTTGTCCTCTTAGAAATAGTTGTTCAAGTTATAAAATTAAAGCATACAAAGTGGACATTTAAACAGTGAGACTGAAAACAGTTCTGTTCAATGATCCAACAAAATAAGATTGTTTTCTTAAATTTTAGGTTGAGAAAAAAATGAATGCAAGTTAAAATTTATGAAACAATGACTATAATTAAACATTATTTCTGCACTTAATAATTTAATGCATATCAATTGGAGTCTAATGTGGTAGGACTGGGGCACAGAAAAAACATGAAATCCACAGTTCTTGAATATAAACATGCTAGTGGTGGACAGAAATGAGTTGCCTAATATTGCCATAGTGCTATGCCAAATTCTAATATATTTATTAAAAGAATTTGAAGACAAATGAAAGCAATAGCATACAGATAACAAATAGGATTAAGTTTTCCAGAGAAGAGATATACTGAATACACAAAAAAATTCATATAGATTTGGGAGATTTGTGTCATCTTACACAGTATAGTACATACTATAGGATAGTTTATATTATGTCCTATATAATATAAATCTATGAGAGATGGATCCATATTATATTAATAAAGTATGATCAATAATGTTCAGGTCCTAGGCATTATTTAGGGGAAGTGAGAACACTTATTTCCTCAATTCTTTTTTGGGGGGAGTTGGATACTGGAAATTGAACTCAGAACCTCATGCTTCTCAGGAAGGCACTCCACCACTGAGCTAAATCCCCAGCTCTTACTTCCCTAATTCTGCCATCACAACAGATTGCTTGAGGGACCATGAATGTGCTCATATGTGACATGTTGTACGTTATATCTTAAACTAAGGCAGCTCTCCATGATGAGCAAGTGGCAGGGAGATGCCTCATGAGAAATGTCTGGCACTATTGTCACTTTCCCATTGGTAACAGAAATGGCAGGGCAGGAGGGGAGGGACTATTTTAGAGATTTCAGCAAAATGTCAGAAAGAACTTTCTAACACAGCTAATAAAAAACCGAGTATTTTCCTAAGGTGATATGTCACTGGAGTCTGTGTAACCATAGTGTTCTAGGTGAGTGGATGATACCCAAGATCGTTTTGAAATTTCCAAATTTTAAATGTACAATTTATAGTTCTCTTTTTTAGTTGAATTTTAAGATTTGGACACACGGATACATAGTCACTATTTTATAGTATAAAACTGGCTGCTGCTTTGAAGTCCTACCATTCTTTTGTTCTTCTATTACCATTGATTCTATCACGTTGTGTCTTATTGGATTTTAATATATGTGATAGTGTAAACAAATTTTATGGAAAATGAGATATAGTAGCCATCATTCATTTTCTCTTATTTGGTTTAGAATGCCCTGTAATTCTTTCATTCTCTTGAATGGTTTTATACTATTTTGTTGTGCTTGATATTATTGTATGTGAATCCATGCTCAATATTACAAAGAAAGAGACATTATGGTAGCTACTGTTAATTGTCTTGTGAATTGCGGTGTTGCTTATATTGTTCTGTTCTGATCTGCTTTGTTCCGTCCTCTTTTGTTTTATTCTCTTAAATAAAAAACTGGCTGCTTACAGAAATCATCTATACTTGCCATGGCTTTTTTTTTTTGTCAGTTGTGAAAATGAAACTTAAATTCATTTTCTACTCGTTCAATAATATTGACAGTGTATCTGCTTGTGATTGTAACTGAATACTTGTTTAGCCTTTATTATGAAATAAGGAAGGACCCTGCTGTGCCCTTGAGCTAGCATTTTGTCCTCATCATTGTTACATGTTCCCAGGAAGAATGGAAGAGAGGGTGGAACAATAAAACACTGCCATCTGCAGTGAGCCTTCTGTGCCATTAAAGGGAATCCTAGCATGATCTGCTGGCTCACCAGCATTCCAACACAAAGCAGTAAGATCTAAGGTTGGCCTGTCTATTTCTTCTATCGACCAAGGCTCATCCTAGCTTTATCTACCTTCCCCTTTATTATTCTGAGCTCTCTAATTGCCTGAGCTATTACTTTCTACAAATAGTTCCATGCACTGTATTCAGCATTAATTCAGAGTAACTATGTGGAGATGTCTTCTATTCCTCCTTCTAACAGATTAACAGCTAATAAACACCAGGCAACACCGTTGCCTCTGAGCCCCTTCTTAAAATACAGAGTTTGGTTTGCCAACATTGGTGTATTTAAAGCCTCCAAGATTCCAGGAAAGACTTTAGAAAGTTAACTGTACGAGTGAGGCCTCATCACAGAGGAAGTTTTCCAACACAGAGACAATCACTGTATCAACTCATCTGAGAGGAACCTCGGGGGATCCTGTGGCTATTTATAAGAAAAGCATATTTGTTTTTACTTAAAGTATTTTACTTTATTTCTGAATATAAGACTGAAGAGAATGTATTACCTAGGGAGAAGGACAGACAGCATGCATTTCATCTTAAAAGACAAAGAAAGTCTGTTCCGGGAAGAGACACCCTGCCACCTTCCAGTGACTACATGCCATCTACTTTTTCTCCATTTGCTTTCTCCTACCTTCTGTATAGTCCCTACATTTCCTTTCCCTCCACCTAGATAGAAATGAAACAATGTTTTTAAAGAAAAGTAAAAAACAAAACAAAACCCTAGAAGCTTTGTTCAAGCTTTAAACAAAGTCCAAATCAATATTTTGTTTTGAGTTTTGGAGTATCAAGGAGATTATGTCTGAGTTAACCTGGATAATTATCTGAAAATGATATATTTGAGTCCCTAATGAAGACGATAGAGACAATTAAAGGAACAGTAAAGCACATAATGAATACCTCGTCCAATGCATGGGCTATCTAATATCAATGAACCAGAAAGCAGGAAGGAATGTATTTGTGAAAAATTTAATAGCTCCTGAAATCTAACAGTTTATATTCTTATAGACCAGCTAGATTATTGGGTTATAAAAATACAGGTAAATATTTGGAGAAATGTGTTGGTCTTTTTTGCCTCAGGTTGGTCCATGCCTTCTTTGTCTTCAGGTAGTTGTTTCTTTTTGCAATAGAAACTCAAGTGTATTTAATTGTTTGCTTTGTCATTTCTGCTGCCCAGTCTTCTGTGTTGACCTGTGTAGCGCTGACTTTGGGATGGACGGGCTGCATCCATAGTAATGTGGTAATGAGGATGGCCTCGCTGTGTAGTAAAGAAGCAGTCAATGCTGTGCCCTGCTCAATTCTACTCACACTATCAGCGGCCTTGATCTTTAACACTTTATGTGTTCTCTTCATGCATATCAAATCTCCTTTAAAGAAAGATTAGAGTGATTTTTAAATCACAGTTATAGATTTGTTTGCAAATAATTTGAATGAGTTTAATTTTTTCTTTCTACAATGTAGCGTCATTATACCTTGTGCTTTTCCAGACTAACTTACCCTGATGCTGTTCTCTTGGTATCTATCTTATGCCACTTGTCAGACTAACCACTTCTGGATCTTGAAAAAGCCAATGCATTTCTTGGGAGTGTGTACAACTTTATTTTCTGGCATTTCTCTTCCCAGAACTGGACTTGAAGCCATCATGGAGACTTACGCATTTTGGAGACCTCCTGTACGCACACTCACCTTTGAGGATTTTACTACTATGCAAAAACAGCAAGGTAAAGTCCTTGGGCAAGGCCTCTGCTTAGTGTTAGGGCCAGGGAAAGTAGGTGAGGCTGAGCTGAGTATAGAACATGCCAAGATATGGGTGACACAAATTCTCCTGGAACAAAGAGAACTCAATGCCTCCGTAAATAACCAAAGCATCACTGCTTGTGCAAACAAGCTAGTTCTGGAGACGGCATCTCATCTAGCATTCCAAATTCTTTCTTCTTGAAAGCATGGTTATATATTTATGCCTATGAGAGTGATGAAATTATTGTGACCATTACTAAGCATTCACATGGGCCTTAGTAGTAGAAGAGATTGTCACAATAACTTTGCTTATTCTTCATGGCAGCCTCATCAGTTTTCCTATTCTATTTCAATGGACAAAAAGAAACTTAGCTCTGTACAGTGGGAATAAATTATATGAGGTCTCCCCATGGGTGGAGGGGCAGCTACAAACCATTGAAACCTATAATTTGTGTTCTCTCTTGTTTTGCTTGTGTGGGTTAATACCCCTCTCAGATTAGCGGGGTGAATGACATTGTCCCACAGCTCTGTGATTTTTCATTCAGTTTCTGATCTCTCTTCCTTATAGTTCAGGTTGAGAGAGAGAGAGAGAGAGAGAGAGAGAGAGAGGGTTTATGGGCTGATCTCAATTCCTTTCCTCAGTACAGTCCTGTTACTAGGTCCATCCACCTTGGTACCTGAGTGAAAGCTTTCCAAAGTGTCATACAGTTTATGAATCTTCTCCAGTCTCCTGCTGCCAAATGTGACACTGATCAAAATGTGTAGACCAAACTCATTCATAACATGGGGAAGATAGAAAAGATTGCCAGAGATATTGCCAGTTTCTGATAGCAGACACTGATGATGATTATATTGATTGCTGTGTCTCCAAGAGGTACCATAGAACCTGGCACCTAAGAAGTAGCTAATGGCCACAATCAAATTCCCTGGTGGTCCTACAGCCTAGGTAGGCAAGACACCTGTCAGCCCCCTTCTTGGAGCACAGACACCTGATGTGTAAGTGGATGTAGATACAGAGTGACAAATGAGCATGTCAGCCTGAACTCGACAACATGTGAGACCACTGGGCGGCACAGGCCCAGGGAACCTGCATGGGTTACTTGGGTGTTGGAAGATCGAGGTTTATGATACTTCTGAAAATTTATCATTGTGAAGGTATATTGATATTTTGAAAGTATTTGCTTTAGGAGAAACTAAAATTTCAAAGCATAATATTATGAGTATTTCAGTGACTCCTTTTATATTGAAGGAGGGAAGCTTGAATCACTGGATTCATGTGCTAGTGAAATGAGGCTAGAAATAAATATTCTGTTAAATAGTTTAATTAGAATATGAATGTATTTAAACTATATACTAAACTTGCTCCAGATCTGCACTAGTAAAATATATGTAACTACCTGGGCCAGTGGCACAGGCTTTGCTGTAAGCACTTGTCTAATACTAGCTCAAAGACAGTTTTGTGCTGTTACTGGTAAAGGCCAGACCAACCTTTCTACTTAGGTGAGGGTATTTTTCTTGTGCTTGCTGTTTTCTTCATTTCTTTTTCATTACAGCTCTTCTGTTCATAAAATTTCAAGGAATGTAAAGTTGAATCTACCATAGTTTTGCAAAACTCAAATTCTGTTATTTAAAAAAAAAGCATCAAGAAAATGCATTATTCATATCAAACCGGATCCCTACTCCTGCAATGTGAAACTAGGGAGAAAGTCTGGGCAAAGGAAGTAATGGGGGCTATAAATGATCAAAGTATGTTATGTACATGTATAAATCTATCAAAAGGAAGCCCATTAACCTGGATAACCAAGAAAAAAAGAATAAAAGAACAGCAAAAATAAAAAAAATTCCAAAAGTATTAAATGATATAACAAACAATTATTTTCTTTTATGAAGAAGAATGTGTGAGACTCACTGTCTTCTGCCTTTGACAGAGAAAAGAAACTGAGGCACACATCCCTCAAATAACAAGCCCGGAGTTATGTGGTAGTAGAACAGAGTTGAGAATGCTAATGCAGATCTCCCATTTAGCAGGGCATTTTCCTTCCTACCAGATAGTATCTGTCTTCATTCTTACTCACGAAAGCTTTGAATTCCTTTCCCATGATTAATTTAGTTTGCTCTCTAATTGAAATTTTATCATTCAACATCTTGAACATTAACACTTGATAGGTCTATAATCCATTTTAAAAGGTGAAGTCAATAGTACAGTTTTCCTTTGAGGTGGCTTCATTTGGAATCAGTGGAGACATTTATGTGTTTGGAGATTCTGGAGATAGAGCCTCTCTTTCAGGGATGTCAAATGCTGTTAGTAACAAGGAAGAAATGAATAACCAAATAAATTATGCTTGGGGAAGGTGACTGAGGCAATCTAATCACATGGAGAAAAAGAAACAAGAGCCCAATTCTATTATAGCTAAGTGCAGTTTTACCGTGTTGTTGTTTTGATGGGATATTCTTGAATAAAATATGCACTTCGGTTTCCTCCTATGTAAGACAGAGCTACTTGTATGACCCAAACTGAGAGCACATCTGAGAACAGTGGCTTCAAGTGTTTTGACAGGAATGGTTGAAAAGAATGGTGCTGGGGATCTCAGAGCTGGCACTTTGTGGGAACAAGTAGATCTGCCACTTGTGAAGCTCTCCCTTTTGGTCAGTTGCCAGCAGACATCACCACAGATCTTAAAACCACTGGGTATTTTAGTGTGTGCTAGGCAATTAAAGTATTAGAGTTATGGGATCTGTTGGTGATTGGGTCTCCATCAGTTTGACTTTTGTTAACTAGAAATGGGACAGTGAATGATGACAATGGGTCAGTGATGCTGGGCAAGTTATACTAGTAAAATATAAAGAAAGAGCAATTGACCAGATATCAACTTTTGAACTGTGAAGTCATTATAATGACTCAAAAATAGCCACTTTACACACTGAGATGAAGAATAGTGCCCATCTGTTCAGCCTAGAACTGAATAGTCACGTAGCATATTTTTATAGAATTTCCTTTTTGATATAGAAACACACTGATTTCAGTTACGCAAATGGCTTACACTGTAAGAATGAGGAACTCCTGGTGGAGTATGGAAAGCATTTCAATTCAGTCCATTAAAATCTGTATATTTTGAGCACTGATAATCCTAAAATCTAAAATTGGCGCAGCTCCAAGATTTGAAGCTTTTTGAGCGCTGATGGGATACTACAAGAGGAAAATTCCACAGAATGAGACTTTGCTTTATGCACAAAATTATTAAAAACACTTTATAACATTACCATTAGTATATGTATATGGTCTAAACATGAAACAATCAGTGAATTTCAGGTTTATGCTTATATCTTATCCCTAACATATCTCACCATGTATGTGCAAATATTCTAAAATATAAAAAATCCTCAGAATCCAAAAAAACTTTTGGTATCAAGAATTTTAAATAAGGGTTATTCAATTGGTAATTGACTTTGTATTCAATTGGTAATTGTATTTGTCCCCAAGTCTTTCATATTCAGTGTGTCTGAAGCTGAGTCTATGGTCAATCTCTTCTCGGGGAAGGACCCCACCATTCACTCATCATCTTGAATCTCTCCTGGCCCTTACCCTCCATTCTACCACCATCAGTTTCTTGAATCTGTTCACATTCTAATCTACCTCACCATGGTTTTACTCTGAACTTTCATCACCTCTCACCTGGATGACCATAATGTCCTCCATAACGTCTACTTTTCCTCCAAATCACTCTGCACATAGTAGTCAGAAACATTTTTTCAAAACATACATCATGGCAACCTTCTACCTCACTTGGTTTAAAACTCTTCAGTAGTCACAATCTACTTTCACTTATGAAAAAGATGTTTTAATTTTTTTTTAAAAACATAGTCTCTTTGACCCTGTGTGTTCTGGCTGTTGTTGCTTGTCTCTAAATAAAAGATAGTGATAGTTAGATAAGTTTACACCTTACATAAGTTTATGAAGCACTTTAAAATGTACCTAGGATGTACTAAACACTCAGTGAATGTGTCCTAAGATTATTCTTTATCGTTATATTTATTACCACTCTAGCTATAGCTCATATCACTTTCCCTCTTTCTCTTTGCTGTTCTAGCTTCATTGATCTTACTTTTGCAGTTTTCCATCAGGATTTTTCCTGCCCCATGTTGTTCTCTTTTGGAAGACTCCTTTGCCACCTTGCCTTCTTAGTTATTACTATTTACTTCTAAGATCTCAACTCATATAGAACTTCTTTGAGGAAATTATCTTTGCTGTCTACAGTAAGCTATACACTCTTAGTGTGTACTCTTGTTTATTTAGATCATTCTTTCATTAATATCTTCCATTTATATTTTCTTATCATTTTCCCCTTGTGCTTAAATACCTCAGTCCAGACTGTTATCTGTTCATATTTGGTCACTGATTGAATAAATGAACTCTGCTAGGAACTGTATCGAGGGATTAGTATCACTGTGTTTGTCAAGAATTCACCATATTCAGCCTAAATTTGAAAAGAAAAGAATTTAGGAAAATAAAAGAACAAAATGTCTGATACCAGGAAGAAAAATATTTTGCTAAAAATACTGAAAAAAGTACCTCAAAAATCTTAAGTAGAAATTATAAAATTTCATACAAGATGGGAACAATTATTTATGGCTTCAAGTATACATATAACTGCATATGATATGGAGTGTAAGTAAAGCAGCCTTGAAATTTTAAATTATTTTTTTACCCATCTAGTCAACTTGTATTAATATTTCTTATGCTGTCATAGACAATATTAAACCTTTCTAAACAGACTTAATGACAGGATTAGATAATTAGGGGGAGGAAGAATGGTGAAAGGTTGGCCAATGGGTCTATCACACAGTAAGGTGACTATAGATAATGATAATGTATTGTGTATTCTAAAAAGCTAACAGGTAAGTGAAATAAATTGGACACATGTGTAAATATCACATTATCTCTCTGGTTTGAGAAACTGGAAATGTAAGAACAAAAATGTGCAATAGATATTATAAAATAGGGAGATACTGTTGAAAAAGAACTAGGGAGGAGGCAGAGGGAAAGGGAGGAAGGGAAAGAAAAAAATGACAAAAGAAGGAAAAAATGAAAACCAAGCTTTGTGAATGGGGAGAGGAAGTGGGTTTGAAAGGAGGGGATGGGAATGGGAAAAAAGAGGAATCAAGATATGCCTTGTACAGATAAAAATTCCCTATAATAAATATGGTGATCACGTATATCTACATTGTATTAATAAATTTAAATAAGCTAAAAAAATTTAATTTCAAAGAAAGAATTTGAGAGCTGAGTGTGATGGTGCCCACGTGTAATCTCAGCCCTAGGCAGGAGGACTGGTATGAGTTTGAGGCCAGCCTGGTCTGCATAGTGAGTTCAAGACATCCTGAATTCATAGCAAGACCCTGTCTGAAAAAAAAAAAAGAAAAGATTTTTGACTGTTTTCATCATAAAGAAATTATAAGTGTGGAACCAAATGTATTTACTCTGATTTAAACATTGTGAAGATTTTTATTTAAAATATTAGGCAATGTATACAAGTATTAAAATATCATATAATATCCCATAAATATATTTTATGTTATTGTTTTTCAGTTAAAATAAATTTAAATTAAAAAGTTCACGATGGTAAGAAAACAGTAGGTCAACTAAAATGTATAACTTGTTTGAGGAAAATAAACTCTATAGGAGAAGATGCGTATTATAACTAAGGAAATATATAAAGGTCACTTACTTCTGGGCTCTCTAATAAGATCATATTGTTATTTATGTTTATTTCTGCCTTTATTTGTACATTCTTTTTTATGTCTTGCCCATTTCCCATTTCATAAAACCATCAGAGACTAGCCAATTTGTTGTTCTTAGGTACTTCTGTTTTTATCTTATCCTTTATTGGTTCATACTTGATTTTCAGAATCACCTTCCTGTCATGTAGATTCTTCTATTGATGTATTTGTGCATATCTTTCCTCTAAACTTTTAGAAATCTTTGAAAAAACCTAATAGTTGTTATTATATTATCTAAGTTTTATACTTTGTTATGAGTACCTGTATGAAATTTACCTTTTTAAAAGTTTCCATCATTTTTACACCATTTTTTAGCTTTTCATTTATCAGAATGAGGTCAGAGTAGCAGCTCCTCTTATTACCTTAACAATTTAAGAAATTATGTTTTCAAAAGTAGAGTAGATATTTTATCACATCTTCTTTTAGAACTCGATTTCTGTGAAGCATCTGAATAGCAGAAATCTCTTGCTACTACTTGTGGAGAATTTTTCATATTTTAGAAAGTCAAAATTCATGGCTTCCATCTGAAAAACTAGACCATAGATTATTCCTATCACTCTTGTTTTCCTTTCTCTCTCTTCCAGTTTTATCATAATATTCGCAGATTCACAGAGAACTAACACCTGGGATTAGAGAAACATATCCATTAGAACTCTTAGAGTTGTGAGTAGGTGAAAACCCAAATGGCATAACAAAAAAGAAACTCATTGGCTTACAAACTGAAAGGATTCAAGTTGTTGGTTTTAGACAAATCCCAGTCCAGGAGCCCAAACAATTTCACCCAGACCAAGTCTTGACCATTTCTTAACTCTTCCACCTTCTCCATGTTGACTTCATTCCTAGGCTTCTGTTTGGTAGTTGCAAGCATCTTTGGCCCTACATCTTTTTAGGTCGTGCTCTAATGGAAATGGGCATATGTCTGTCTTCTGAGATTCTAGGAAAACCTCCCTGAGTCTCATTGGCTCTAAATGAATTACCCCTGAAACAGTTATAGTGGTGGCAGGAAAAGTATTGTTTTGACAGTCTAAGCCAGGTGTGTACCTTTCTTAGAGGTAAGAATGAAGGGGTGAAAGTGGAAGAGGGTCTTTATCAGTGGGAAATCTTGGTGCTGTTTTTAGGAGAGAGGTATGTTATTTTAAGTAACAAATGTACACTGCAGAAAGGAAGGCAATAGAACAAGTAGTAGAGAAAATAGGTAATGAAAAATAAATAAATGGTTCTATCCACCTAGAAGACATGGTAGGTGTAAAATAGGACCATCTGAGAAGCAGAGACACTTAGACACAGGACCAATGTGAAAAATGAGAATTGAGCAATATAGTAAAATTTATTTTAAAGAGGAGGCATTTGAATCTATGAGTACTTTTATATTTTTTGGAAAGGAATGTATTGAGTCTTTCTAAGATTGAAAACACAGTTCCCATTAGTGTTATAAATGTTCACATTCATATGGTGAGAAGGTGATGCCCTTAGTTGGGTGCTCATTAAAGTTTATGATCTCTGATAGTCTCTGGGTTTATTCCCTGGGATCAGCTCATGGGATGCTGATATTTTCCCTCTTTCCCTCTTACCCATTTGAAAGCATCAGGATACATAGTGAATTACACACCTCAGGAACAGATGCCATTGAGTTATGTGAGAGAAGAGTCTGGTTTGAGGAACAAAATAATTACATGGAAATTTATTCTTTACTAGCCCAGATGGAGTTTTATCTTACTGGTTTTTAATGTTTTTTTTGAGGGGGGGATCACAACAAAATAAATCCAAAAGGAAACTGCATGGGAAAGCTCCCATATTACAATCTGGAAGTGATCTGTTTAAAGCTGCAGAAGTCAGCAGGTTTGGTATTCAGAATTTTCACGGTCACATTTAACTTGTCTTCATGGTACCCAAGTACATTCTAGGTTATTGTCCTTGTATGGGATCACTGCTAAACATGTATTATTTTAGGTTGTCTGGGACATTAGCTTTGAATATTTCAGCAAGTTAATGTTGGATCTGAATTTTAATATGTGACTACTCGTTTTGGTCTGTGACTCAATAGGATTCAGGAAGCAGTGGCTTAGGAACACTTGAGAATATTAAGCATTATATTTCAATCACCTCTGTAAAAAGTAGGTTAAGACCTAAGAAGACAGTAGGAAAGACACCAAAAAAAAATCTGCTAAATTTGTGGGATATTTTTTCTGTGTACTCTGCTTTGTTTGAGCTGAGAAGAGACAGAACTGTGGTGAGAAGAGACAGAACTGTGGGACAGTCCATTTTAATTCTGGCTGGAGAAAGGACAGATGATTTAGAGAGGAGACAGGACTGGCATAGCTTTTAATATGGCTCAGGTAGACGCACAGCCACCACTGAATCCAGTGTTCCAGTATTACAGCGTGTGAACTCCTTTAACCTGGGTATAGCGATGAGGCATCTAGCCCTTGTGACATCACGCTCGCCAATGGGAGGAGACGTCAACATACTGAGCTGCACAGATAGCGACCTCAGCTTTAGTGCTGCCTCAGTGGAAATCAAGATTCCTTTCTCCTTTCTTTACTCCTCTCATAGAGGGAATATTTAATGCTTATGTGCTACATGCTGTTATGAGTGTTTTGTAATGTATATTATTTCTTTTATTTCTTACAGCACTCCTAGGAGGTAGACATTTATAATTTCATTTGTATGATTATTGAGCCTGAAGGTGGGGAGGCTGACTTGCAAAGCTTCCACAGACAGGGTGATAGTTGGGATGGGAATTGGGCTTGTTTGCCTCTATAGCCCATGTGTGTCTAATAAATAATTTGTTAGCAAGCTCTTAGAGCATTCAGGATCTATCACATACACAGAAGATGAAGATGAAGGGCAGAGAAGGTTATATGGAAGAGGGAAGGAAGCTTCCTTGTGAGGTAGCTCTAGCCCTTTCTGTATCGGGACAGCCTGGCCCCTGCTCTCTCCTAGCTTTTCTCTTATGAGTGTTCTCTACTCAGCCAAGTGTTGAAATGTGCCGAGAGGGAGGGCTGCTTCCTTAAGCTTATTTAGCACTTGGCTGGCACTCCCAATCTTGTTTAACAGTTGACAAGCTATTAGATCATAAAAGAATAAAGGCTTCTTAGTACCTCAGTTTGCTTCTCTGCAAAATGAATACCATTGACTTCTCTCTGTATGTGAGCTTTGAAAAAATAGCTGTTATCTGTACTGAGAACTGCAAGTACATAAGAGTGTTTCTTCAAAGTGAATGGAAGCAATGTGACCTTCTCTTGGACAGCATTACTCCCCCCTTCAAACACTAGTTCATATGGAGGCTTCCACCCCCTGGAGCTCAGCAGGCCACCAAGTCTCATTTCCAGTGAATGTCATTTAAAAGCCAAAGCAAGCTGACTACAAACATTTTAACATATGCCTCTCATCTGCACAGCAGAAATCCCTGTAACTTGTTAATAGTCCCCTCCCCCCTTTTTTTGTAGTGAAACCAACTGAGGCCTTAAATCAGTACCATTTGTTCCATTCTGGCCATCTGAGAAAACCATTTAGAACTGTAGAAAGTCATCTGCTCTGTCTCGCACTTCCTGTGATAGGCCTGGGGCTGGTGCTCGAAGGAGCATGCCTATAATGGGATAGTACAGCGTGCTGAACAGGTGGTTTCCTCAGGGGCCACCTAAACACCAGATCAGGCAGAGCAGGACAGGCTCTCAAAGAGAAGAGACCAGATACATATCTTGTAAAACACAACTCTCTTTACAGCTGGAGTCAAGTTTCTCCATTTGTACCCTAGCACTTATTTCAGTGAAGTTCATGGCATTTAGAGTGGAAAAGGAGGAAAATGTGTATGATGTTTCAAAGAGGAGAAAAGGTACCCCTGAGTTTTGTGTGAAGCACAGTGGGATAGCCCATTTTGCTGTTTAAAAACAGGTAGCGTGAGATGGTCTTCCTTATCTTTCTAGAACCTTCCTCTTCTAGAAGTCCTTCATTGTATTAGAATGATTCCTTGGAAAGTACTTGGAGTGAGCATTCATGTTTAACACTGTTTTAACTCTCAAATACAGCTACAATAGTGAAAAGAATAGAAATGGAAGCCTGGTAGTTTAAGCCCTTCATTCCACAGCTGCAGAGAATTAAGAGGTAGCCTGGGCTGCTATGGTCAGAGGTGGACAGAGACCCATGGACTTGGAACCTGGCTTGGCCTCTTCCACACCATGGCTAACTGCTGGTAGTATTTATAGTGTTGGCCTTATCTTTGATTGTGGAAGAAAAACAATTTTACCTCCCCTACAGGAACTTAAATTGTGAGCTAGACACAAAGAAGGAGAATTTCCTGAGATGACTAAAATCAGCAATTGATTGTATTGATTGTAAATTCAGCGATATCTCAAATATTCATTTACCCAAGGAAGAAGTGGTATTAGTTGAACCTTATAAAACTATAACTGAAAAGAAAGCCAGATTTGTCCATCTAAAGCCAATGCTGCTCCCTGTGCCTATGGGTATAGGCTGAGACTTTTTTCACCCTGTTAAAAACTAACTTTGAGTTTTTTTTGAGGCATCTGTCACTTAGTCCACATAGCTGGGACCCCTTCTTTTTTTTCCTATAACATTGTGATTGTTTCTTTGGTACCCCAATGACTCTAAATCTTGTTTGTTGGGATGTTTTCCTCATTGATAAAAATCTTGTTCCTATTCCTTTCCATTTAAAATATCCTTTTCCCTTTTATATATGTGGTTAGATTATTAGAGTCCCAAAACTATTGTGGGTGAGCTAAAGGTTACCATACCCTTGGAGCATTACAGCTTTCATGCATTCTGGGAAAATACCATAATGGTATGAGTGAGAGAATTTGAATCTTTAAGGGAGATTGAAAATGCAAGAAAAAGTAGCAACTCATTCTGGAATTGAGCGAAGAGCTCAGCAGCCCCCTCACTCATCAGTCCTTAACTTCTACTGAGAAGTGGATGCTGCCCTGCTGCTTCCTTGCCGTAGGAAGAAAGGTTTGTGCCGATCATTGTTCGGCTTTGTTAAGCTGAGAACACATTTGAAATAGGTTGGATTGAACTGTACCTTCTCTGTTAGGGCATCAATCAATCATCCAGCCGCTAGGTCCTCATTTTCTAAGATCAACTCTTTCAAATACAGATTCAGAGACTTTCAGGGAGAGATTCTGTACATCTTCCAAATCACAGCATGGCGTCTGGACCTGTGAAATCACTAGAAATACAAATTTGTATGGACTTTCCTAAACCTAGATTCAGACACTGGGAACAGAGTCAGCCATCTGCATTTTAACAAGCCCAGCATCTGATTTTCATGAACATTTACATTTCAAAATTATAACTATGGGCATGATGAAGTGAGAAATTTGCTATCAGAACTCTCAGTCCTGGCAGAATATTGGCATCTGTTGTGGAACTTTTTTAATATAGAAATCCCATACTCAGAAATTCTCTTTAGTCAGTTGGAGGTAGAATCCTAGAAAGTCAGCATTTTTCAATGTCAAGTTGTCTCCTTATGAGTACCACTGATGCAACTCAGTTTCTTGTCTCTAAATGAAGAAACTGAAACCTATACAGGGCAACTGAGGTGTCTAGGGTCATACGGGTGGTTAGTGTGGCAGAACTGTGAATAGAATTCTTCGTCTTCTGACTTTCAGATCAGTTTATGGATAATTTGACCTTTTGTCCACATAGATGTGTAATATCCAGAGAATCCTATTATAGCTTTTGTTCTAGTCTCTGAAACTGAGTGGAAAAAGTCAGCAGAACCTCTGGATCACAATTCCTTTTCTGGTTAGCCTTGCTTTATTCTAACCTAGTTATAACTGGGCTTATAATGTGTTTATATTACAGAACTTTAATCTCATACCCCAGATCTCACCACCTGGGCCCCTCTGCCTTATTTTACCATGTGTCAGTCCTGTCTTGACACCCTGGCCTAGTACTACCTCTCCTTTGAGATAATATTCCTACTTTTATGTAAGACATCTTGGGCTAAAAGATTAAAGATGGAAAAGTAAGAAACAATCACTGGTTAAAATGCATAGGTAATGCATTTCCATTGAGGATAGAAAAAGTTAAGCTGGTTGGTCTTAAAGCTGATAATTAGAGATATTATTAAAAAGTGAACTTATTTGGTTTTTTACCCTAGGGAGACAATACGATATTTACAAATGTGAGCTTAATTTATTTCACTGAAATGAATATGGTATACACACACACATGACAGATAGCTATACTAATCTCTGTTCATCCAAAAGAACATTTTTTGCTTTCATTGTTTGATCATTTTCTCTTGCCTAAATCTTGTAACCTGAACAACTACTTCTAAGATAACAATATGCAATATATTAACTAGTGTTAATTTCCTACTATTTTTTTGAAATTCTGTATCATTGCTATCCTTTTTTCTGTTTTGCTTTTTAAAAATAATAAACGTGAATTTGTTTCTGCTTTTATGTTTATATTTTTGATCCATTTTGATTTTGGTGTAGTGTATGGTAAGAGACATGGGTCTAGTTTTAGTTTTCAGCATGTGAAAACCAGTTTTGCCAACATCATTTATGAAACAGGCCTTCTTCCAGTGAATATGTTCAGCTCCTTTGTCAAAGATAAGGTAACTGAGTGTGTTTGGAGTTGTCTCTGTATCTTCTGTTTCATTGATCTGCAGGTTTGTGATGCCCTCTGCCTTGCCTTTTTTGGCCTAGGATCGTTTTTGCTATTCTGGGCCTCTTTTGGTTACAAATGAATTTTAGGATTGTTTTCCGTAGTTCTGTAAGGTTTGCTAATGGTATTTTGATCAAGATTACATTAAATCTGTGTAACAATTTTGGCAGCATGGACATTTTCACTATATTGGTTCTTCCTCCACAAAAGCAAGGAATATATTTCCATTTTCTGATATTTTCTTTGCTCTCCTTTTTCAAAGTACTGTAGTTTTCAATATATAGATATTTTGCTTCCTTTGTTAGATTGATTCTTAAATATTCATTTTTTGGATGCTATTTTGAAAGGTGTTGTTTCCTTAATTCTTTCTCAGTGTGTTTGTTGGTGATGTATAGGAATGCTATTGATTTTTGAGTGATGACTTTCTTTTCAGCTATGCTACTGTTATAAGGCATGCAAATTAAAATAACACTGAGATTCTGCCTCACTCCAGAAAGAATGGCTATTATCAAGAAACCAACTAATACCAAAGCTCCTCAAGCTTTGAGAAAAAAGCAGCCCTTCTACACTGTTTGTGGAAGGGTAAACTGGTAGAACTACTGTGGAAATAAATGTGGAGATTCCTCAAAAAAACCTTGATTAAAGGGTCCAATTCACCCAGCTATTCCCCTGGACATCTTCCTGTTTTTAATTCCTAGAAGAATTAAAAACATCACACCACAATGATATATATTCACTCATGTTTATAGCAGCACAGTTTGTAAGAGCTAAATCTTAAAAACAACCCAAATGCCCATTAACCAAGGAATAGGTAAAAAAGAAATAGGCTTTTTTTTTTTTTACACAGTGGGATACTACTCAGTTATAAAGAAGGATAAACTTGAGGCATTTCTAGGTAAATGAATGCACCATACTCTTAAGTGAAATAAATCAGTCACACATGTATAAATATTACAGTGTTTCTCCGATGTGAGAAACTGAAAGTGTAAAGACCAAATTGTATAATGGATATTGTAAAATAGGAAAAAAATTGTTCAAAAGAATAGTGAAATAGGGATGGGGGAGGGAGAAAGGAAGGAAGGGAAAGAAAAAAAACAATAAAAGAGGAATAACATGGAAACAAAGCTTTGTGAATGAGAAGGTAGCTACTGTTGATGTCCTGTTACAGTCTTGTTGTGAAGTCCTGTGTTGCTTGAATTATTCTGTTCTGATTTGCTTTGTTCTATTTTGTTTTGTTTTATTCTCATTAAAATAAAAAAAATTTAAAAATAAAATGCCAAGTGAAAAAAAAGAAGGTGAAGGAGAGTTGAAGGAATGGGAGGGAATTGGGGAAAAACAGAAGTATCAAGATATATCATATACAGGTGCAAATTCCCCATGTGAATATGATCATTATGTATATTTAAATTATACCAATAAACTTAATAGTAAAAAAGTGAATTTGATGGTGAGATAAGAAAAAGTGATTATTGAAAGGCTTATTATAATTAAAAAAAATAAAAGTTACTAAAGTTTTTACAGAAAAAGAGTTTAGTGTTTTTTTCTGTCACCTTTGTCTTCTCTTTGGTAATGTTCATATATGTACATACACAAATCAAATCATTTAGCATAATGTTTTGAGTTAAAAAGAAAGCAATGATTCTGTAAAAATCAATCCTTCCTGACCATTTGAAAGCATCTTCTGTAAGGCTTTCACAGGCCTAGACGAACCCATCTTCCAATACTTAATAGTATTCATGTTTCATTTTTCAGGGGGCAGCACAGGCACTTCTCCAACCACCTCCAGCACTGGGACACCATCTCCTTCAGCTTCTTCTCATCTTTTGTCTCCATCCTGTTCTCCTCCAACTTTCCATTTGGCCCCCAACACTTTCAATGTGGGCTGTCGAGAAAGCCAGCTGTGTAACCTAAACCTCTCTGATTATCCACCATGTGCCCGAAGCAACATGGCTGCCTTGCAGAGCTATCCAGGGCTGAGTGACAGTGGCTACAACAGGCTCCAGAGTGGCCCTGCTTCAGCGGCTCAGCCCTCTGAAACCTTCATGCCTCAGAGGACTCCATCCCTGATCTCAGGAATACCAACTCCTCCCTCGTTGCCCAGCAACAGCAAGATGGAAGCTTATGGTGGCCAGCTGGGGTCCTTCCCCACTTCCCAGTTTCAGTATGTCATGCAGGCAGGCAATGCCGCCTCCAGTTCTTCATCACCACACATGTTTGGGGGCAGCCACATGCAGCAGAGTTCCTACAATGCCTTCTCCCTCCACAACCCCTACAACCTGTATGGATACAATTTCCCCACCTCCCCCAGGTTAGCTGCAAGCCCAGAAAAACTGAGCGCATCTCAAAGCACTTTACTCTGTTCTTCTCCTTCCAATGGGGCCTTTGGTGAGAGGCAGTACCTGCCTACAGGGATGGAGCACAGCATGCACATGATTAGCCCTTCGCCTAATAATCAGCAGGCAACCAACACTTGTGATGGTCGGCAATATGGGGCAGTCCCAGGCTCCTCCTCCCAGATGTCTGTACACATGGTTTAAGGGCAATTCAAACCCCCCAGAGCCTATGGCTGTCAAGACTCAGAGTCTCCATAGGTGAATCCTCCTTTTTGGGAGCCCAGTGCCTTTGGGAAACAGAACTGCATTTTTGTTTGTTTGTTTGTTTGTTTGAGAAGAAAATATATAAACAAGAGACACTTTTCAGCCATGGAAGGATACTTGGAGTGAATCCTCCACAACTCAGTGGCCTGCCTTCTTAAACTTTAGTTTTATAAACCATTGTATATGCCAGAGTGGCCTTTGAAGAGACTGACTAATCATTTTATAACATTAAAGGAGATGCAAGTGTGAAGCAGCCATGAAAGGTCATAAATACACGTGCAGATCTACCAATACACATCTGCACATACACACAATTCTGCACAAACTCGTACATATACAAACATCCTGCACATTGACTCTGAACGGGGTGAACTCTGCGGAGGGAGGCCCAGAACGGTGCTTTCACCAAAAATCTATGTACAACACTAGATGAACTAGGCCAGCGGTAGCCACTAGCTTTTCTCTGCTGCAGCTTATGCTGTTTCTGGAATGAACCATGTACCCTGGAGCCACTCTCTACCAATGAGGTTGGAAAGACAACAGTACTACAACTGGACTTGGCTTCCTGAAAACAATTGCTTTTAAACTTTGACTCACTTCACTCAATGTGCTGTCATTGGTATTCTCAGTGGTGCCTGTGAAAAGAGGGAGTGAGAGAGGCTGAAGGAAACAAGAGAAAGAACAGAGAGCAGAAAAGAGTGGAGAGGAAGACAGAAAGAAGGTGTAAGCAACGAAGAGAGTTTTAATTTACCAAGGAAATGTGTTTTGGTTTATTTTCCCAAACTTGCAGGTTGTAGAAAGAATCATGGAGTTACTGAGAATAAAACCTCTCTGGGACACTGTGCATGGTCAGGGCACTTGTGCAAGGGGTTGGGACAAGGAATGCATCTTGATCTCATAGCTCTATCCACTGTGACCAGAAAAGAGGTGCATCACGTGGGAAATGCCAGCCTCACAACAAGCAGCATGGCAGGGGGAAGGACAGGGAAGTACAAAGATAGAAGAATTTTATACCCCTCATGGTGATACCAAGGACAGAGGCAGCCAATAGAGGGCTGGCCTCGACATGCCAGATCCAGATCCCTGACCTGGGACAGCCTCCTGCTACCCTCTGGGCTGGAGAAAAACTGTCGCGGTCCAGGGAATTGCAGACGGGTCTTCTATACATTTTTACCTGCCCATAGATCTCCATTTATATCAAATAGTTCACTCGTTTTGAAGTTTTGGATTTTTCCTTCATCTTTTCTTTTCCCTTTAAGTCCTTTAATGATAAGAAAACAAGTGAAGCTTGGTGCGAAGTTAAATTTTTTAAATGGTGTGGAAATGCAAATAATACCAAGTAAGATAATGCAGATATTAAGATTTTTGTTTTTGAGGTGTTGTAGATAAGTATATTTATATGCCTAGTGGGGAGTCCAATATTTTGAATATTGAAAAGGGGGCAATAAAAGGGTGTGTAAAATATGTATGAAGTAAAGGTGTATAAAAATTTGCCCTTATGCACGGAATTGTTTCTAAGTGCCAAGCACAGAAAGTCGCTAAATAAAATCTTTGCAATTGTTTTCCGTGTGTTTGTTAATACAGAAAATGAAACAACAGCTTTGTACATCCATGTTCTGCCTTACAATAAGCACAACACTTTCATCCACACTATTCTATGTGATCTTCCATGCAGTATTGAAGAAGTAACCATTGCCATGAAGTAGCCATGAAGTAACCAACACCATGAAGTAAACATTGCCATCCTCATTTTAGTTAGTAATTAAGCTCCAGACAAACTAAATCCATTGTCCAGAATGGTATAAGTGAGCAGAGAGGGAACTAGGACTTGAAGCCAAATCTTCTGATTTTAACAAAATGTTTGCTTTTGTCTGAGCTGCAGAAATGCATGTAATAGCGCTCCTCATCTTTGCTGTGTAGGAGATACTAAACCATGTTTTTTTGCGTGACCAAGTCAATTTCAACAATTCTATTAGATAGGCATTATTGTAATAATCATTTGATAGATCTTGAAGCAAGTTTATAAAATGTTAAATATTTGCTAATGGTTCTCAGATAGTGAGTGATGAAGTTGGTGTTCTGATCTTTGAGTTTGTGGAATCTGTACCGTATCATCCTGCCAGAGCTCCAATGGTCCCTGGAAGCACATGGGCACTCAAGAAAACAGACAAACAAACATATTGTGAGAGATGCAGGCAAGAATGCCTCCGAGGACCGATTTTGCTTCTTATGTTTAATTGAAAGTATATACTGTCCCCCAAATGCATCGCTGTGGAATGGAAGTTGTTTTGAGTTGTCATGTACCAAGTGGCAGTTGGTAGTAAAGTAACAAAGTGCTTAGACTATGCACTTATATTAAAAAGCACTTGGACACCTGATTTCAGTCTCACTATGATCATGTATGGTAGACAGGGCAGAAGTGTTGCTTGTAACTAGGTAAGTAGGATTATAAAGCTAATGATCCCATATGTGTTTGGGAAGAAGCAGAACTGGAACATAAAATCTTCCATTCCAACCCTATCTCAGACCATTTCCTGCTAAACAGACTGCTTGCTCACTGACTTGTCTGAGGGGTTTGGGTTGCTCATTTATTTATTCTAAATAGATTTTGATTTGAGAGTGCAAAACCTTAGTCATTGGTTGTGTAACTTCAAAGAGTAGCATATCAGATAATTACATTAGTCATAAAATTTTTGCTGAAATATAGCTGAAACAACCACCAAGAGGGTGCCTCCAAGGGTTTCAGGCTATCAGAATGATTTGCTTTCAAAAAAGACTCACATCTGGAAACACTGATTTATCCCTTGGCGAGATGGTAGATCAAAAACAACTACTTAGGAAATGTTTGGTTATATCTTTCTGATTTATAAGCAAAACAAACTTTATTCACTGGTTTAGTGCCCTTTGAGATTTTAGGTAAATAATCATAATATGACAAGCTACACAGGACATAGAAATCACTATATTTTATTTTAATATTAATAATAATTTGAATAATCATTTAGAGTATGAAATATCGACTACATCTGTGATTTGGGTTTGTTTGAAGAGTCCATGTAAGTTACATCTGAATTACAGTGTATGTTTCCATTCCATGTATACCTGAAGAAGTAATAAAATTTTGTTTAACATAAACTGGAGAAAGAATTGTCAAGACTATGCTCTTCCAATTCTTTTTTTAATGAGATAGCAGAAATTCATTATGCTAATACAAAGAGCTATATTTTAGAACAGTTCCTCTGTAGATTAAGATGCTCAGCCTTGCTCATTTGTCTTGGGGAAAGGCTGTGTGGTTCATCTATGAGTCCTCTATGCCTGGGAAGGTTCCTAAATTCTTATGGGATTGTAGTATAGTTTACTCTTACTAGTGAATTTGAGGATAGTGCAAATTATTTCATGAACGAATTATTATTCACTCTAATGGAACCTAAATTATCAAAGATTTGTTGTTCCTTATATAGTAGTCTGATAAATCAGTGCTATTTATAGTAGCCAGTAAACAGTTTTTGTTTGTAACACAGGGTAATAGAGCCATGGTTTTTTTTTAAGCAAATGATATAAAAAGTTCTGAAAATTCAGAGAAGTTGCTTAAAGTAAGGAGGAGAGATTGAGGTTCTTTTCATTAAGGAAGTAGAAATTGAGCTGTGATTGATGCTCAGAGTTGTGGGTTTTTTTTTCAAGGTATAAAAACTGATGTGCTTAAGAATGGAATATCAATTCATTGTTACTACTAGTAAAATAAATTTTTGAGGGAAAATTATAGCATTTATATTAAAAATGATCAACTTAGTCAAGCTGGTAACAGAAACCTTGGGGACTGTAGACTAATATCTTCTATAAAATATTTTATTATTAGTGGAAGTGTGAAGGCTGAAATCTAAGAGCAGGGCTGTTTAGCTGATGTCAAAAGGATTTTTTGTAAATTTTAAAGAGAACAAAAAGAACAGAAAAATCAAAAGGCAATCAAGCAAACAAACAAAAAAAAACCCAACAAAAACCGATGGACAGCAACACCACCACCAACAAAAAAAGAGTGTGACACAGGATTTCAAAACAAGATGATAGGAATTTAAGAATGAGTGTTATATTGCATATTGTTAGCTCCAAAATAGTTGCTCAGGTTACCAGACACAGGCATGCAAAATTGATCAAACAATATGATTTCCCTTTGAACAGTTTCTTTCCCTTTCACTATAACTATTGTAACTTTTGGCTGTTATTTTCTTTTGCTTTCTTGCATGAATGAGACAATATGGTGTTTATTCATGCAAGTCTGATTTATTTCACTTATGAATATGGTCTCTAGTTACATCCATTTACCTCTAAAAATCTGTAGTTTATCCTTCTTTATAGCTGAGTGGTACTCCATTGCATAAAAATATCACATCTTTTTTATCCATTCCCCAGCTGATGAGCATTTGGATTGTTCCCAAGATCTGGCTACTGCAAATTGTGCAGCTACAAATGGGTACACATATATCACTGTGGTATGATGTTTTCAGTACTTCTGGGAAAATACCCAGGAGAATAGCTGGGTGGATTGGGACCTCTAATCCTAGTTTATGGAGGAATATCCACACTGATTTCCATAGTAGTTTTACCATTCTTCACTCCCACCAGCAGTGTAAAAGGGTTCCTTTTTCCCTATAATCCTTCCAGCATGTTACGTGTTGATTTCTTCATGTTAGCCATTCTTTCTGAAGTGAGATGATATCTCAGAGTTGTTTTAATTTGCATTTCTTGAATGCCCAATGCTGTTGGAATTTTTTCATATATTTATTTGCCATTTGGGTTTGGTCATCTGAGAATTGTGCTCATCTCAGATGCCCATTGGGTCTTTGGAGGCCTGATTTTTTTCAATTCTTTATATGTTCTAGATATAAATCCTTTGTTGGCAAAAATCTTATCCCAATTCATGGGTTTTCTTTTCACTTTCTTGGTAATTTCTTTGAATGTGCAAAAACTTTTTAATAAGATGAGATCCCATCTGTTGATTATTTGAAGTACTTTCTGTGCAGATTGTTTTTTGTTCATGAATTTCTGCCTCCCCCTATGTCTTTGAAATGTCTTCCTACTTTGTCTTGAAGTAAATTTAGTGTTTCTGTCTTAATGTTTAGATCTTTGATCTATTTTGACTTAGTTGATGGTGATAGACATGGGTCTAGTTTAAGTCATCTGCATGTGCAAAGCCAATTTTTTTAGCACCATTTATTAAAGAGGTCAAAAGTTTCATTCATTGGTTAGTCCTTTCAGGATTTCAGAGGAACTACAATAATGATTTGCAGTCAATAAGAAACCAGCTAGGAAGGTACATTTTCTCAAAATCTTTTTGGTTTTATTTAGTGCCTACTCTGTGTCAAGTGCTGCTCTGAGCACTGAGATCTTAGCAGTAAACAATATTCAAGAAGCTCATGACCTGGTTGAGGCTGATTTTGAATACAGTTGCAAGTAAATGAATACTTTTGGATTGAAATAATTACTTTGAACAAATTAAAAATGAATTGAATGATACAGAATGACTGGACAATGAAGATGAAGAATTATTTAGATTGTTTTCTAGAGCACTGAGCTAAGTGGGTGATATTTGAACTACTACAAATGTAGACCGTACCTTAGAACTTGCTGACTTGAGGTCTTAACTGAGGACAGCTATGTCCTTTCTGGCAAACATGCTCTGCTAGTCTTCCTTCAGTGAAGACCAGTCATTTTTGGACTTATGATGGCTTTGTAGGATTGCTTCTTATTTGCCAAAATATTCCGGGGTCTCCTAGTCCTCAAATCCTAATTAATCTTGTACATGAGCTCAGTAAAGTCATATGCTCATGACTTGCTTAGCAGAGAATGAGAGGCATTTCTTCTATCAGCTTCTGATAAAAGATTATAACCAATGATAAAACAGCCAATTAACAATCAAATTGATAAAAACAATAAGCAAAAAATTAAATATACCTTGGTATTCTATAATATTGTCAGAACTGTTTTGTATACCATGGGTAATTTTTACTTTAAGGGAGATTTCGGCCTGGTTAAGACATCAAGACATATACATAAAAAAGAATGAACAATAAATAAGTAATACTTTAATAAAGTATTAAATTGGTGGTAAAGACCATATATGCTGGAGAATTTCAGGAGGAAACTAATTTTTATTGAGTGTTTATTACATGTTACACATTATGCAAGGCAGTATCCTATAATCCCTGTAGGATTTATATTTCAATTCCTTTTTATAGGTGGGAAAACTGAAACTCACATAAGCTAGCAATGTACACAAATTCACAGAGCTTGTAAATAATGAAGACAGGGCTTCAACTCAGGCCTTCTCTCTACCACAGTTTTCCACAAATGAGATTTATAGGGACTAAAATAAAAAGTGATCAATTCATGCAGAAGGTAGAACTTGAACTGTATTTTGAAGAATTTGTGGAAACTGCATAAAGGGAGGAGAAAGGAGCATATTCCTGTCCGAGGCACTGTAAAGACATGCATCTTTCTATGTATCAATGCACTGTGACAGTGGGGCAGTGATTGAAGATGTTCACTGTGCTGTCACACCTCATCATTTTCTTCCTGCTGCTCCTGGAACCATGACTCTGGATTCTTGTACGCTGTGTGAGATATCCTAGGTATGTAACTGGTAAAACTTCAGGATCTTCTCTTATATCTCACTGAGAACTTCATTTCAGAAAGGACCAGTGGGGACTGGGAGGTGTAGGAGGAGTCAAGCTATATTCCCACAATGTCATTCTCCCCTCCACCAGGAGTAGCTCAGTGGCCCAGGAGTAGCTCAGTGGCCACACTCCCTGAGCTGGGCTCCACACAGATCTCACTTTCTCTGGCCAGGCATGCAGTGCCAAGTGGAACAGTGAAAGGGGGACCTTCCTGGTTAAAACTGAGAAAATATTCATCATGTTTTCCTCTTAGCTCATTTTATTGCCCATAGCACTCATCTTTTATGGGCCAGCCTAATAGCGTTTCCCACTTCGGTTGCTTCCTTCTCACACTTTCAGCTTTTATTAGACTGTATTGCAAGCCCTTCAGAAGCTCAGAAAACCAAAGGAGTTTTGAGACATTGTTGGTATTTTTTACTCAGTGAATCCAGAGTAGAGAAACAGGGTTTGCCAAAGGATCGACAAATCAACTTTGAGCAGGTTCCTATTCTGGAGGAAGGTTTTGCATTTCATGGAAATGATTCTCCCCATTTTACCACTCTGTACATCTTCTCTTACACTGGCTTTAGATGGTAAAGCACATTTTACACTGTCTTTAGATGGTATAACAGATACACCTCCAAAGCTTAGCATATTAATATTCATTTCTCATTTATCTTGTAATCAAACATGAGATTCCTGGCTATGTGGCTTCTCTCCAACCAGTGATTTGCAAAATTGGGCTCATTCCATTTCATTGCTCCACTACCTTTAACACATACCTTAATACCTCTTCATTAGATAGCAGATGAAGAAAGTATTATATATATATGGCATATTTATAAGCCAGACCTGGAGTTAGTTACATGACTTCCTCCCAATGTTAATTGTTTGAATTCTAATGACCATATCTAACTGCAAAGGAAATGGGAAATATTGGCTACCCGAGTGTCTAAGAAAAAGGAAATATATTTGTTAGGCACTAGGGAGTGGATGCCAGCCTCTGAGCCAATCTATCATGAATCAGTCTAATTTGGTTTTGTTATAAACCCAGCAAGAAAGATAAGTCTAATTTCTAAATTCAGATTTTCAGCTGTTCTATAAAATAATCTGGAGCACCAAACTATACAGCATTGGCGTTTGATTCACCTTTATACATCCTTCAATTGTAGTTTCTCCCCATTCTCCTAAAACATTTTGAGAACTTATTACATTCAGGGTGAGGCCTTTCAAGTTCTAAGAACTATGAAACAAGAGCTAGTTATTAAAGTTTATGTAAAGTGCACCTAGGTTGTCTTATTTCTCAAGAACCATTTTATGATATTATTATTACACCCTCATTATGCTTGAGAGAAAACAAAATGTGAATCTTGCCAAAGTTTGCACTCAGGCAGGCTGGTTTAGAGTGTGCAATAGTATTAATATAGAATATTTATTTAGTTAGATAAAATGGTAAAAAAGCTATTTATGTGATGTTATATTCAGTCAAAAGTTTATAAAATGACAGGAATCACTTTTCATCTTATTTTATCCAGAAAGGACATACATATGGCATGCATATGAAAATCATCTCCAGCATGGCATGAGTACCCTCTATTCAGCTTGTAGTATTTCCAGGCCTTCAGATGATGCTTCTTACCCTATGGCAGAAACATGGAAATCTGCTGATGTAATGTTATTTGCAGTCCCCAAAGATCTAGTCTATTTAGGTGGCTTATTCTTGCATGGCTTCTAAACTGAGTTTCTGAAATTAGGCTTTGTCTAATGCTATGGCAGTGGTCCTGCCTTTGACCTCTAGATGATACTCATGGTGTTACTAAGAGAGGAAGTTCACAGTCAGGTACACTGTCAACAAACTAATATCTTAGTTTTTCTCTTAGTATTCTTTTCAGGGTAAAATTATCTGTTTTTTTTCATCCAGAATGTTCCTAGATACATGTAGGTACAATACCACATATTCCATTGCCATAATCTACTGGTCTAAAGAGGGTTTCATGCTTCATCAACAAAACCTTTTCCTAAATGCTGGTTTGCTCTCTTTGCAATGTGGTTTTGCATACATCTCATTAAATCCTTCCAAATCCCATCCTAAAAGGGATTCATTCTCTTGAAACATGGCCGGGGCAGGGATTCCTTCATTGCTGAGAATTAGAGATTCAGGCACCAGAATATGTATCAGGGAAAAGAAAAGGAGATCTAGAGTTGGAAAAACTCAGTTTTGTGCTCAAAATATAAGGATTCAACGTGCTCTAAGACTGACTCAGAGGCATTCTCTGTAATGCAGCTGGACAGAGCTACCCTCAAGTACAAGGTGTTGAGATTAACAAAGATGATCTCAGGAGTTCTCAGTCTGTATCTAAGATAGGAACATGTTTGGACATATGAGATATGGCTGGAAGGTTAAAACACAGATTGAGAGGTCCACATGTTATGCCAAGAAACTTTAATGAACAAAAATGTTCGTTAAAGCCAGCATAGCCTTTTTTGGGAGGCTTTGAGGAAGATGTTCCAGAAGATATAGAGCAATAGACCAAATAACTAACAATCCAGTGGTTGCTAAATTCCTTACCTCTTATGAAAATATGGGGTAAACCAGTCCTCCACACAGTAAATGATAAATAAAGTTAATTTTTGAGTTTTAAGGAAATTAGTTTTTCTGCAGTAACTGGATATATGCCCTTCTATATAAATGTCAACACAAGCCACACTTCAGATTTTGTGACAAAGCAATAAAGACAACTAAGAGAATTTCTGGGACAGAATGAATTCACAGACCTAGAAATGATTTTCATTCTACACCTTCAGCAGTGGCTCATCAGCAAGAACTGAGCATCTATTTTGTACAAGACATAGTGCTAAGTGTTGGTAACATATAGATAAATGAGAACTAGTTCATGCAATTAGGGGATCATAATCTAGAATAGAGACTGACCAGAAAGCGAAACAACTGTTATAGTGATAAAATGCATAATAGAAGTTAATGTGTTGCCACAAGAAGGGGAGTCACAGAGTTATGAAAGACATTAATTATCTTGCCTGGGCTGAAACTTCTATCTTTCCTACATATCTGTAGAGCAATAATACCATATATGACCACACTGTCCCCTCACTGGGAACCTGATGACGTGAATGCGTGTAGACACTTAACCCACAACAGAAAAGCCAAGCACAGAGTGAAAAGGTCACTTGTGGGAAGGTGTGAGATGCTTGGGGAAAGCCAAATTATAGAAGAGCTACCTATGTAGGGGCCAAGTTAAGCAAGATTCAACAGGGGCCCTCTTGCTTCTTCAGGCATTTCATAGGGCTACACTTGAGGGTGCTAGCAGGACCCAAAGATCCAGTGTTATGAGTTATTTAACTTGGCTTCCAGCATGACTAGCTCTTTTGTGACTTGGCCGTTCTTGGGGATGTCACACCTTTATTTTATTGGACTTTACTAAAGAATATTTTTTTAGGTGCATTTTATGTTTTCAGTGACATAATCCTTTCTATTAGCTGAAATAATTAATGAAGAACCAGTAGTAGGAGTATATTCATTTTAGCTCATTATCTCCTGGAAAATGGTACTTTGCAAAAATCTGTACCAGAGGAACAGTTCAGTGGACCACTGTTGCAGGTGCAGCTAGCTTTTGTCTCTCACTGCATTGACCAGTGGGCCCTAATAAGAAGTAGGTAGCATTAAGAAGAAGGTGGGAGTATGTAGAGTTTACTCCATAGATTTAAACAAGCATCTATCTTTTTGTTTTTTCACTTAAATTCTCCCAAATACCAGCCATAAGAAACTCAAAGGACAGGTTTGTAGAATTTTGAATCCTGGGACCTGCCACCTGTTATAAGAGAGCACAGATTTAACAGATTGTCCAAATGCAGAGTGGAGTACTGCTGTGATTAGAAATCAGGAAGTTGGCCTGAGGACAGGATCTAGAAATCTGAACAAGGAGACATGAGCAGAGACTGTAAGCTCTGAGGCAGTGACTCTCCAGGAGTCTGGTTTTCTGTTTTATAGGGCCGGAGATGACAGAATGAAATGCACTATTATTTGATTTCCATTGACTTTGCCTGGAAGCAGAGATTTTTATTAACATATTTGGCTTCTAAAGAAGTGATAGGCTTGGGGATATAGCTCAGCAGGCAAGAGGCCTGGCTGGCAAACACAAGGAGAAAGTTAGATTTGAACACTTGGATGTTTCATCTCTTCCCAAGCATTCTAAATGGTTCTTACCTAGTTCTTCTGGAAATACTTTTCCTCCTTTTATCTCTGACACCCTAAGAAATATAAAAGAAGAGTGAAGACATTTACCTTTGAGCAATTGGTGGCAAAGCTCTTGGATTTAGAGGCAGAACTCAGTTTTATCAGAATTCACCCTCTCACCATGTTAGTTTCCTTCATCTGCAAAATAGAAATGTTTACAGCTTCCTTTACTTATGAAAGGAGAAGGATTTGATTACTTGTGTTTGAAAAGCATTTATATTATACATATACTACCCTCAGGTATTATAGTGGAAGGGTAAGAAGAGTTTTTCTTTCATCCTCCTGATGGCATACATCACAATATTGGGGCTACAATGAGCTAAATTAATGAGTTGAATAGCCCTGATGCGAGTTAGTGTTTTCTTTTCACATTTACTTTTGAGATTTACCCAATTACTGATTGCATATTATAACAAAATAACATATCAAACTATATTTAAAAAATGAAGAACTTCCCTGACATGGTATTATTTTTGGTATGTGTCTTTCCAGATTTTTTTTTCTAAACCTGCTCATACATATGCTCATATATATATTGTCCTAACACACATATCCACATACATTTTATTTTTGCATTATTTTCTTTGTCTTAACCAAAATTGATAATGAAATAAATCTTATTGTACAGGCACCCTTATAAAAATTAAGTTAATTTATTCCATGCCTAGCCACATACAACACTATAGCATGGATCTACCATAATTTTTTTCCAGCATTCTGAAGATAGGAAGAGTTTAAGTAGCTCTTATTTCATTTTTTCCAATATAAATGATGAAATAAAAATTTTAAAATATATTTTATTACTTGTAGATATTAAATTTTAACCAAGTTCAGCTCTAGCTCTTCAACAGAATCAAATCTGTTGGAAAATTATGTTGGATTCCAAGCATAGATTTGACTCTTAGCAACATATCATGACTTCTTCAACTCTCACATAATCCTAAAATGAGCAAGGCTTACTCAACACCTGCCACCAGCACCAGTTTCCCCAAATGGATAATCTTGTGTGCTTCAGCAGACTTGACTGTGAAGACATTGGATGCTGCTTTCAATGGCCACCCGTTCTCCACAGATGCACAGGGCCAGGGCAGGGATCTCTCTGTTTCTAACCATACTTAGACAGTTTTAGCAACAGATAGCCTGACATCTGTTTCATCAAGTTCTTAATCTCAAGACCATTAGTAATTGACACCATAAATAAGATCACCTTTGAGCGGCTGGAATCTTGGGATGGGTCAGGAATTTGACATGCAGATTCTGGGGGATTGGATTAGAGCAGTCTTGTGGTAAGCTAATATCTGTGGCAGGAAAAGTGTGACTCTAGCACATAGCTGAACGTATACGCAGGTTTCCCAGCCTGGAGGTGCTCCATCAGTGAGATAAAATTTCCTGACCTATCTCAGAGATTATTTGTAGTCATGGTTACAGCATGTTGTAGTCACATTCCATTTTATGACTAGGGGAATGGGACTTCAGTCTACAGGCTTTAAGTCAGAGTTTGCAGAAGAATGGTATATTGCTAGTAAAAATGTAACAGGCTAAATTTTTAAAAATAGTTTTTCAAAATTGGGGAATTTTGCATAAAAGTGTTAATTCTGTTATCTCTTGGGAAAAAAACAAGCACTTGATAATTTTGAAGCTACAGCTTCATGGGGATCCTAGTAGGGTTGCCATCCTCAGAATGGTTAGGAGCTCTCCAATTTTACACAGTCTTCACCTGGACTTTTTCACCTGCATTGGAGTTTGTTACTTCTCTTTTGGGTGTGATGCCATTTACAACTCAGAAATTCTGTTGCTACCTATGGACAGTAAGTGGTAACCACACACTTGGTGTGAATTTGGTGGTCACCTTCAGAGTTCTCAACCCCAATTATTTCTTTATTTACCACAGGACAAAGATGCCAAACTATGATTAACTTGATGAAAAGTAACAACCAACCATTAACCTAGAAAACTTTTTATTTATTGACAAATAAACTGTGGCCCAGACAGGTCAAGTAAATTACACAGGTTTACTGAAGTAGTTTGTGTACAGTGAGTATTTGGAAGTCTCTCTAATAGTTGTGTGACGGCTTATTTCATCAGCTCCATCCAAAAATGAACGTGCTTCCAAATAAAGGCATACTTGACGTGTTCATAAATTGGTAGTAAAGCATTTTTACTTTTAATTATTTTCTCAGGATTTCTATCTTGTTTCCTTAAAAATTTTTTATTAGCTTATATTTGAGATACATAATGAATGCATGCTTTGTGGGTTATCAGTTCATATTGTACCTTAATCCTTTTTATCCTTCCTCTCTCAAGATTCTGAGGTCCCCTTCTGATCTCTGCAAAATCTATCTGCGTGTTTCCTACGAGAAGCTAGAAAGATGTAGCTGACTCCTGACCCAGCCTGACTCTTGTTTTGTAACCTTGGTCGACTCTCTTCTCTGTGCTTCAATTTTTGTAGGATTTATTTAGAGTAATGTGTTAAAATGCTGGGTATATAAGAAACCCTTCACATATAGCTAAGTGGATATGCAAGTGTCCTGGCCTGGAGATATGCCACAAATAAGATAAAATTTCCCAACCTATTGCTCAGATTACTTGTAGACTTGGTTACAGTATTTGGTTATTCCAAGTGCTTTCCATGACTAGGGGCACAAGGCTTCAGATTTCATTAAGAACAATTCTTTAGATCCACATGAATTGTACCCCGAAGGAATTTGTAGAAGAATTGCAGAAACATTATTGGTACTGGTTAAGAACTCATGGGTACTGAAATGTCCGAGAACAATTGGAGAAGGGCAAATCACATTGTGAAAGAGTAGATAAGAAGAGAGTTTTGATAATATACACTTGATATCAAATTCAGGGAATACTATGGAATACATTAACAAGAAGATAATTTGAGAATGTTTATAAAAACAGTATCAGAAGTAAAATGATTATTAAAATGGATTATTACAAGGAAATCTCATGTCTTTTTTGTCAAAATTATTTAATTAATTGATTAGGAGAATGATATGGCTCAACTAATCACACTATTAATAAACTGCTTGGTAAAGATTTAAAAATGTTTTGTGGTCAAGGTGGTAAAGCATAAATTCTTCAGGGACAATATAATAAAGGAAAGTACTGAGCAGGAAAGTATCAAAATCTTTTTTTCTAGGGTCTAGAACAAAAAAAAGGAAGCCCATTTTCACCATACTTATTTAACATAGCCTGGAAATCCTTGCCAAAGAAGTTAAATAAAAGAGAGAGAGATAAATGACATTCAAACTGGAAGAGGAAAGTCAAATTGTGCTTGTTTGTAGATGGTAGGATCTTGTGTAGAAAATTTTAAAGACTTCACCAAAAACTGTTGGAACTAATAAAATCAATTATGTTTGGAAATTATAAAATCAATGACAAAATTAGTAGTGTTTTTGTATACTATCAGTGAAATATCTGAAAGAGAAATCAAAAGGAAAGTCCTATTTATAATAGGTAGAAAAATCAAAATATCTAAAAAGAACTTTAATCAAGAAGGTAAAATATCTCTACAGTGAGAACTATAAAACATTGATGGAAGAAACTGAGGAGGATGCAAACAAATGGAATGACAATGTTCATGTATTGGAAGGTTCAATATTGTTAAAATGTTCATATAAGTTCAATATAATCCCTTCAAAATACTAAAGCCATTCTTCAAAGAGTTAGAAAAAAAAAGTCTTGCAATTCATTTGGAACCAAAAAAGACCCAAAATGGTAACAACAACCTGTGAAAAAGAAACAAAACTAGAAACATTATACTACTTTACTTCAAGATAAATGACAAAGCTATAGTAATCAAGACAGTGTGGCATTGCATGAAGCATATACACCAATGGAACAGAGTAGAACTCAAAAATAATCTGACACATTTACAACTGATTTTTGACAAAGTTACCCAGGATGCAAATAAAGGAAAGAATAATCTCGTTAGTAAATGGTATTGGGAAAACACATGTAGGAATGAAACTAGACCCCATCCTTCATCAGTTACAAATATCAATGGATTAAACCTTTAAGGTAAGATTTGAAATTATGAAACAATTAGATGAAACCACAGGAATAATATTTTAGAACATTTTAAAACATTATAGATTTTATTTTATTTTATTCTATTTTAAAGAGAATAAAACAAAAGAGGACAGAACAAATCAGATCAGAACCAAACAATGTAAGCAACACAGAACTTCACAGCAAGATAACCAGATATTAACAGTAGCTACCATAATGTCTCTTTCTTTGAAATAGTTGAGCATAGCTTCACATAAAATAATATCAAACATAACAAAATAGTAAAACCATTCAAGAGAATGAAAGTACCACAGGGCATTCTGAACCAAATAACAGAAATGAACAATAACTACTATAATATCTCATTTTCCATAAAAAATTTGTTTTTACTAGCACATATTAAAATTCAATAAGACACAGCATGATAGAACCAATGGAAATAGAAGAACAAAAGCATGGTAGGACTTCAAAGCAAGATGATACTAAATCAGCAATGGCTGCCATAATGTTTTGTTTTCTTCAAAATAGCTGTTCATACAATCACACATAATAAAACCAAACAAAACAGAATAAAACCATTCCAACTAATTAATGAAAACATTATAGGACTTCAAAGCAATATAATGGGGAACCATTATTACCATAAAATCTTATGTACTGTTACCATTTCTTACACTAGGGAGACTATAAGGTATTTATACATGTGAGTTTCATTTATTTCGCTTATGAATATGGTCTCAAGTTGCATCCATATATTTATAAATATCTCAATGTGATCCTTCTTTGTATCTGAGTAGTACTCCATTGTATAAAAATATCACAACTTTTTAAATCTATTCCTCAGTTGATGGGCACTTAAGTTATTTCCAATATCTGACTATTACAAATTGTGCTACTATAAACATGGGTGCACATATATCACTGTGGTATGATGTTTTCATTTCTCCTGGGAATATGCATAGAAGAGGAATAGCTGGGTCAAATGGGACTTCCAATCCCAGATTTTTGAGGAATCTCCAGACTGACCTCCACAGTGCTTGCACCAGTCGACACTCCCACCAACAGTGCAGAAGAGTTCCTTTTCCCCTACAGCCTTTCCAGAATTTGTTGTAGGTAGTTTTGTTGATCATGGCTATTCTTTCTGGAGTGAGATGGAATCTCAGTTTGTTTTTAATTTGCATTTTTCTAATGACTAATGATGATGAACATTTTTTCATGTATTTATTTGCCATTTGTATTTTTTCATTTGAGAACTGTGTGTTCATCTCGGGGTCTGATGTTTTTTTTTTTAATTTTTTATAAGTTCTAGACAGAAGTCCTTTGTCTGAGGGACAATTCACTAAGAACTTTTTTCCAATTTGTGGGTTTTCCTTTCACTATGCTGGAGATTTCTTTTGACATGCAGAAACTCTTTAATAAGACATGATCCCAGTTATTGATTCTGGGAAGTATTTCCCGTGTGGTTTGATGCTTGTTCATGAATTCTCTACCTACCTATGTCTTCAAGATTTTTATCTACTTTGTCTTCCAACAGATTTAGTGTTTCTGTTTTAATATTGAGATATTTGATCCATTTAGGTTTTAGTTTAGTACATGGTGACAGGCATGGGTCTAGTTTTAGTTTTTGGCATATGGAGAGCCAGTTTTTTCAGCACCAGTTATTCAAGAGACTATCGTTTGTCCAGTGAGCATGCTTGGCCCCTTTATCAAAGATAAGGTGGTTGAGTGTGTTCATAGTTGTGGTTGTATCTTCTAGTCTATTCCATTTGATCTTCAGATCTGTTTTTATTACAGTGCCATGTTGATTTTATTACAGTAGCTTTGTAGTATAACTTCAAGTCAGGGATTGTGATGCCTCTTGTCTTGGCTTTGCTGCTTAGAATTGCCTTTGCTATTCTAGGTCTCTTCTGGTTCCAGATGAATTTTAGAAGTGACTTCTCTAGATCTATGAGGTATGTTAGTGGTATTTTCATTGGGATTGCATTGAATGTGTATAACAATTTTGGGAAAATGGCCATTTTCACAATATATATTCTTCCTATCCATGAACAAGGGATGTCTTTCTATTTTCTGAGGTTCTCTTTGATTTCTTTTTCTTTTTTAATTTTCCCTGTATAGCTCTTTTACTTCTTTTGTTAGATTAATTCCTAAGTATTTCATTTTTTTGGATGCTAGTGTAAAGGGTGTGGCTTCTTTTATTTCTCTCTTGGTGATTTTGTTGTTAGTGTATAGGAATGCTATTGATTTTTGAGTATTGACTTTGTATCCAGCTACATTGATGAATTTCCATGGAGGTTTGGGGGTCTTCTATGTAGAGTATTGTGTCATTTGCAATTAATGATAATTTAACTTCTTCTTTTCCTATCTTTACTCCTTTTATTTCCCTCTCTTGTTTAATTGCTCTGGCTAGTATGTTGGTGAATTTCCTACTATATTGAATAGGAGTGGTGATAAGGGACATTGTAGTCTTGTGCCTGATTGTAAGGTAAAGGCTTTCAGTTTTTGGCCATTTAATATGATGCTGGCTGTTAGTTTGTTGTAGATGGCCTTTATCATATTGAGGTAAAGACCATCTATTCCAATTCTCTGTAAAGTTCCTATCATGAATGGGTGTTGCACCTTATCAAAAGCTTTTTCTGCATCTATAGAAATGATCATGTGATTCTTACTTTTGGCTCTATTGATATGGTGGATTACATTTGTTGATTTATGTATGTTGAACCATCCCTGCATGCCTGGAATGAACCCCATTTGGTGATGGTGTATAATCTTCTTGATGATTTGCTGCATCATGTTTGCCAATATTTTATTGAGAATGTTTGTATCTATGTTCATCAGGTCGATTGGCCTGTAGTTCTCTTTTTTAGTTGAGTCTTTTGCAAGTTTTGATACTAGAGTAATATTTGCTTCCAGGAATGACTTAGGGAGAATTGCTTTCTTTTCAATTTCATTGAAGAGTTTGAGGAGTGTTAGCATGAAGTCTGCTTTGTATTTCTTGTAGAATTCCACAGTGAATCTGTCTGGGCTTGGGCTCTTCTTTGTTGGCAAGGATTTAATTACATTTTCATTAATAGAAAGTGGGTTATTCAGCAGTTTTACATCTTCCTGACCCAGCACTGGTATTTCATATGTGTCTAGGAATCTATTTCTTCTATGTTATTGAATCTAAGAGAGTAGAGGTTTTTGAAATAGATGTTGACGATCTGCATTTCCACAGAGTCTGTAGTGATTTCACCTTTTTCATTCTTTATTGCATGAATTTGAGATTTTTCTTTCCTTTTTTAATAAGGTTGGCTAGGGGCTTATCAATTTTATTCATTCTTTCAAAGAATGAACTCTTTGATTCATTGATTCTTTGTATTGTTTTTTAAAATCTCTATTGCATTACTTTCTGCTCTGATCTTTAGTATTTCCTTCCTTCTTTTGGCTTTGGGCTTGACTTGTTCTTTTTTTCTAGACGTCTGAGGTGTAGTATCAGGTTGTATATTTGTGTTCTGTTTTCTTGATGTGAGAACTCAGTGCAATAAATTTTCCTCTGAAGACCACTTTCATTGCATCCAAAATATTCTGTTAAGTTGTATTTGTATTTTTGCTTGCTTGTAGATATTCTTTAATTTTTTCTTTAATTTCCTCTGTAATCCACTGATTGCTCAAGTGTGTATTATTCAATTTTCATGTGTTTGTGGTGTTTTTGAAGTTTCTTTTATCATTAATTTCTAGTTTCATGGTGCTATGATCCAATAACATGCATGGGATAATTTCAATTCCTTTGCATTTACTTAAGCATGTTCTCTGGTCTAGTATATGGTGTATTTTAGAGAACATTCCATGTGCTGCTGAGAAGAATGTATATTCTGATGTTGTTAGGTGGAACACTCTGTATACATCTACTGAGTCCATTTGTTGACAGGTGTGATTCAGCTTTGTTATTTCTTTGCCGATTTTCTGTCTGGTTGATCTGTCCCTTTGTGTCAGTGGCATGTTAAGGTCTCCTGCTATAGTTCTGTTATTGCTTATTTGATTTTTCATTTCTGTTAATACTTGCTTTGCATATCTGGGTGGTCTAGAATTTGGTGCATATATGTTTAAGATTGTTATCTCTTCCTCTTGCAGTTTTCCCCTAACTAGTATGTAGTGACTTTCTTTATCTCTTCAGATCATTCTTGGTTTGAAGTTCACATGGTCTGCAAACAGAATAGCTACCCCCACTTTTTTGGGTTCCTTTTGCATGAAGTATTGTTTTCCATCCTTTGACTTTCAGTATTTGAGTTTCCTTTTGGGTTAGATGGGTTTCTTGTAGACAGCATATGGTTGGATGTTGTTTCTTGATCCATGCTGCCAGTCTGTTTCTTTTAATTGGTGAATTGAGGCCATTTATATTAATGGCTATAACTATTATATAGTGGTTGATTGTTGACATGCTATCTTTCTGCTGTTGTATCTTTACCTTTCCATTCTGTTTAATTGTCTGCCTTGCTTAGTGTTTTTTTCCTATGTGTATCTAGAATGCCTTTGAGTATTCTTCACAGGGTTAGTTTGGTGATCATGAAGTTCTTCAGCTGTTCTTTGTTATGGAAGTATCTTATTTCTCCATCCATTTTGAAGGACAGTTTTGTAGGGTACATCAGTCTGGGTTGGAAGTCATTTTCCTTTAGGAAATTTTTTATATATAGGACAGTTAATGGTTGCCAAAATAAAATGTGGAAGTGGATCAGTAACAAGTATATAGGTATGGTTATACAGAGGAAGAATCTGTATTGTATTGAATCCTTAGGATATTGATTTTGGAGATAGATTAACAAATCTATGGCTAGTAAATCCACATGGAAGTTAATATACTTAAAAAGAAATAAAATTGAAAAAATCAGAATGAAATAATAATATGGATATATATAGCTGAAGTAAATAGGTAATGTGAATACAAAAATATGATGAATATCATTCATTAGTCATCAGGGAAATGGATCTTAAAAGTGTTATGATATAACAGTATTCTCTGGTCTGGAGGCAAAAATGAAAAAGAGTAAAGATATTGATCATTGGTGAGAATTCAGGCAACAGAAAATCTCATATACTGTGACTGGTAGTTTAAATTGATATATCCATTCTATAAAACTGTTTGGCACAGAATACAGAAAATCATCAAAAAGATCATACATCATGAACAGACAGGATTCATTGTAGGGATTAAGAAGTGGTTCAACATACACAAAAGGTAAGTATAATACACTGCATGAGCAGAAGCATGTACAAAATTCACATGAACATCTCAATAAATGCAGAAAAAGTGTTTGACAAAATCCAACACCCATTAATGAGAAAAATGAATAAAATAGTAATAGAAGGTTTTTATCTCAATCTGATGAACCACTCCATGCTCCATGCCCTTTGTGACTTCATGTCATACTCTTCTTGACTTCATTGTTTGTGTTGAGAAGTCTGCTGTGATTCTGATAGGTTTTCCTTTATAGGTGATCTGTCTTTTCTCTAACAGCTTTTAATATTCTGTTTTTATGTTGGATTTCTGGGATGGTGATTAGTATATGTCTGGATGTAGTTTTATTTTGGTTATGGTTATTTGGAGTTCTAAATGCTTCACTAATCTGTATGTCAGTTTCCATTCTTGTGTTTGGGAAATTTTTAGCTATTACTTCTGTTAATAGTCTCTTGATATCATTTGTGTTGTCCCCTTCTTTTTCATTTATCCCTATTAATCTTATGTTGTTTTTGTTTGCATCTTCTTGCAGCTGTTGAATTGTTATTTCTGGATTCCTTGTTATTTTAAAAAGAACTTTCCTTTCCTCTTCACTAGCTGCAATCTTGTTTTTGAGGTCTGAAATTCCATCTTAACTTTCGTTGAGGCAGTTTTGGCAACTGTCAATAGAATTTTTGATTTCCTGTATATCTCTTTGAATCTGCTTCATGCATTCTGTTTGTTTATTATACTGTTCAATCAGGGAGTCTATCTTTTTGCCTTGTTCCTCTAATTTTTAAACTGTGTCTTCTTTAGATGTGTTCAGCATTTCTTTCACTACTTTTATCATTTCTTATTTTACCTGGGAGATTATTTCTGATTTGAGTTCCTTTATAGCTTCCCATACTTGCTTCTTTATTTCAGTTGATATCATTTCAGGCATTTCAGGTGTATGGCTTATATTTTCCTCTATGTGTATGGCTCCTAGGCTTTCTTGGGATGAGCTGGAGGTTTGAGGTTGAATTTTGGTCTTTTGTCTTGTCATTTTCCTATATTTCTATGTTTTGAGCGATGTTCCAAAGCTTCCCCCAGACATGTTGGAAATCATCTCCTGAGCCCTTGGCTCCTGGGACTGAATGGAAGTTGCTAAGTGTGGCCCAGTCAGGCCTGCAGGACCTCCTGTGCCACCTCTGGTGTTCCAGGAAGCTGGGTGGGCTCCTAAACTCTGGGAGTGATGGTCTAAAACTCTCCCTGAGCTAGTGCCAGAGCACTGGAACTCACCTTGAATGCCCCCAGCTCCCCAGATTGAAAGAATGTCAGTGGGCATGGTCCAGTCAGGCCTGCAAAACCTTTGGAGTCCAGTATTTCAGGAAACTGGGTGGGCACTTAACTGCTGGGAGCAATGGTTTTAAACTCTCCCAGGGCCAGTGTCAGTGTGCTGGAACTCACCTTGCATGGTCTCAGCTTTCCGGATTGAAAGGTTTCTGAGCATCCACATTTTAGATTAAAAACATTTAAAACATTTTAGATTTTTTGAATATAAAAATAAAAAGACAACAAAAGCAAAAATGGATAAATGAAATTATATTAAATTACAAATCTTTAAGGCAAATTAACAGAGTATGCATTTATTTTATTAGTACATGTTTGCCATACATAATGATCAAATTCATTGTAAGGAATTTGTACATATATATGTACAATTTTTTTTATATCTCTAATTTTTTCCCCATTTTTTGTTCCCTCCATTCAACCTTTCTTCCTCTCCTGATTTATAAAAGTTCTGTTTTCATTTTTCCCCTTTGATTCTCTCTCTTTTTTAAAAATTACTTTTCCCTTTCCTTTCCCTCTCCCCTGCCCCTTGTTCCCCTTCCCATTTGAATATGTTCTTCCTGCCTCCCAATATCTATCATCTATTTTGCTCTGTATTTACACTTTGGGTTTCTCACACAAAAGAAGCAATGTGATATTTACATTTGTGAAAATGCAGCTTTCAGAATGGGAGACACTATTTGCCAACTAGGCAACTGGCTGCAATTAATATTCAGAGTACAGGAAGAACTCAACTCACAAACAAAATGTAATTTGATTTCTTGTGACTATTACAAGGGTTAATTTGGTTCTAAACTGAAGTAACTAGATTAATTGAGATCAATACATTGGGCTCCAGTCAGACTTTTTTTTTGCACAGTAAGAGTAGTAGCAGTAGTGGTAGAGCTGCTGTGAGTGGAATGAGACAGATGAAAAACATCTAACTCTATTTCCTCTGCAGACTGGACATAGAGTGTGGTTTGGCTAATGTCTGTCATGCTCTTCTTTCTTGGTTCTTTTTACCTCCCTTTGCCATGTATGTATGGTACCATAATGGTCTGGATGACATGCTTTGGTGTCCTCCCTGGTTATTTAGACGCCACCCTCCATCAGTGTCTAATGAAAAATGCAGCTCAGCTATCAGCCACAGAGCCTTGCCCCACTCTTTGAAGAAAGTGCAGAACTTTAATATGGCTAAGATATGGATAGATTCTGGTACATTATTAAATGTCTCCAATCTCCCCAAGCTCTAGTAATAAGATTTCTGCCTAGCCAGTTCTCTTTGAGATACAATTATCAAAAGCTCATGTGGCTTTCCCTTTTTCTTGAATCATTACTAAGACAGCTGCAGCTGTCCTGGAGCCCAGCATCCACTTGAACTAATCACAGAATTTCCTGTAGTGAATCAACAAACCTGAATTTGAACCAATCACAGGGTTACACTTGAACCAATAACAGTCCTGCAAGCAACAGTATTTGCTGCACTCCCGTCATGCTTCTTAAATTAGAGTAGGAAGACTCCTTCATGGGTACTGACTCCACTGCAGTGCTGCACAGGACCTGATATAATAAAACTCCACTTTGGTGGTCTTGTAAAAGAAAATCTACTTATGACTTATTTCTGGAGTAGTGTGGGCTTGGAAATGTCTGTGAGTCTACTCAGGATTCTGATTAGTGTGGACAGAGCAGTTGCTTTAAAAGAAAGAATCATAAACACCAGGTACCTGTATCCCTGAAGAGCTCCAGAGACCAGCAGCAGCCAACAAAGATCCGTGGCAGAGACTAGCTCCTGGTGGGGCCCACTGATTGTACCTAGCATTGTCTGGTGCTATGAGGAGGCATCAGCATCAGAGCTGAGTTTTGATGATTCATTATTTCTGTCTGAACCTCAAGCAAAAAAATAAAAACCTCTCAGGTTATTAGCAACTGTGGTAGCTAATATATATTAAGCACCTCTCTATTCTTGGCACTCTATTTTACACTTTAGCCTAATATATAAAGCAGTATTGGGTAACAGCTGAAACAACTTTAAAATCTCAGTGACTTAATATAATATTATTCTTGCCTACACTGCACACCAGTATGGTTCAGAAGAGGCATGGAGGTAAAGAATGTACTCATTCAGAGTCTCAGAGCTATCTTATGCCTTCATCCTCACCTAGGTCCTTGGACTCATTTCTACAAAGATAAAAGATAGAAAAAGAGAGGGAGAATCCTATGCAAGAAATTGTGTGGGCAGAAGAGAATAGAACTAAAAGTGTTATGTATCATTTCTGCCTCTCTTCCACTGGTTACACTTTAGTCTCTCCTAACTACAGAAGAATGAACTCCAGACCAAGAAGATGAGCAGAACACAGATACTGGAAACACCAGTATCTGGAATATTTCTTTTAATATTCACTATATACCTATGAGGTAGATAATACCATTCACCATTGTTCATCTTCAAACAAGGGTAAAAGATCTAGTGGGGCTGCAGTTCAGATGCATATTACACTGAAAGAAGAATAATGTCCAGTTACATGTTTCAAAGAGACAGGACTTTTGTAATTGTCACATGGGGTCTCTGTATCTGAAATGGACCCTGGACAGAAGTGTTCATGGATGGGATAGGATGAGTGGATATTGTGATAATATCTTCCTAAATGTTAAAGATTTTATTTGAACTTGAAATGATTTTGGTATTCTGTAAATAAGGCATTCTGTAAAGAGCCATGATTTTTTGTCAGAGCTTTGCTGAGTGCTCTAAGCAGGCCCAGGACTGTATAAGATTTCCTGTAGAGACAGGAATATCTCTGAAGGGTATTGTTGAAGAGACTGTTTACTAAATTTGGTAGAAGCTTTGGTTTTGTAATTTTGTGGGATAAAAAGCATTTATGCCTATTTAAATTTTTTTTTTCCATGAGCCTTTGCTTTCTCACTTGGCATCACAAATGGAAACAGACTTCCAAAAATTTACCATGCAAACATAATAAAATTTCTTTAATTTAGATTAACTGGGAAGGGTGTGTATGTGTGAAGTTGTGGGGGTGGTTGTAAGAGGAAGTAAGATATAAGAAAACTGGTTTGAATTAGGTATTAAAATGGATAAATCAATGTTTTCTTTAAAAAAAGAAACTTTGTTTTATTCTATTATTTTTAACTACATTAATCTTGTGACATTTTAGATCTATTTTTCTATTTTTAGTAAGTAAGCCTGACTTATTGTGTGTACTTTTTAACAGAACCAATCAGTTCTCTAAATGAAGTAAATTTTTTTGTTTATCTCTTGAGTTAATATCAAATTCCTTGTATTATTACCCACCCCCCATTGTTCAGTCCATCTTTCTTAATACATATTAGGACTCCAAACTAAATTTCAGGCTTTGTTCTAAGCACTTAAACCTCTGAATAAGTGACATTTGTGTTAATGTGAAACACTATAAATTATTTTTGTTCCTTAAGGCAAATCTTTGAGGAATGTTTATTAATAGGTCACTTAGGTGAAAAGAGCAAAAATAAAATTGAATTTGCCTTTTAAAATATTTCTTCATTTAGATTTATTCTTATTGCATTAGACTTCTGGTTCCCTCGCTTTTCTCTGCCCACCGTCTGCTTTCTCTTGATTACTTCTGTGTGTGCTTTTCTGTGATCCTTCCTTCTCCCTCCCATAAATGTTGGCAGTAATGTTTTCTGGGCTGTAGATCCCTAAGAAAACTTGGGAGGAAGTGTATAGAGTCCGGGAAGGGCACTGAGCTGCCAGAATAACAATTTGCTGAAGTGAGTAACATTTTCTGTGATTCAGTGGAAGCACTTTATTGGTGTTGTGTAGACCTAGTTCCACTGGAGGACGGAAGAAAGGGAGGGCAAAATTTCCAGCTCTACCTTTCATACACTGTTAAAATTTTGGAAGAGGTTTAAATTTTCTGAATCTGTTTCCACATTTTAAGAAATGGGAACAATAAGACTTGCTATATCTTCATCAGTTTCTCAGCAAATCAACTATATCAGCATGGTGATTAGTATATGTAAATTCTTTGACAGCAAAAAGTTGTCTCCTCCTCCTTCCTCCCACTTTCCTCTTCTTTCCTTCATTTTATTTAAACATTGTCTCATAGGTCATGATATCTAGAAGATACTAAATTTTTGCATAAGTTTCCTTTTACAGTCTTAGCAAATGGGGGTTATGGAAAGGATTGAGTCCCTGCAACTGAATGATCTCTTCTCCTAGACTTCAGTAGAATGGACTTGAAAAGTGATGGAAACATTCTGAGGAAATGTTTTACTTGCTCTGGGAGACAGGACAATGGCTTCTTTAGCAGACAGATGCTCTATGTCCAGGGCAAGTCAGAATTCATTTTGACAAAACAATGACTCAGGAAATTTTCCTTCACAAGAGAAAAAAGATGTTGAGCTAGTTGAATTTCTTCCAAGTAAGAGTCATAGATGAATCTACTTGTGTCATCACTCAGCATAAAGTTTGATATGGTGACTGTGAAAATACTTCTTACAAATTCAGTAAGAGTTGTTTACTGAGAGCCTCAATGCTGGACCCAGAAATCAAAGCTTTCTTTGCTCTAAGGCCATGCTCCAATGAACTGCTCTAGGGAATGATTCAGCACAACTGGGCTACTGAGCCTAAACCATTCTGAGACCTAATTCTGACTGCCTCGAGGACTACCCAACTGCCCTGCTGAATCTTCCATAAATGGCATAGTAATTTAGTATACTTCCACCCAGCTTGCTTGCTTTCTTTCCTTTGCTCAGAGTCAGTTTTCTTTCTCTTTCTTTTTTCTGTTACTCTGACAGGCTATTCCTTTAATAAGATTTTTGCACACTCAACCCCAGCTTACCTTCTGCTTTTGGTATGACTTAGAATAACAAATATGTCAGATTATCCAAATCTCACTTTCAATTTTTATATAATTCACATTGAGAAATTTGGAGGCAGGCAGAGAGATGAACTAGAAAAGATAGGTTCTGAAGTTTATTCAGTATCTACCGAGTGCTGGGGATTGGTACATACATTATCTCACATATTTATAAACTTTAATGGGGAAGAGGGTCAAAAGAAATGACTGATCCAAGGTTACATATCTTTAGAGTCTACACAGGACCTCAAGTCGTTCTTCAGGAGTTTGTCTTCTATACTAATTTCCCATCCTTTCTGGCTGCTTGTTTATGAAGATCAAATAAGACAATGAATGTGAAAACTCTTTGAGAAATGTAAAAGAATCTAAATGTAAATGTAAAAAAAAAACCCAGAGATAATTATTTCAGTTACTTGCAGTCAGGACTATTACATAATATGCAGGATCAGTATAAATGAAAATGTAGGACTCCTAGTTCAACTTTACCCAAAATTTCAAGTTGGCAGCAGCAGAGCATTTAACTGATTGTGGGACTTTCCAAGTTTGGGACTCATGAAGCCAATCCTGGTTACATCAGAGCTGTTGACACTGTGACAATCAAATTGGGTTTGGAAGAAATTTTCTAGAAAGATAAATAGTGCCAACAGGAAAGTCCTAGATGTGTGAGATTCTTGATATTATAAAAATGATCTCAGGCTTGCCGAAGAAAAAAACGTCTTACATGTCAAATAAAAATGGTCTTCAGAGTAAATGGGAACGAGGAAATGTTTATGAGAAGGCATGGGACAAAGGGCAGGATATGCCTCTAGCAATTCCTTTTGGGCTATGAGTTTCTGGTGGCATCTGAGGACCATCATAAGCCCTGATGCATTCCCCACTAAGCTCTATAAAGTAACATCTACTCCTTTAGTTCTGGGCTCAGTTTTAGGGACAGATTGTTGCTTTCTACCTTTGAGTACAGGGAAATATTAACATTGACCTGGCAGAAGCCCACAGTCACTTCACTTACCAGCTGGGTGACATTGTGGTTCTGGGTAGAGTTCGGGTTCAGGTAATTCCATCAAGGGTGCTTGGCTCTAGTATTATCATGTACTTTGAGCTGCTACTTTCCAGTGAGCATACGGATCCTCTTAGATGCCAGGGAAATCCATCAGCATTGTCTCCACTGCTGCTTGAGTTTGACCTTCTGCTTTGAGTTTTCAACATGGTTAGTAAGAGCTACTCTATCACTTCATGGCATTGAAGCTGGTGACAACCTGGAGGAAAACAGTCATGAATCTTAGAGTTATTAAATGTTGTCTGACCTTGTGCATTTAGGCAACCTAACACCAGCTGCATCTCTCATTGCTTTCTCATTTATTTTGAGTGCTAACTAATGCTGTGTTTTATATTTACTAACTTCTGTGAAGATCATTCATTCAGCCTGGAATGTCCTGGTCTACCTTGTTCTTGTGAGAAACTTGTACTTTAGATGCTACTCAGAAGTGTCGATAGCTTGTTTCATCCTCCAGCTTTCTGGGAAGGGTCTGAAAATGTGTGCTGAGATCAATCTTTAGGAAGAATGGAGGCAAATGTTATATACAAAACTCACTATGTTTAGGTTTATCCTGACTTAAAATATCTAATTTTTAGACCATGTTAGATCGTTATATAAGATCATATTGTCCACTTTTTAATAAAAATAGTTGTGTCCAGTATGGATAATTTGCAAAGGGGCCCATTCATCTTTCAAATCAGGTGCTTCTCCCTGAAGAATCTCTTTGAAGTTTGGTCTCTGAGAGACGCAATCCATTTGGGTATCTAAAATTAGAGAGAACAAGTTTTGGAACTGTTTTCTGAGAAAACAGTAATATTTAGTAGAAATCAGAGTCTGTGGTTTAGTTATTGGGAATATTGGGTTAAACAAAATTATGCAGATAGTTTTATGCAGGGGCTTCTCAGAACTTTTAATTTGCTAACATAAGCAGTGATTGTCTAAGATAAAATATGTGATATAGTTCAAACTTATTACCCAGGAAAATGTATTATGCTGGTTATCTTCCATTACTGTTGATCAAAAGATCTCTTTTTTGAAAATAGTTTGGAAATAAGGTGTCTTCATAATTTGTCATACAAGCACGATTTTGAGAGAAAAGTGAGTGTCATAGCAGTGAAACAAAAGTAAACTAGAACTGTCTCTGATAAACTGGGAACATCTGGTCATCTCACATGAAAAACATAGCCTCGTTTTTTCCAGAACAGGCTGATGGAGACTTGGAGCACTAAGATTTTTAGAGAGAAGGTGACAGTGACAGAGACTTGCTGGTAATGCAGGAGACTGCAGTGGCAGACTTATAATGGACTTAGAGATTCTTGGTGCTCCAGGAGCAAGAAAAATTTAAAAAGGTCATTGGCAGACTACAAACACTGGTATTCTGTAACATGGGTGGGAAATATTCTGCCATGTCTCATAGGACCTTTCTACTGCTTAGCTGACCTTATTTGGTCACCATTGGAATCAGTTCTCAGTGTGAATGCTCATAATCCCTACTTAATAAAATGGTCAATTGCAAAAGCAAACAAGCAGCGTTAAGCACCCTGTGAAAAGAAGATGCGATTTCACTCAGGACTGCCCAAATAAAACAGTTTGTGAAAAAAAATGAATAACTTTTTTAGGCCTTGTGAGAAACAGCAAACATTTCTAGTTCAGACATCCCCTGAACCTTCTTTCTTCAATCAGGCACTGGTACTTGGTCTTGCTGAAGTTGTTCTTTACAAAGTCAATTACACGTGCATGACAGTTGCCTTTTGTATCCTGTGATTTATCTGGATGACTGTGTGTAGTCCATGTAGTGTCCATTCCCACCTCTGTATATCATATATATTAGTCTGTTTTTTGTATTGTAACCAGATAGCCAAGGCAGACTATCTTTGTAAAGAAAGTAGGTTTATTTAGTTCACAGTTTTAAAAGTTGAAAATCTGATCAATATGGTGCTAGTTCTGGCAAGGAATATGGTGGATAGTAGAACTAAGAACACATGCTGGAGGAGAGAGCACATTGTGGAACAGAAGGTGAGAGAGCTGCAGTTCCTTATGAGGATGTCCCAGTGAAACAAGGATTGTTCCCTAGTCCCCACCTCTTAGCGGTTGTATACCATTATTACCACACTGAGGAAAAAGGCTTCAGGACATTTAAACCTGTTTAAACCATGGCAGCACCTGATTTTTCTAATCTCTCATATACTGATATCTTTTCATTTTACCTAATTCCTAGTCCCAGATATTAACCAGAAGCAGACTAGCAGTAGACATCTCAACTTTCTTCACCCTTTGAGTTGGAAGTACACAACCTCTGTTATTCATTATTTAAACACACATGCACGCACAGTAAGAATTTTTAAGAAGGGAGTAACTGAAGTGATAAGACATTTTCTAAATTTGTAAACAATTCTTTGGCCAAGCGGGAAGAGTAGGTTGAAAGGGACAACTTTGGGAGTACAGAGTTCAGTAAGGAGGAGTTTTCCAGGAGCACATCTTCATCTGTACAGAAGTGGAAAAATCCAAGATTCTCCAGCATCTGGCTTCTTTCAAAACTCCAGAGCAAGGACCAGAGTTGACAGCACAGTGGCTTAGATTTGTGTGTTGAGTTTTAATAATTTTAAAATAACTTTCACAATTAGGCCATGTGATTCTCATAGTTATGTTTTTGAATTTGAAGGTTCAGGGGTTTGTAAAATAGCATGGTAGATACAGGAAAGCTCTGAGGTTCAGAGTAGTTTAGCATTTCTGCTGATGTTAACTGTGATGGTTAATGATGGGTACAGAGATGAAACCAAAGGCTCCTGATTTTCAGTTCTGAGTACATTTTATCTCAGCAGGCTCCTCACTAGACAGCATTATTTCAGGGATTCAGGACGTGTGTGGGTTTAGGCAGGGACATAGCCAGGCATGCTTCACTACTCAAGGCTAAAAAATGTGTGTTTCCTGTGGGTGGATTCTCTGGATCCTGCTTCTAAAAGGACTGGCTTAGGTATTTTACTGGGATTAATAATATCCCCAAATTCATGGCTTTCCTAGAACAGCACAAAGTAATTTTGTTTAGAAATAGTGTCTTTGCAGATGTAACTAGTTAAGAGGAGAATGGGCCAGTTATATGGGCCAATTCTACAGTGGAATTACAAATCTCTGAATTTTCAAATTAAAAAATAACTATTATAATCACACTGTCTAACTATGAAAGTGGGTTTAATACACCAAAACTGCATGTACAAATGTAAGCCTCTATTACAGGCTGCTGACAACTCTAGTCCTTGCTCTGGAGTTTTGTGAGAAGTATAATTACTCCTCCTAACTGGAGAGCAATAGCCGTAAATCTAGTATCACTGGTATGTTTATAAGTAGAAAAGAGACACACACACACACACACACACACACACACACAGATGGAAACTAAGAAACTTCACATATGACAATAGAGGCAGAGATTGGAGTGATTTGTTTATAATAAGAAACGCCAGGGATTTCCAATGATCACTGAAAACAAGGAGAGGAACATAGAACACACTCTTCCTCAGAGCTCTCCTTAAGTAACCAATAACCAAGACACCTTGATTTCAAACTGGTGTCTGGGACAGGGAGAAAGTAAACACCTATCTGTTGTTTTAATGCATCTAGTTTGTAGTCCTTTGTTAGAGTAGTTTGGTAAAACAGATACAGCCAGTCCCTGGAGCAGCACTGTGCAAAAGAAATATAATGCGACCCACATATGTGGGTTCCACATATCTGGATTTGACCCACATTTGTGTTTTTGAAGATTTTAGTGGATGCCTTGAAAAAGAATAGATTTTTTGTTTTTTTAAAATTAATTAAGTTTATTGGTACCTTTTAGTTAGACATAAAGTTCATATTCATCAGGGGATTTGTAGCTATATGTAACATCTTGATTCTTTTTTTTTCCCTATCCCACTCCCTTTAACCTCTCTTCTTTTCCTTATTTACAAAGCATTATTTCCATTTCCTACTTATTTTGTGTCCTTTTCCTTTTCCCTTCCTTCTTTCCCTCTAATTCTCTTTCCCACTTGAAGTTTTTCTTCCTATTTCACAACGCCTATCATATAATTTGGTCCTTGTTAACACTTTCGGTTTCTCACCCCAGAGAAACAGTATAGCATTTACTCATGCGTGACTGATAGATTTCACTTAAGAGTATGGTCTCAAGGTGCATCCATTTACTTAGAAATATCTTGAGTTTATACATTTTTTTATGGTGAAGTGCTTCTCCATTGCATAAAAAGACAACATCTTTTATATCCTTTCACTGGTTGATGGGCATTTGGGATTTTTCTGAGATTTAACTGTTACAAACTGCTGTTATAAAAGTCATGTATGTATTGCTGTGGTATGATATTTTTACTACTTTCAGGAAGATATCAAGAAAGAGAATAGCTGGGTTGAGTAGAATCTCTAGGTCTCATTTTTTGAGGAATCTCCACACTGATTTTCATAGTTGTTGCACCAGTTTACACTCCTACCAAGAATGAAGAGTTCCTTTTTCTCCATGAACTTGCTAGCATTTGCTATTGAGTAATTTCTCAATACTAGACATTCTTTCTGGAGTGAGGTGGAATCTTAGCATTGTTTTAATTTGCAACTCTCAAATGACCAGTGATGCAGAATATTTTTTCATCTATCTATTTGCTGTTTCTAGTGTATTCATTTTAGAGTCCCATGTTTTTGTTTTTGTTTTTGTTTTTTTTTGGTTAGGTCTTTAAATTTGGTGATTCTGTTATTTTGAGTCTTTATACTTTATAGGTATTAGTCTTTTTCTGAGGACCAGCTTGTAAAAATTTTTCTCACTCTGTGGGTTCTCTTTTCACTCTGTTGGTGGTTTTTCTTGCAGTGTTAAAGCCTTTTAATAAGACAAGATCTCAGTTGCTGATTCTTTATAATATTTTTCATGTGATTGGGGTTTTGTTCATGAAGTCTTTTCCTATACCTGTGTCTTCAAGAGTTCTTTTCCAGCAGATTTAGTGTTTCTATTTTAATACTTAGATGGTTGATCCATTTTGATTTCATTTTACAGTCTTTGGTATTTGGAAAGCCAGATTTTCCAGCACCATTTATTTATTTATTTAAAGAGAAAAAAAAAACAGAAAAAAAGGAAGCAATAATACAAACTTCCAAAAAAATGAAATAAAATAAACACCAAGAAATCACTAATTGACAAATTACATACTGTCATCTTAGAAATAGTTGTTAAAGTTACAGAAGTAAAGCACACAAAGTGGACATTCAAACTATGAGACTGCAAACAGTTCTGCTCAATGATCCAACAAAACTTAGTAATATGGTTATACATCCTACACACTTAAACATACATGCAGTTGTACCATTTAGAGTGCTTTGTTTTCCTCTCTTTTTTACAATAGCAATTACACATTTTGGGTTTCATTATTCCTACATTTCTTATTACTTTTTACACTAGAGACACAATGTGATATTTATAAATATGATTCTTATTTATTTCACTTATGAGAATAGGCTCAAGTTTCCTCCATTTGCCAATGAAGGCCTCAAGATCATCCTTTTTACAGCTGAGTAATATTGCATTGTATAAAAATACATCTTTTTATACACTCTACAGTTGATGGACATTTTGGCTGTTTCCAAGATTTAGCTATTACAAATTGTCCAGCACCTTTTATTAAATGGGCTATTTTTCTTTTAGTGAAGGTGTTTGGCTCTTTTGTCAAGGATATGTGAGTGTGTTTGAATTTGTTTCTGCTATCTTTGTTCCATTGATCCTCAGGTCTGTTTTCTTGCCAATACCATACTGCTTTTGTTTATTCATTTTATCACAGTATCTCTGTAGCATAATTTAAAGTCAGGAATTGTGATGCCTCCTTTATTGCCTGTTTTTTTTTTCCCAGAATTTTTTGGTTATTCTTGGACTTTTCTGGTTCAAAATGAATTTTAGGATTGTTTCTTCTAGTTCTGTGAGGTATGCTACTATTACTTTGATTGGAATTGCATTAAATCTGTATAACAATTTTGAGAGTGTGGCCATTTTCACTACATTTGCTCTTCCTACCCAAGTGCAAGGGATATGTTTCCATTTTCTGATGTCTTCTTTTATCTCTTTTTTCAAAGTATTATAGTTTTCAATGTAAAACTTCTTTCTTTTCATTCCTATGGATTTGATTTTTTTGGATTCTGTTGTGAAAGGTGTGGTTTCCCCAATTTCTGTCTCAGTGAGACTGTTATTTATATGCAGGATAGGTATTGATTTTTGAGTGATGACTTTGCATATAGCTATGAGACTGAATTTGGTTAACAAGCATATGCAAAGGAATTGGAATTATTTCATTCATATTATCGGATCACAGTTCAATGAAATTAGAAATCAATGACAAAAGAAACCATGACAATTTCATAAACACATGGAAATTAAATGACATCTGTTTGAACAACCAATGGATCACAGATGAAATTAAATAAGTAAGACAGTTTCTACATTTAAACAGTAATGCCAATAAAATAAATGAGAATATATAGCACAAAACAAAAGCAGTCCTATGTAGGAAACATAAGTCAGTTAATACCCATATCAGGAAAACAGCAAACTCAAATAAACAATCTAATGTTCAACCTCAAGCTTCTAGAAAAGGAAGAACAGGTCATGCCCAAAGCTTATGAGAAAATTATAAAGATGACAGCAGAAATTAATGCAATGGAGGCCAATAAAACAATACAAAGAATCAACGAAGTAAGGTGAAAAATTTGTTCTTTGAAAGATTAAATAAAATTGACAAACCCTTAGCAAACATCATTAAAAAAGGAAAAAAAGTCTCAAATTTATGCAATTAACAATGAAAGGGTGAAACTACAATAGGGCCTGCAGAAATTCAGAAGGTTATCAGTACCTATTTTGAGTACCTGTGCTCAAATAAGCTGGAAAACACTGAAAAAATGGACAGATTCCTGGATACAAACATAAATTGTCAAATGTGAATCAAGAACACATGAAAATTCTAAATAAAACAATATCAGCCAATGAAAACAAAGATGGAATTAAAAACCTACCAACTAAGAAAAATTCAGGCTATGATGGATTCACTGTTGAATTTTATAAGAAATTAAGAGAAGTTCTAATGCCATCGCTCCTGAAATTCTTTAAAGAAATTGAAAGTTAATTAATAATTCCAAAGTAGTTCTTGGAAGCAAGCATTACCTAGATACCAAAACCAGAGATGGAAATAACCAAAAAAGAGAGCTACAGACCAGTATCCCTGATGGACATAGATGAAAAAATCCTCAATAACATACTGACAAACAGAATGCAGCAAATCATCAAGATGATTGCACACCATGATCAAGTAGGATTCATACCAAGGATGCAGGGATGGTTCAACATAAAAATAAGTGTAATACACCATTTCAGTGGTGTCATGGACAAAAATCACATGATCATGTCAGTAGACACTGAAGGAACATTTGGTAATGTCCAACATCCATTAGTGGTAAAAAAAAAACCTGCAGAAAATTGGAATAGATGATCCTTATTTCACTGTGACAAAAGCCTTTTATGGCAAACCAAAAGCCAACATCACACTAAATGTTCAAAAACTGAAAGCTTTTTCTCTAAAATCAAGAACAGTATAAGAATGTCCACTATAACCACCTTTTTAATATAGATCTTGAAACATTAGACAGAGCACTTAGATAAGAGAAAGAAAGAAAAGAAATAAGGATAACAAAGGAAGAAGTTAAATTGTCAGTATTTTTGGATGACATGATATTCTACATAGAAGATTTAAAAACTCCACCTAAAGAATAGATTATTTTGAATGATATATTTAATTATATCCACTATATAAAATATTCACTATAATATATATAATGTATAATCAATGTAAAGTTAATTATACTAAATTTTATATCCCAAGTCCTTTAATATGATCTGTACTTTATATGTACAGCATATGTGAAATCTACGTTAGCCATTTCAATTCTTCTTCATATCATGTGACTAGAAGGTTTCATCCTGGATCATGAAGATTTGGACTTTACTCTCTCTGTGTCATAGTGTGTACCTTTCATTCCTTTTGTAACGTCTGGAGAGGGAGTATGAAAGAAGGTATTCCCTTCTGTGGCTACACCTCATGCTCCTTTCTTACTTCCTATTGATTTGCTCTATACACAGAGACCCCTAAGTATCTATTAGAACAATGCATACTCATATCAGGAAAGCTGATTGAGCTCAAATGAAAAAATCTAATATTCAACCCCAAGCTTCTAGAAAAAGAAGAACAGATAAAGCCCAAAGCCAGGGAACATCCTACCAGCACATCTGAGGTATACAGAATGTACAATTCCTTTGCAGGCCTGTTGCTTCATTATCATGGTTCCATAATCTGTCCTAGTACATTCTTTTTTAAGTTGACTAAATATGGTGTTAGCTTACTTCTAAGAGGCAAGGCACTGTCAGTTTGCTGGCTCCTATTTAGCCTCCAGTGTCCATCCATCTGAAACATGTATTTAAGCACACATCCTTCCTTCACTGCCTTACATTGCTGTTGGGAATGAGTCTGGATTTGACATTGACAAATTCTCATGCTGATTCCTAAGAGATGTCCAAGACCAAATGTTACAAAGACAAACCATATGGGAGCCCCAGCACTCTGGGCCATTAATAGGAATTTTTGAACAACTGTGATTGATGGTGTGGCTCTTACAAGTCCAAGATCAATGAAAATGCATCTTGATCTTTTGAACTCACTCATTTTATCTTAGATCTTTTCCCTGTGAAATTAGATGCATTTCTGTAATGCCTGAAGGCATCTGGGGCGCCACCAATGGCTTTGCCATCTATACTCTTGCTAACCAGGCTTTTGGTGGAATGGAGGAAGGTGAGAGGCTTGGAAACCAGAATTCTCATAATGAGGCCAAACGTGAAACAAGATCTTTCAATGTGGGAATTGCAGTTTGCCTAGAGAAAGACTGTAGGACAAATGAAAAACACCACTCACCTTAATACAAATTATGGGATGTTAATATGAAGATAAATGTTTGTGTTCTTGAGTTTGCTTCTGTGGTTCCAATTACCTGGCCATAAAAGAAATTCCTCCCTTCCTCGCTTCCTTCCTTCCTTCCTTCCTTCCTTCCTTCCTTCCTTCCTTCCTCCCTCCCTCCCTCCCTCCCTCCCTCTCTCT